>CM065743.1:28558684-28576176 GCA_033310375.1 Conus canariensis
GACCAGGAATTTTTTTTTTTTTTTTTTTTTTTTTTTCTTTTTTTTTATCAGGCTTTTAGGCTCACTGGAAGTAAAATGGCGAAAGGGGGAACGAATGGAAATAATGAACAGAACTTCTAGCGTCAGAAGCTCACAGTAAGAAATGAGCGGACTCTTTCACTTGAAAACTTATAGCGTTCTGTCATGCCTAAACTGATGGTAAGTTAACATCAGTCAGGTTACGTATAAACTATAGGCGATAACTGAAATCTATCCATCCATCAATCTGTCTGTCCATCTATCTATTTCTATCTGTCTGTCTGTGTCTATCTATCTATCTATCTATCTATCTATCTATCTATCTATCTATCTATCTATCTATCTGTCTATCTATCTATCGATCTATCTATCTTCAAGACTTGGATCAAAAGACAGATTTATTTAAGATTCTGCAAAGACGCTTTCACAATTTTGTATGGAACAAGAAACAAGATACAACTAGTAGAAAATAGCCCATAAAAGTATAAGAAATGGTGACATTAGAATGCCTGAAGTGAAAACTTTCACTTGTCCGTTAAGACTGACATAACCGCAGAAATTTCACAGAAAATAAAACATAAATGAAAGACAATCACAACCAATTTTCTAACATTTATTAAATATATCGAATAGTCTCTGCCTTTTCAAAGTCAAATTTATGCTGGGCAGAGGCATTTGATGCTTACAAAGAACTTTCCTATAAAGTTAGTGATGAAATTTTAGTCAGCTATTTGCAGAACCACTATTTGATCATCTTAGAATACGGAGGGACAAGAGATGTGTTCTTGGCAAATTAGTTAAAGGATACACGAGATTGCAGATTTTCTGCTTCATAATGGACACGCTATTCCATAGGAGAACTCAAACAGAAATATAATATCAATATAGATTTGATTAATTTCCTGGGTGTGAGAGAGCAACGACTGAATACATACGAAATGAAAAATAGCTGCTCTTGAAAACATAGAGATATCTACTTAAAGTAAATGTGTGGAGATATCTACTTAAAAAGCTAAGATGTTGATTGTAAGTTAGCTTGGTCTTAGCGAGAAGGGTATTAGTATATTATTATATTATATATTATATTCAGAGTAAATATACTTTATTATTGACCATAGGTAACACACGGCCAAAATGTTGTGCAAAATTAGATGAAAAGCTGAATGTTGATCGGAATACATGTTTCTTCTATATTCACAAGACGTCTGATGTTAAGAAAAACAGCAAAAAACAACAACAACAACAACAACAGCAAAGCAGTTTCAGTATAGAATAAAAATAACACGTGTCTTGGGGCAAATGTTATTCTTTTAAGAAAAAGATGTGTATGCTGAACAGTGAGTTTTGAAATTTGAAATTTTTGCAATGCCGCAGTGGGCGGTGTCAGTCTTGTGTTGTTGTGCTATAGTGTTGTACGAGGATTTTGGAAATCTTTGTTGGATACAACGAAAGAATAAAAATCAGAATGTGCCTAATTTACATATAACAGAGCCGCTAGCTATACGTGGTTTTCATGAAGACAAACCTTTTCACCAGACGTTGTATTTCATATTAATATTTTGTTAAAGAATACTTGTACCACTTTAAATGGAATGTATTACGCCTTTTATGTAGGCTTTTATTGACATTTGTTAATGCTGAAGGGTATATTGCGCGTAAAAGTATTGTATATATTGATTTTGTTTTTGCCAAGTGGACCCCATGGTACACACACACACACACACACACACACACACACACACACACACACACACACACACATGTATATATATATATATATATGATGTATGTATGTATGTATGTATGTATGTATGTATGTATGTATATACATATTTTTGTTGATTTCAGCAGATGTACCGAAACTATCTGTACCAGAATAAAAACAAACTTATATGTGACAAGTGATGTAAATTGGCGGCTTCCATGCGGACAAGGTTCTGGCTAAGTGTATGCCTATATAATACCATTAATTCCTTTTATTGAAACATGGAGAGAGAGGAGAGAGAGAGAGAGAGAGAGAGAGAGAGAGAGAGAGAGAGAGAGAGATGTGTGTGCAAACACTGGTTCTGTCCATCGGTTGAAGACCACACGACCACAAGACACCCCTGCCACAGCACGCTGATCTGTTCAACCTCTTGGCATCGTCCGCACCCATACCCACACACAGCGGGTCCCCAGTCTTTTCCCCATACACACGGGTGTGCGTTGATGATCATCCTGCAAAGAGGGAAATATACTGAAGCCCAAAGCCCAAATTGGTTGTGTATGGGGGGGAGGGGGGGGGGGGAGGGGGGGGGGGGAGGAGAGAAAGAGAGAGACTCAGAGGGAGAGAGAGAGACGCAAACACACACACACACACACACACACACACACATACACACACACACACACAACCAAAAACGAAAACCAAAATCAACGGCCTCCTGTCGCCAAACTTGCCAGAAGTCTTACCCCTTTGTTGTTAACTATTCAAAGCAAGAAGACTTCCTTCCTTGAAACACCGTCATAAAATACTAGCACAAAAGACTTCCTTCCTTGAAACTCTGTCCTAAATACTATCACAGAAGACTTCCTTCCTTGAAACACTCATAAATACTAGCACTGGTCATAACTTACCCCACTGCTGGATATGGGCATTTTACACACACACACACACACACGCACGCACGCATGCCTAAACACACACACACACACACACGCACGCATGCCTAAACACACACACACACACACACCCTGATAACCATTGGCCACTCTTGTAGATTCGACCTGTGGCGAAGTAACGTCTCCCTTCATCCCCATTTCCTCACTCTCTCTCTCTCTCCACCACATTATCCCTTTCCCTAAATAGATACAAAAACATCCGATAAAAAGGACTCTAGACAAAGAAAAACCACAACAAAAACAACGTTCGAATGCAACAGAAATTCACGAAAATACGCATATAATTAGCGTATCCCATAACAGAATGGTCAATTGGTCCACGTCACAGTGGCGAAACTCGCATTTTCTATACGCAAAAGAAAAGAAAAGAAAAAAAAAAAACACCACAAACTAGCAGGCTATAATTTGTAACAAGACACAAAAAGATTTTCTGGAACAAAATTATCTGAACGGCCCACTCTTACAACAAAGAATAACACCCCTGTGAGTTAAAAAGTAATGTGCTACTTCCATAACAGAACGACGTGACGTAAACAGTACTCAGACGTGACGCAGAAAGTTAAACTTGCGTGAAGTTCATCATCTTGAGGATTCTGAAAATGTAATTATAGCCTATCATCACCCACACAACTCTCAAAGTAAACCTCTCCATGCTTACCTGCCACGCTGCTCCGCGATATCTGAGTTTATCAAGGGAGTGGTAGGCCTTTTGCAGTATGATCAACCTCACCTCATGGACAATGGCAGCTCTGCCACTCTGTGTGTGTGTGTGTGTGTGTGTGTGTGTGTGTGTGTGTGTGTGTGCGCGCGCGCGCGCGCGCGCGTGCCTGTGTGTGTGTGTGTATGTGTGTGTGTGTGTGTGTGGTGTCCGCGTGCACGCGCGCGCGCGCGCACAGTGTGTGTGTGACGGACAAAATTAATTCTATGACGACATACCGTATCCTTTCCTTTATATGCGCGCATGCGAGAACTGAAGCCTATCAAACACACACACACACACACACACACACACACACACACACACACACAACACACACACATGTGCGCGCTTGCGCACACGTGTGCGCTTACACACACACACAGACACACACACTCATACACACATGCGCATTTGCACATACATGCGCGGTCGCGCGCGCACGCTCGCACAGACACACACACACACACGCGCGCGCGCGCGCGAGCGCACACACACACAGAGACATACACACAGACACTTTTTTGACCGAGTGCATGTGTACACACACAGACGCACACATATGCGCATTTGGACTCATGCACACACATACAATCATGCGCGTGTGTGCCCGTGTACATACATAGATAAAACACAACGCTCTTACAAAAACGTATGCACATGCAACACACCACACACACACACACACACACACACACACACACACACACACACACACGCATGCACACACACATGCACGTACGCACATACACACATACACATACGCACGCGCGAGCGCGCACGCGCGCGCGCACACACACACACACACACACACACACACACACACACACACACACATCCTCTTTTGGTTTTACCTCTTGCCTGCTTACTGACTTCGACAGTTTAGCAACATTTTATTATGCAATCGGATGTCTCCACGTGAACACACAGAAACAAAGAGGGTGTTGTTGAAGATATTTAAAATTAGTTCGTCTTATGAATCAATGATCAGTTTGTGTTGATTTAAACGCTGGAATTTGGTAAGGTTTCAGTGGTATCCGTGCAAGTCACGTGCACATACCCATGGCAGTGTCTAGTCACGTTTCATTGGCAATGTCTTTGTGTCAGTGTCCTTAGTTTTGTAATTATATAGTAAAAGTATATAGAAATCGGGAGTAGTAGAGATGAAAGTATTCTGTTAATAACAGTTCGGGATAGCATTTTATTTTTAAAAGGAAAAGTTCCATGAGGCAGTGAACACAAAACTGTCATGAACGGATAAGTAGGGTCACTCTTGCTCCCATGATGGAATAAACAGACGCTGCCAACTTCAAACAAAGGCCGCTTACGACACTGAACCGCACAGCAGAAATGACAAGGCAGAAGCACACAGAACAAACATGGAGACATTCGCTTTTGAGTTGGGTGTGTCTCTTTATTTCATCATGGATACAGGAGTTACTCTACTTATTCGTTCATTACTGTTTTACTTTTGTTCAAACTGACCAGGAATTTTTATTTTTTTTCTTTTTCTTTTTTTTTTTCTTTTTTATCAGGCTTTTAGGCTCACTGGAAGTAAAATGGCGAAAGGGGGAACGAATGGAAATAATGAACAGAACTTCTAGCGTCAGAAGCTCACAGTAAGAAATGAGCAGACTCTTTCACTTGAAAACTTATAGCGTTCTGTCATGCCTAAACTGATGGTAAGTTAACATCAGTCAGGTTATGTATAAACTATAGGCGATAACTGAAATCTATCCATCCATCAATCTGTCTGTCCATCTATCTATTTATCTATTGTCTGTCTGTCTGTCTATCTATCTATCTATCTATCTATCTATCTATCTATCTATCTATCTATCTATCTATCTTCAAGATTTGGATCAAAAGACAGATTTATTTAAGATTCTGCAAAGACACTGTCACAATTTTGTATGGAACAAGAAACAAGATACAACTAGTAGAAAATAGCCCATAAAAGTATAAGAAATGGTGACATTAGAATGCCTGAAGTGAAAACTTTCACTTGTCCGTTAAGACTGACATAACCGCAGAAATTTCACGGAAAATAAAACATAAATGAAAGACAATCACAACCAATTTTCTAACATTTAAATATATCGGAATAGTCTCTGCCTTTTCAAAGTCAAATTTATGCTGGGCAGAGGCATTTGATGCATACAAAGAACTTTCCTATAAAGTTAGTGATGAAACGTTTAGTCAGCTATTTGCAGAACCACTATTTGATCATCTTAGAATACGGAGGGACAAGAGATGTGTGTTCTTGGCAAATTAGTTAAAGGATACACGAGATTGCAGATTTTCTGCTTCAAAATGGACACGCTATTCCATAGGAGAACTCAAACAGAAATATAATATCAATATAGATTTGATTAATTTCCTGGGTGTGAGAGAGCAACGACTGAATACGTACGAAATGAAAAGATAGCTGCTCATGACAAAAACATGTATGGAGATATCTACTTAAAAAGCTAAGATGTGTATATTCAGAGTCAAACTCATACTATAGTATACTTATTGACCATAGGTAACACACGGCCAAAATGTTGCGCAAAATTAGATTAAAAGCTGAATGTTGATCGGAATACATGTTTCTTCTATATTCACAAGACGTCTGATGTTAAGAAAAACAGCAAAAACAACAACAACAATAACAACAACAACAACAACAGCAAAGCAGTTTCAGTATAGAATAAAAATAACACGTGTCTTGGGGCAAATGTTATTCTTTTAAAAAAGAGATGTGTATGCTGAACAGTGAGTTTTGAAATTTGAAATTTTTGCAATGCCGCAGTGGGCGGTGTCAGTCTTGTGTTGTTGTGCTATAGTGTTGTACGAGGATTTTGGAAATCTTTGTTGGATACAACGAAAGAATAAAAATCAGAATGTGCCTAATTTACATATAACAGAGCCGCTAGCTATACGTGGTTTTCATGAAGACAAACCTTTTCACCAGACGTTGTATTTCATATTAATATTTTGTTAAAGAATACTTGTACCACTTTAAATGGAATGTATTACGCCTTTTATGTAGGCTTTTATTGACATTTGTTAATGCTGAAGGGTATATTGTGCGTAAAAGTATTGTATATAATGATTTTTTTTTTGCCAAGTGGACCCCATAGTACACACACACACACACACACACACACACACACACACACACACACACACACACACACACATGTTATATATATATATATATTGTATTATATATATTATATATATATATATATATATATATATATATATATATATATGTGTGTATATGTATGTATGTATGTATGTTATGTATATACATATTTTTGTTGATTTCAGCAGATGTACCGAAACTATCTGTACCAGAATAAAAACAAACTTATATGTGACAAGTGATGTAAATTGGCGGCTTCCATGCGGACAAGGTTCTGGCTAAGTGTATGCCTATATAATATCATTAATTCCTTTTATTGAAACATGGAGAGAGAGAGAGAGAGAGAGGAGAGAGAGAGAGAGAGAGAGAGAGAGAGAGAGAGAGGAGAGAGAGAGAGAGAGAGATGTGTGCAAACACTGGTTCTGTCCATCGGTTGAAGACCACACGACCACAAGACACCCCTGCCACAGCACGCTGATCTGTTCAACCTCTTGGCATCGTCCGCACCCATACCCACACACAGCGGTCCCCAGTCTTTTTCCCATACACACGGGTGTGCGTTGATGATCATCCTGCAAAGAGGGAAATATACCAAAGCCCAAATTGGTTGAGTATGGGGGGGGGGGGGGGGGGGGGGGGGGGGGAGAGGGGGGGTGGGGGGGGAGGGGAGAGAGAAAGAGAGAGACTCAGAGGGAGAGAGAGAGAGAGAGACACACACACACACACACACACGCACACACACACGCACACACTAACGCACGCACGCACGCACGCACACACACACACACACACACACACACACACACACACACACACACACACAGAGTCTGTGATAATGCATGACAACATTAGCCTTGAATGTAAAAAGAAATGCATACTAATACGAATGGGAAATCCAGTTCAATCAATATACATTACTCAAAGTTTACTACTTGTAGACAGTGATCCTGCAAACATTCCCGTAAAATTGACCAGTGAGGATCCACCCAGCTGTTTTTGCGTGATCGTGGTAAAGAACAGATCAATACTCTGCCCCATGATCCTATGCCAGCGCGCAGGATAACAAGAATTTATGATGGAGGAATTTAGCTCCGTAACAGTGCCACTGCCAAACATCAGTGACGTGACCAACGCATCCAAAGAAACCCGGGGCGTTGAAACGCAGCTGGCATCCATGTACCTTCAGTATGACGCCTCCTATATGCTGTGGCTGGTTGTGCCCCCTGTGTTGCTGGTGCTGGGTTGCTATGGCAACGTAATGACCATCGCGGTGATGCGTGCGATGCGAGCTTCAGAATCCACTGGCAGTCTGTCTGTGTACTTCACTGCACTGGCTGTGTCTGACCTCTTTCTGCTCGTCACTTCAGTGATGTGGGACTGGCCAGACATGGCGTTCGGCACAGAGGTCCCCTACTTGATCAGTGATGTCCCCTGCACCGTCCCCTTCTTCGTCGTCTACATGTCCTCCATGACGTCAGCCTGGTTTCTAGTGGCTATGACGTGTCAGCGAATGACGTCAGTGGTTCTGCCACATCGCGTTAGTGTTTTGTGCAGCGTTCGGCGAGGAATGATGATCACCGCGGCCATTGTACTGCTTTGTTTTGCAGCCAACATCTACATCTTCTTCATCTACCATGAGCAGAATGTGGACGGTTTATATGAAGAATGTGTCAGTGTCGACGAAGAAATTGCCACAGTGTTCAGGTTGATAGACCTGTTCTTGGCTTCTCTGATTCCTTTCGTGGTCTTGATCATTGCGAACACTGTGTTGGTCCAAAGAACCATGCAGTCCATACAGATGTCCAGTAAAACGACAAACAAAGGCCAGCAGCAGGCCACACGACTGGCACAGTTTTCTTCCATGACCACAACTCTGATCGCTGCCTCAGCAGCATTTCTGTTGCTCACCCTCCCAACTTGTATGCTGGACATGTACACAGAGGCAGTGAATTTCTACAAAGGCGGAGTGGATGATGAAGATGAGAGTGAACAGTTATTCGTCGCCGACACTGTGGCAGCGTTGGTGTGGATGAGTAACAGCGCTGTTAATTTCTATATCTATGTTCTGAGTGGCAGGAAATTTAGAGAGGAAACGAAACGGTGCTTGTGTTCGTGTTTCCATAAAATCAGGAAACAGGCATGAGTAGGTAATCTGAATGGGAGCGCTGAAACTAACAGAATCCATCTTCATGGCCATGTTTGTACTCAAAGATTAGTCCGCAAATGCTGTATTACATGCATTGTTTCCATTCTTAGAAATGAATCGATAACTAAACAATTGTTCGTCTTTCTATCAGTTCTCTGTCGACCATTATTTTGTTGACTGTGATGGGGTGACAATAAAAACAAGATGCACAGCATATAAACATACTCCCAGTTTATCTTGAATACGCGTGAGATATTCCATAAAGAGGAAAAACCGTTTTGGGCCGTTATAGTCGTTTGTAACGGCTATTCTGGTAAATATGGGCCATCATCTGTGACCCCTAATGAACATAACTTCAAATTTTCAGAGAGATCGGCCAAATATTTTCTGTGATTTTCCATAAAGAAGAAAAGTGTTATGGGCCGTTATAGCCGTTAGTAACGGCTATAACGGTAAAATAAAAACATCGGGCATGATCCGTGACCCATAATGAACATACCTACAAATTTTCAGAAAGATCGGCCAAGTACTTTCTAAGATATTCCATAAAGAAGAAAAACAGTTATGGGCCGATATAGCCACTAGTAACGGCTATAACGGTATAATAGAACATTGGGCATGATCCGTGACCCATAATGAACATACATAAAAATTTTCAGAAAGATCGGCCGAGTACTTTCTAAGATATTCCATATAAAGAAAAACCGTTATGGGCCGTTAAAGCCGTTAGTAACGGATATAACAGTAAAATAAAACATCGGGCATCACCCGTGACCCACAATGAACATACCTACAAATTTTCAGAAAGATCGGCCAAGTACTTTTTAAGATATTCTATAAAGAAGAAAAACCGTTATGGGCCGTTATCGCCGTTAGTTACGGCTATAACAGTTAAAATAACACATCGGGCATCATCCGTGACCCATAATGAACATGCCTACAAATTTTCAGAAAGATCGGCCGAGTACTTTCTAAGATATTCAAAAAAAAAAAAAAAAAAAAAGAAGAAAAACCGTTATGGGCCGTTATAGCAGTTAGTAACGGATATAACGGTAAAATAAAACATTGGGCATGATCTGTGACCCATAATGAACACACCTTCAAATTTTTAGAAAGATCGGCACTTTCTGAGATATTCCATAAAGAAGAAAAACCGTTATGGGCTTTTATAGCCGTTGGTAACCATTATGGGCCGTTAGTAACGGATATAACGGAAAAATAAAACACCGGGCATCACCCGTGACCCATAATGAACATACCTACAAATTTTCAGAAAGATCGGCCAAGTACTTTCTAAGATATTCCATAAAGAAGAAAAACCGTTATGGGCTGTTATAGCCATTAGTAACGGCTATAACAGTAAAAGAAAACGTTGGGCATGATCCGTGACCCATAATGAACAAACATAAAAATTTTCAGAAAGATCGGCCGAGTACTTTCTAAGATATTCTATAAAAAGAAAAACCGTTATGGGCCGTTATAGCCGTTAGTAACGGATATAACGGTAAAATAAAACATCGGGCATCATCCGTGACCCATAATGAACATACATACAAATTTTCAGAAAGATCGGCCGAGTACTTTCTAAGATATTCCATAAAAAGGAAAACCGTTATGGGCCGTTACAGCCGTTAGTAACGACCATTACAGTTAAAATAACACATCGGGCATCATCCGTGACCCATAATGAACATGCCTACAAATTTTCAGAAAGATCGGCGAAGCGCTTTCTGAGATATTACATAAAGAATTAAAACCGTTACGGGCCGTTATGGCCGTTAATAACGGTCATAACGGTAAAATAACACATCAGGCATGATCCGTGACCCATAAGGAGCATACCTACAAATTTTCAGAAAGATCTCTCTCTCATACCCATACGCGCGCGCGCACGCACGCACGCACGCACACACCCACACACACACCCACACACAATTCAATTCAATTCAATTCAATTCAAATTTAATCCTTTGACCCCTGTTGGGGCATGGAGGATACAAATGTAACAAAGAGAATACGAAACTCACTCAGAACAATGTGTGAACATAGTTGCGAAATGCTGAATTCTGGTGAACTGTAATGATCTCATTAAACAATCTTCCCATTTTTTAGAAACTTACTAATATTCAAACAAATGCGTCTTCCTTTTTGAAATAAATTACAAAAGTTGAAAACAGACTTTGGTTTTAGATATTTTTTAGGGATGAATTTTTCATGAAGTTCATTATATTTTGGACATTCCATGATGCAATGAAATTCATCTCCAATTTCACCCATTTCACAGTTACGACAAATACGCAATTCTCTTGGAACATTATGGTGTCTTCCAATTTCAATTTGCAATTTATGGTTACTACATCTAAATTTAAATAAAGATATAACATAAATATCTGGTAAGGTAGAAATATAATGTTCTTTTCCAAAGACAGTCTTTACACTTTTATAGAATACACACTTGTTGCTGTTTTCAAGAGAACTGCGCCAATCACGAGCATAATTATTTTGCAACTCCTTTTTAACACACTTACATAAGTTACTTCTGTTTGTGAATGAATGAGATTCCCAAACACAATCAAAACCAGTTTCAAATAAAATGCTTTTAACATAACTAAGCCATGGTGAAACGAAAATTCCTTTTGTATATAGTTCATGTAAGATATTATATACTTTGTTTGAATACTTCTTAGAATCAGGAACAACTAAGTTAGCCCAGAACCTTATCATTCTCACTTTAATCAGTACAGATAAAGGATAGATTCCGGTTTCACCATAAATCATTGAAGTCATTGTAGTTTTATTTAATCTAAATAGATACTTTAAAAAACGTAACTGTAACTTTTCTAATATATCAACATTTTCATAACCCCAAATTTCACAACCATACAACAACACAGGTACAACTATGGAATAAAATAATTGTATGCAAACATCAATTGGCAATTTCTGTTTTTTTGCAGTTTGTAATAATGAAAACATTGCCTTGAGAGCCTGATTATAAGCACATTTTTTTGCTTTGTAAAAAGAACCTGTTCTGCTGAACTCGATGCCTAAGTATTTCATTGAATTAAGAACCTCTATTTTTTCATTCCCAAAGAAAAAAATTTCACGCATACTATTTCAACCATGAAAAACAACTATTTTTGTTTTCTTTGGATTTACTTCTAACTGCCATTGCGTGCAATATATATGTAAGGCATTAAGTTCTTTTTGCAAAGCTGATTTAGAATTTGCCAATAAAATTGTATCATCAGCATATAACAATACAAGCAATTTAATAAACTGTTCAAGTTTCAACTCTTGCGTTAAATCATATTCTAAAGTAGAACAGTTATTGTCAATAAGGAACTGTTGTAGATCATTCAAAAATAATGAAAACAATAAGTGTGAAAGGTTTTCTCCTTGACGAACTCCCCTAAAACTGCCAAAGAACTCTGATTTTTGACCATTTAGAAAAATGCACGATTTTATTTGATTATACATATTGATTACAACGTGCAGTATTTTCCCAGATATGCCTTGACTCATCAGTTTGTGCCATAAAGCATGCCTCCAAATAGAATCAAATGTCTTTCTGTAATCAATAAAAGCACAGTATAATTTTTCATTGTTGATTGCAAACATGTCAATCAATGATTTAAGAACAAAAGCATGGTCAAGCGTTGAATGCATGTGTCTAAAACCTGCTTGGTTTTCTGAAATAAGTCCATTTATTTCAACAAAATAAGTAAGTCTGCTATTTAGAATTGACGTGAATAATTTGCCTACACAACTCAACAGTGTTATCCCTCTGTAGTTATTGCAGTCTTGTTGATCTCCTTTGCCTTTATAGAGTGGTACAATTAACCCTGTCACCCAATCTTCTGGTATAATACCAGAATCCAAAACACGATTAAACAATAAACAATAAAACTTTGTCATATAAGGAACACTATTCTGTATATATTCATTCCTTACTAAATCAACTCCTGCTGCTTTATTGTTCTTTAAACATTTAATGACTCTTTCAATTTCATCCTCAGTAATTGAATCATTTAGAATGTCTAGATTGATATTTCTTTCAGATACTTCATTACTAAAAATGATATCATTACATCCAGTATTTTGATTAAGGGACTGGAAATGATTTTTAAGCTCTTCAAGAGGTATAGGACACAATGAAGCTTTTTTGCCTTTAATTTTCCTCCAATAATCCCTTGGATTTCTAGTTTTTAAAGCTCGCAATTCTCTATGCCATTTTCTCGTTGCTCTTCTTTCAGATCGTCTCAAAACATTTTTATATTCTTTGCTTTTAGCAGCAAGATTATTTAGATTAGGCACAGTATTTGAACATTTAACTTTACGCTTTGCTTTAAAGTACTGGCTTCGAGAAACCTTACACTCCTTATCAAACCAGCTTTGATTCTGCCTTATTGAATATCTATTATTGTAAGTATTAGAGTAAGTACCAAATGTATCCTTCGCTGAATCAACAAGAATTGACGAAAACCGCTTATTCATTTCACTGATTGATATTGTGCCTTGTTCAAATAAAGTTACAATTTCATCAACATTGTAATTTGCTAAATATTCTTTATATTCATTACATTTGTTGTTATCCCATCTTCTAATCTCTGCACCATCATACCTTTGATGCAGAGAGTGTTTAGTACCATTAGGTTCATTGAAAACAAAACAGGTTTTAACTGGAAGAGACAGGCATAATGGGCAATGCACATCAGAGAACAACGCATCAAAAACATTAACTTTAAACTTACTTGCATTTTCCATCAAATATCTAGAACCAATGATATAATCAATAACTGTGCTTCCTTTACATGTGCATGTTCCAATACCAGCATCTGAACCAATTCTTCCGTTAAAAATGTATATTGACAGTGATTTACATAAATCTAAGAGATGATAACCATAATTATTAGGCCTCTGCTTATCTTGAGATGATCTTTGACAAGGTTGGAAATTATCTTCGTTCATATCACAGAGAACATCAGAGAACACAGACTGAGTGAACTGATTCATATCAATAAAATCATTCATACTTTTGGTATAAGCATTAAAATCGCCCAACAACAAAACATAACAATCCTTATATTTATCTTGTAATGATAACAATTCCGTCTCAATCACATCAAACAGTTCAACACTGCTATAAACTGAACCTTCGGGAGGAATGTATACGCCACCAATCAGTCTTTATCATAACCTGACAATGGTCTTTTTAATAGACACCAAGCCACACATCCACCAGAATAAGGTAAAATCTCCACATACGTAGATAGCTTGCTTTTGATGGCTATTCCAATACCACCAGAACGTCGATTAGACAGGCATTTTCTGTTAAACAGTTTAATGTCATATCCCCAGTCACTGAAGCAATCAGAGATAAATAAAGCATCTTGGTCATCAGTTTTAGTCTCAAGGAAAACGGCAATGTCGAATAGTTGAATATAGTTCACAAATTCCAAACACTGGAGACGGGAACGCAATCCACACACATTTAAAGATACAAAAGCCAGCTCACGAATATGGCGAACAGTGTGATCCACATCCATATCAAGAACATAATCATCGTTGACATCACAATTAGAAACGCAAGTTTGCAAGCAAAAGGGATTCACAGAAGAAGTTACCACACTAGATGATCGCTCATCAGAAGATTGATTGGAAGAATAGAAACAATTACCAACACATAGACAAGATGAAGAATGAGTACAGCTACAAGCACATAACGTTGAGACTACACATGAGTCAGATGAATCACCACGACCTCCGGCAAACCCCTAGCTGGTGTAGATGAAGTGCTGAAGCCCAAGCGCCGTGTAGTCTACCTTCGTCACACCGATCCGGAAAAGGTCGTCAGGTGACTCTACGTACACCGCGTTGCTGCCGGAAGATCCCGCACTGCCACTGCTGTTCCTCCCAGGGGCGGCCTTCAGCTGACAAACAATTTTGCCATCATGGGTAGTGGATACCCTGTCCACACCAGGTGCTGCCTTACAAATTTTGAATAATTTGAAGCGTAGGGGTGTCAGTTCATCGTTCAGGTAAACTCCTTTCATGTCATGCTTGCGCAGATCTCTCTTCCTCATCATGAGGTTCGCCTTGCTTCTTCGTGAAGTGAACTTCACCAGCACTGGTCTTGGGGCTTTCTTGTTTTTTAGGCCAGTTCTATGCGCAACAGAGATGTCCTTGATTTCTAGATCTACCCCAACTTTCTTCCCCAACTCCATCACTTTCTCCACCAGATCTTCGTTCTCCTCCTCTTTGAGTCCATTGATTCTCATGGTTTCCCTTCGCTGATACTGATCCAGCCTATCCTGCTCGTATCGCAGCAAAAGATGTCCCTGTTGAGCTTTCTCAGAAATAGATCTGAGTTTTTCAGACACCACACACACACAACACACAAACACACGCGCGCGCGCGCGCGCGCGCGCCACACACACACACACACACACACACACACACACACACACACACAATTGCGCGTAGGCATGTTTGTAAGTAATAATATGCAATTTAAAGTAAATGTACAATAGATGAACAAATAATTGAAGAATGAAGTAGTCTTGAGAGGTAAATGAAAAAGAGAGAGAGAAAAAAAAAGCAACGATTAGAATCAATGAGAATGGAGGAGAAACATAACAACGGGTGGAAAGGTGCAGGGCCGGGACAAGGTTACACCTAGGCTGAAGACAAGGGGGTCGAGAAGGATATCATGCAAAACATTCTTTCACCTTCTGTTGCCTCTATCGCCCCCCCCCCCCCCCCCACTTTCTTTTTGTACCCCCAGTTCTTATAGAACAGGGAGTACTTTAGAATGGGAACGAAGAAATGCTGTGTGTGTGTGTGTGTGTGTGTGTGTGTGTGTGTGTGTGTGTGTGTGTGTGTGTGTGTGTCCGTGGTCAAAATGTGTTCCACTCGCACCAGACAAACTACTGGACCGATCTTTCTGAAAATTTGTAGGTATGTTCATTATGGGCCACGGATGATGCCCGATGTTTTAGTTT
Source organism: Conus canariensis (assembly GCA_033310375.1). Lineage (NCBI taxonomy): Eukaryota > Metazoa > Mollusca > Gastropoda > Neogastropoda > Conidae > Conus > Conus canariensis. The sequence goes on from CM065743.1 coordinate 28,574,344, forward strand.
ACTGTTATAGCCGTTACTAACGGCTGTAACGGCCTGTAACGGTTTTTCTTCTTTATGGGATATCTCAGAAAGTACTTGGCCGATCTTTGTAAAAATGAACAGGTACATTCATTATGGGTCTCGGATGATGCCTGATGTTTTAGTTTACCCGTCATAGCCGTTACTAACGGCTGTAACGGCCTGTAACGGTTTTTCTTCTTTATGGAATATCTCAGAAAGTACTTGGCCCATCTTTCTGAAAATTTATAGGTATGTTCATATGGGTCACGAATAATGCCCGATGTTTTAGTTAACCGTTATAGCCGTTACTAACGGCTGTAACGGCCTGTAACGGTTTTTCTTCTTTATGGAATATCTCAGAAAGTACTTGGCCGACCTTTATGAAAATTAGCAGGTATGTTCAATAATGGTCACGGATGATGCCCGGTGTTTTAATTTCCCCGTTATAACCGTTACTAACGGCTGTAACGGTTTTTCTTCTTTGTGGCATATCTCAGAAAGTACTTGGCCGATCTTTGTGAAAATTAGCAGGTATGTTCATCATAGGTCACGGATGATGCCTGATGTTTTAGTTTACCCCGTTATAGCCGTTACTAACGGCTGTAACGGCCTGTAACGATTTTTTTCTTTATGGAATATCTCAGAAAGTACTTGGCCGATCTTTCTGAAAATTTGTAGGTATGTTCACTATGGGTCATGGATAATGCCTGATGTTTTATTTGACCAGAATAGCCGTTACTATCGGTTATAACGGCCCAAAACGGTTTGATTTATAAGCGGTTTGGATGATCTTGCGACAAATCGGAGCCTCTTTCCATATGTAAGTGATGTAACGCTAAAAATCGATTAAACAAGTTAAAAACCGTTATTTTGCCGTTATTTCTTATATATTGATGGATTTTAATGAAATTTGGTATACTGAAAGGTTGTCACACACAAATGGCACTTCTATATAGTGTTTCACAATTCGACCGTTAAAAACCGTTATTCTTGACATATTGTCCGATTTGGATGAAGTTCGGTATGTACATAGGCTTTAGCTCAGTGATGACTAAAATACCAGTTTCAAAAGTGTACATCGGTTATATAACTGTTAAAACCGTTATTTTGCCGTTATTTTTTTTACATATTGGTGGATTTTAATGAAATTTAGTATACAGAAAGGTTGTCACACACAAATGGCACTTCCATATAGTGTTTCAAAATTTGACCGTTAAAAACCGTTATTCTTGACATATTGTCCGATCTGTATGAAATTTGGTAGGTACATAGGCTTTAGCCCAGTGAGGACTAAAATACCAGTTTCAAAAGTGCACATTGGTTAAATAAGCTAAAAAAAACCGTTATTTTGCCGTTATTTATCCTAGAAAGTACTTGGCCAATTTATAAGCGATTTGGAAAACTGGGAGTACGTTTATATGCTTTGCATCTTGTTTTTTTTCTTCTCTTTTCTCCTTTTCTCTCCCCTCTCTCTAGGAAAGACACAAAACATACATATGAAATACATACCTACCAACTTCAACATGACCACATCCATGCTATAAATATGCCAATGCTATAAATATGCTCAACATTTCACACACATGCACACACAAATGAGTGACCCATCCACGTCCGTAATTTTGAAACACACACACACACACACACACACACACACACACACACACACACACACACAGAGGGGCATATATGCGCGCGCGCGTGCGCGCACACACACACACACACACACACACACACACACACACACACACACACACACACCTCTTCTGCCCCCCTTCCCCTCCTCCTTTTCTTTTTTTTTACTTTTCTTTAGGCCATGGCTTTTGCAAAAAA
>CM065743.1:28576276-28628776 GCA_033310375.1 Conus canariensis
AATATGCTGAATATCAGAGCAAGGGCAGAACATTGTAACAAAGGAGTGCTGATTAGTGTAATTCCATGTGCCTTGTGTTCTTTGAGTTCTAACTGGACATGTTTCTATGTGGTAGGTAATATGTATTCCCTTAAATGCTTGAAGGTTTTGTGGGATGTTTGCCTGAGAAATGAGAGTTAAAATGAATCAGTTCATTGGATGGTTTGAGAAATTGAAATTTGATAGCTTCTATTCTGCTATACAGAGATATATAAGAATCATTTTTTGAAAGAGTTGTATCTGACTGTTGGTTACATTATATCTATTCACTGCCTCATCTGTTGAAATTTCAGTGTACAGTTCTTCACCAGTAAATCACAACCTATGTTGCAGATCGAAAGCTTGAAAGAGGAGCTGCGAAAACAGACAGCACACTTCAGTCTATTAATCTACATGGTGCTGCATCCTTTCCTGCACTCTGTGATGCACCTCCTGCTATACCTGCTGCTGTAGAACAAGAAGCTAAAGGTAGAGCTGTGCAAGAAGTCTGTAAACAGTTGGTCTTCTTTCAGATGGAACAAACTAAAATACAATGGCAAACAAATGGCACTTACACACAAACACATTTCAGCTCCATTTTTCAGATTATCTTATTTCAGATGAGGATGCTATGATGAATGTGTTAGCATATTATAAACAAAATGTATGCAGATCTGCCTGAAAGACTTTGAAAATCATTTTCATGTTTTAATATCAATAAAAATGTCGACTGACCTTACCATGTAGATACTTTGTATTTACCCCTCACTATTCTATCAGTAGACTCTTAGGTTTATATCAGTTACATCCGGATCATCTGTCTGTGTGTTTTTAAAAGTGCAGATCAGCTCATCAGCATGTCCAAATCTTGATAAAATGGGGTGATTTGAAAAATGAGGTGAAAATGTGTCTATGAGATTTGTTTCCCAACAGAAGTATAAAGATAGGTAAACTGCAGCCTACCATTATTCAATATTGATATTTTGAACGGAAATAATAATGTTTAGATCAAAGTGAGTTTTTATAGGTAAATCTGCATTTTGCCATTTTCAGCACAATGGTAACCAAGTGTTACTTTTTACAGATTAAAAAAAAAAAACACTTTAGTGAGTTGACACACAATGACCTACATTCACCTGTAGATTTGTAGTGACAGTCTTATGTTGTTATCTGATTAATTAACCTGTTCGCTGCTTGAAAATGTTACAAACAAAGGCTTTCCGAGTGCCAGGGAAGTCTAATGATTTGGGGGTAATAATTAACAAAAAATTCTAGCTCAGAAACTACAAAAGATATAACAATGAAATATATATGATTTTTGAAGGAAATTGAATGAAGATTTTGAATCTGGGCTTTTGTTTTAATTTTGATAATAAAAAAGTATTTAGGCAATTAGATTTGGATAGATTTTTTTGCACGATCAAAAGCATATGTATTTACCACTACATCTTCACATCCAAACAAGAACACAAAGCAAAAAAGTTGAAAATAAAGTTTGTATTGTCACACTACACCTGTAAATGAAAGTAAAACAGTTTAGAAGTCCATCAAGACGCTCACACTCTATGCAGACAGGTCAGTCCACGACCACGCCCCCCTCTCCCCACCACGCCCCCTTGCTGGACTTCAACCCTCTCTTTCACTGCTCCTCTTCCCCTACCTTTCCCTCTGCCCCGTGCCACGCCGCGAGCAGGCCGCGCTCCCCTCTCGCGCTGACTACCACGTCACTGACCACTGGCACGCAGTGCAGAGTATACACTAGGCGAGCTCGTTCGACGCTGGCAAACCAGTCAGCTGAACACACACTGAGGTCACACAGCCCGACACAATAACTGACGAATACGGTTGGCAATTCCATGACTATCATCATCTCACCTTCATGCTCGAGTGAGTCGTTGAATAAAAGATTATTGTCTTTGTCAAAAATCATTAGCAGAGCCTGCTCAGCTGTGTAAATACGTTGATTTGGTCGCTGCGCTTGTCGAAGGTTGCGCCGCCATCTTTGCAAGCGAGACGAAGTGCTGGCTGGTCATCCAGTCAGTGATGAGAATAAATGGGCTTTCCCCTCATGTGTGGTCATTTACATATCATTTTAATACTACAGACATATAAGGCTTACTACGCACACTCTATTTAAGTCCGTTGATAGAAATAGTAACGAATGAAAATTCAAGAAAAATGCATGACGTCAGTGGACGGCCCATAGGCACTGGAAAAGCATTTTTAATGCGGCGTCAGCTGACGGCTTAAAGGCACTCTACGGGTTAATTCATCAGATTTATTTATGGAGTGTGTCACCGATCGGCGGTACTAAACCAGTATGTCCATGTGGTAAGAGTAGTGGTGGTTCAAGATAGAGAGCGTGCGAGCGTGCATGTATGTGTGCTTGTGTGTGTGTGTGTGTGTGTGTGTGTGTGTGTGCACGCGCGCGCGCGGGGTAAGACTGGGGTTTAGTTAGCTGGGGTTAGGCTAAGTTCCTCGGGGCTAGGTAGTAAGGTTAGGCTAGGTAGGGGCAGGTGAAGTAGGACATACAGTATTTTTGCCTTCCAGTCTTCATTTATTGAGGGAGTGGTAGGAGGAAGTTGGTTTCGTTCCCGATTGTTACCCTTTTATTACTTTGGTTCTATGCCAGAGAAGGCGGTGCAGGATATCGGCTGTTGTGTTGTCAAGTCTGTGAGTTGTTGTGGTAAATTGTCGTGTTGTTGCACGAGCAACAACTAGTCCGTTGGTCAGGTGTGTCAGCTCTGCGGAGGGATACACTGCTCTGACCAATCGTTGTTTTGTGTGGTGAGTAGAGTTCGCTTGATTCCGACCAGGCGGAATGCGTTGGGGTAGCTTCACTTCGGTCCCTGGTGTTCGTTCGAGGACGTGCTCCTTGTAGGTGCGGCGGCAGCGCCGTTAGTTTTGAAGAGTGACTTCGAGTCATAGTTAGGGCCAGGTCCTCGTCGGGTTTGGGTGCCCTTGGCCTGTGCTGAGTCGGTGTCGTCCTTGTTGGCAGCCACTGTCAGCCAGTTGCAGAACTGGTGTGGTTGATCGTCTGTATGTCCAGGTTGGTGATCTGTTAGGTTTGTTGTGTTGTAGTTCGTCGTGTTGTCTTGTATTATGGCGAGTTGTACTGTAGTTGTCTCATGTTGGGATTAGTTGTATGGTGTTCGTTCGAGGACGTGCTCCTTGTAGGTGCGGCGGCAGCGCCGTTAGTTTTGAAGAGTGACTTCGAGTCATAGTTAGGGCCAGGTCCTCGTCGGGTTTGGGTGCCCTTGGCCTGTGCTGAGTCGGTGTCGTCCTTGTTGGCAGCCACTTCAGCCAGTTGCAGAACTGGTGTGGTTGAACGTCTGTCTGTCCAGTTGTGTCAGCAGGTATCCTGTTCCGTCCTGAGGCTGGGGCCAGACCACCGCAGTCTACTGCCGCGTGCCGGCAGTTGAGCGGCGCTTTCCAGTGCCTGTTGTTTTTCCGGGAGAAGGAGACCACCCAGGCCGTCTGCCTTGTGTGGGGCAGCTCTCCTCCAGCTACCGGTGCTCTTCCGGGAGTTCTCCGGCACTGGTTCCTCGTCCCTGTTCAGGCGTCCTGTGAGAGGGCGCTGCACCAGGCCTTTTTCACCCTTGGTGTCCGGCGGGGCCTTCAGAGGAGGAGGCGTCCTACGAGCCCCGGACCCGTCGAGAGGGCGTCTGGTGTGTGTACGTTGGGTGTCGTGCCCATCGCAGGGAGGAGTCAGACTGCGGGAAGCCACGGTCAGCGCCGGGGTGCAGAGTCTTCGGGGAGGGTGTCGGCCCGCGGAGGAGCCACGGTCAGCGCCGGGGTGCAGAGTCTTCCGGGGAGGTGTCAGCCTGTGAGGGGCCACGTACAGCGCCGAGGACTGGAGCTTTCTGGGCCGGGATGGGTGGTCCCATGTTTGTGGTAGAAGGGGTGTAGCGTTAGGCAGTAGGGTTAGGAGTGTTAGCTACTGCCTCCTTTCAGGACGTAGTGGCCAGCACAGTGTAGGGTACTGGTCGATGCCTCCCTTAGGGACGCAGCGACCAGTTTGGTAGTGGTCCCGGGTTAAAAGAGAAGGGTGAGTCCTGGGGAGAGGTGTGGGTGGTAGCAGTAGTTAAGAATTTAGAGTCCCTTGGGTAAATCCTCGTCCCTAGTAGTTAGTCACCACGTGTGCGGGCTATCGCTGTGTCCCAGGTTACAGTGATATACCGCAACTGGTGTGTTAGGTTAGGTTAGGGTTTTTCTAAGTCATTATAGTAGAGTAGGGTAAGTCAGCGGGAATTAAGATACTTGTGTGCAGTTGTGGATGTGCGTGAGTGGTGGCGCCATGGAGTGTGTGTGAAATAAAGAAGCGTGCGTGATTGTAAAACTGTGTGCTGTGTTGTCTGACCTAGTGTGTGATAGGCGTGGGTAAGGGTGGTAGGGCCGTCCGGCTTAGCGACCGTGACAGAGTGCTGGTATTTGAGAAACAGAATGTTTTGTAGAAGTACTATAACAGGATTATATGGTGCATTTTTGCACAATGGATTAAGTATGTGAAACATGATCAGAACAGTTTAGGTTCTGAACAGTTTAGTCAGGTGGAATAGTGATCACATCTCATTATTTTCGCTTCATCCAGGTATAGTCCTGTAGTACAGGGCTGACAAGATGGTGACTGTAGCCTCACTACAGCACTTAATCACTGGAAATATGCTGAATATCAGAGCAAGGGCAGAACATTGTAACAAAGGAGTGCTGATTAGTGTAATTCCATGTGCCTTGTGTTCTTTGAGTTCTAACTGGACATGTTTCCATGTGGTAGGTAATATGTATTCCCTTAAATGCTTGAAGGTTTTGTGGGATGTTTGCCTGAGAAATGAGAGTTAAAATGAATCAGTTCATTGGATGGTTTGAGAAATTGAAATTTGATAGCTTCTATTCTACAATACAGAGATATATAAGAATCATTTTTTAAAGATTTGTATCTGACTGTTGGTTACATTATATCTATTCACTGCCTCATCTGTTGAAATTTCAGTGTACAGTTCTTCACCAGTAAATCACAACCCATGTTGCAGATCGAAAGCTTGAAAGGGGATCTGCGAAAACAGACAGCACACTTCAGTCTATTAATCTACATGGTGCTGCATCCTTTCCTGCACTCTGTGATGCACCTCCTGCTATACCTGCTGCTGTAGAACAAGAAGCTAAAGGTAGAGCTGTGCAAGAAGTCTGTAAACAGTTGGTCTTCTTTCAGATGGAACAAACTAAAATACAATGGCAAACAAATGGCACTCACACACAAACACATTTCAGCTCCATTTTTCAGATTATCTTATTTCAGATGAGGATGCTATGATGAATGTGTTAGCATATTATAAACAAAATCTATGCAGATCTGCCTGAAAGACTTGAAAATCATTTTCATGTTTTAATGTCAATAAAAATGTTGACTGACCTTACCATCACTATACTATCAGTAGACTCTTAGGTTTATATCAGTTACATCCGGACCATCTGTTTGTGTGTTTTTAAAAGTGCAGATCAGCTCATCAGCATGTCCAAATCTTGATAAAATGGGGTGATCTGAAAAATGAGGTTAAAATGTGTCTATGAGATTTGTTTCCCAACAGAAGTATAAAGATAGGTAAACTGCAGCCTACCATTATTCAATATTCAGTCTATTAATCTACATGATGCTGCATCCTTTCCTGCAGTCCATGATGTACCTCCTGCTATACCTGCTGCTGTAGAACAAGAAGCTGAAGGTAGAGCTGTGTAAAAGTCTGTAAACAATCGGTCTTCTTTCAGATGGAACAAACTAAAATACAATGGCAAACAAATGGCACGCACACTCGAACACATTTCCACATCATTTTTCAGATTATCTTATTCAATTGAGATGAGGATGCTATGATGAATTTTTTTAGCATATTATAAAAATGTATACAGATCTGTCTGAAAGACTTGAAAATCATTTTTACGTTTTAATATCAATAAAAATGTCAACTGACCTTGTAATGTGGAAACTTTGTATTTACCCCTCACTATACAATCGGTAGACTCTTAGGTTTATGTCAGTTACATCTGGATCATCTGCCTGTGTGTTTTTAAAAGTGCAGATCAGCTAATCAGCATGTCCAGATCTTGATAAAATGGGGTGATTTGAAAAATGAGGTGAAAATTTGTAAAAAAAAAAAAAAAAAAAACAACAAAAGTGTTACTTTTTACAGTTTTTTTTTGTTTTAAACTTTTCACAGAGTGATGCAATGACCTACATTCACCTGTAGATTTGTAGTGACAGTCTATGTTCTTCTCTGATTTATTCATCAGAATTATTTATAGAGTGCTGATATTTGAGAAACAGAGTGTTATGTGGAAGTACCATGACATCAGGACATGGTGCATTATTGCTCAATGGATTAATTATGTGATACATGATCAGAACAGTTTAGGTTCAGAACTGTTTAGTCAGGTGGAATACCTTGGAATAGTGATCATATCTCATTATTTTCGCTTCATCCAGGTATAGTCCTGTACTACAGGGCTGACAAGATGGTGACTGTAGCCTCATTACACCACTTAATCACTGGAAATAAGCTGAATATTAGAGCAAGGGCAGAACATTGTAACAAAGGAGTGCTGATTAGTGTTTATCCACCACTTTCTCAAATCCACTTTTCTAAGAACCTAATGGACTGTCAAAAGTTAGTCAGTTTAATTTTTTTTCCCATTAGATTATGTTACTTGACTCAACCTTCCCAAATTTTGTTTTCAGAAAATACCCAGTGTTTGGTGAAGCAGCTGGTTCTGACTGTCAGGAAAACCTACAGTGCCACACAGCTTTGTCACAGCACTGAATGTGCTTTCCCAGCAAAGTCATCTTGTACATTGCTTTCCACACTGAGCAAGGGACAAGGTCATCAACTTTGCTGCGACTCTTTGACCTGCATTTTGGTATCACTGTACCTTTTTTGGCTGAGAGATGCAAAAATTTATGCTGAAAACCCCCCTCATTGACAAGCTTTCCCCAAGCCCTGCGCCTTTCAATCGATCTTTTCTTCATTAACCTAGCAACTGTAGGCTCTCTGCCACGCACTCTTTCAAGGTGATCACTCATTTTGGTAACGAAGTTCTGACCAAATGAACAGATGTGCTGACTGTTCCCTTTTTTTTTTACCTGAGATAGGGACACAAGAACATGAATGGAAGTGGGATCATGATTAGCAACAGACTGATCAGTGTTGTCTTTGTCAGTTTGCAATGAATCCTGTTTGCTTCAATCTGTACCATGAGACAGGCCTACAACAGAGTCAGACTGATCAGTGTTGTCTTTGTCAGTTTGCAATGAATCCTGTTTGCTTCAATCTGTACCATGAGGCAGGCCTAGAACAGAGTCAGACTGATCAGTGTTGTCTTTGTCAGTTTGCAATGAATCCTGTTTGCTTCAATCTGTACCATGAGACAGGCCTACAACAGAGTCAGACTGATCAGTGTTGTCTTTGTCAGTTTGCAACGAGTCCTGTTTGCTTCAATCTGTACCATGAGACAGGCCTACAACAGAGTCAGACTGATCAGTGTTGTCTTTGTCAGTTTGCAATGAATCCTGTTTGCTTCATTCTGTACCATGAGACAGGCCTACAACAGAGTCAGACTGATCAGTGTTGTCTTTGTCAGTTTGCAATGAATCCTGTTTGCTTCATTCTGTACCATGAGACAGGCCTACAACAGAGTCAGACTGATCAGTGTTGTCTTTGTCAGTTTGCAATGAGTCCTGTTTGCTTCATTCTGTACCATGAGACAGGCCTACAACAGAGTCAGACTGATCAGTGTTGTCTTGTCAGTTTGCAATGAATCCCGTTTGCTTCATTCTGTACCATGAGACAGGCCTACAACAGAGTCAGACTGATCAGTGTTGTCTTTGTCAGTTTGCAACGAGTCATGTCTGTTCCACTGTACACCATGAGACAGGCCTACAACAGAGTCAGACTGATCAGTGTTGTCTTTGTCAGTTTGCAATGAATCCTGTTTGCTTCATTCTGTACCATGAGACAGGCCTACAACAGAGTCAGACTGATCAGTGTTGTCTTTGTCAGTTTGCAACGAGTCATGTCTGTTCCACTGTACACCATGAGACCGGGATGCAACAGAACATGGGTGCCACTAAAAGGCCTAGTAATGGGATGGTCCGCACAGTCCTGGCCAGTGTATTGTGAGTGTTTATCTGGGATGATCATTTTCGAATCGCCCCATTTTATTGAGATGAGGTTGCTGAGATCTCCTTGTTTGCTCTTTGAAATGCATACACAGAGATAGTCTGGAACAAGCTTGGGACTAGTATGTCAGTAAACTTAACGGATATTACTATGTTCAATTTTAGAATTGTATCTTACTCAGTGGATGTGTTTCTTTTCAGGTTTTTCTCTCATAGATCTGTGTGTGTGTTTAATTAAAGTGCAAATAAGCTAATCACAGCACACCCGTCACGGTAAAGTTGGGGGGGGGGGGGGGGGATTTGAAAAATGAGACCAAACTGTGTCTGTATGAATGTGATTTATTTGCCAAGAGAAGTATTTAAAACAATAGGCTAGCTGCAACTTATCATTTAATGTAAGTATCAGAACACAATTTATCTCATGTGTTCTCATCTCTTTAGCATGTGTATTTTTTGAACTTTACTCTTAATGAGTAATTAACCTCAGTTTATGCTACTAGGCATGGTGTTTCCCTGTTTTCACATAAGTACATTAACTTCGTCTCATTTTACCAGAGCGTTTTGTTTCCCGAGTTACCATTTTGTTTTCAAGTCCAGGTATGGTCCGGATTGTATTGTAAAGTAATTGTTTCCCCCTCTCCCACCTTCTTTGACAAGGCTAGTCTTTGGTATTGGTTTGCCCTTGATAGATTTGTTCTGAGAATAATTTTGAGAAAAGAAAGCTCTCCAAATGTGTAATAGGATATCTTTGCCCAGATTTTATTAATAAATGTGACATAAAGATGCTGGTTTCTCTGATTGTGAAGGGAATTAAAGATGTGTTTTATTTTAATCGTGTGTTCTGCTGAATTTTACATTTCTATATTGTTCCCTCTGGGCGTCTTTGCCCCTGATGTTCTGGTTATTCAGGCAAGGGCTGCACTGTTGAAAAGTTCATGTTCAATATTGTTTTTCAAGTCAATCAAGAGCTGCAGAAGATTCAGGGGTAGAATCTTATTGCTTTGTTCCAAGGTCACATAAATGATGGCAGTAGGTTTTCTGTTTTTTTTTTTTTTTCTTTTTCTTCCACACAATCAGACAATGAGAATGAGTGTCTATTAAATCTGTGTCCTTATTCACAGTATTCACTGGTCAAATTACATCACTGAAAGATTTAACTTTTTTTGTTTTGTTTGATCCTTTGGAAGACAGGATGTTGAACAGACCAATATTATGTTTGAGCTTGATATTGCCATAGTTTTAGACATTTTTTTCCAGTACACCATGACCTTTTCCTAAAAGATAGTTACTTGTGGTTGATTGTGGCCTTTAAGGTTTTTTTTTCTCTCTATCATTATGATTTTTATGCAGCTTTGTTTGGTAGGTTGCTATTCATAACTGTGTCTCTCTCTCTTTTTTTTTTTTTTTGCATTGTTTTGTTTCTGCGACTCACTACTACTACTTCTTCTTCTTCTTCTCTCTCTCTCTCTCTCTCTCTCTCTCTCTCTCTTTCTCTGTTATTATTCATAACTGTTTCTCTCTTTCTCTATCTTTTTTTGTATTGTTTTGTTCTGTTAACCCTCTTCTCTCTCTCTCTCTCTCTCTCTCTCCCTCTCTCCCTCTCTCTCTCAGTGTTGTTCATACATGTATCTTTGAAGATAATAGGTATATTTCACTGTTTGTTTACTGTTTATTTTTTTTATTTACTGTTGTCTGAAAAGTCATAGATATAGTTTTGTGTTATCTTTACCGAATCACAAAATGATTTTAATTTCAATACCAAAATCATGCCTTTTTGAATTAGAGCTAGATGTGGAAATTTGAAGCACTGAGTTTATTCATGTGTTGTTTAATCCATATAAGAAATGCATTGTTTGTTCTTGTTGCATTCGGTGGCTTTGAGGTAGTATGCCCGCCAAAGAAACAAAAAGTCCTAGGTTAGAACCCCGTACAGGGCAGGGAGTTTTTCCAGGAACCACTAGGACGTTTGGGTGTGGTCTAGGAACTAGTCTTTCGGATGAGACGATAAACCGAGGTCCCGTGTGCAACATACATGTACTCGGCACATGTAACAGCACAGCAACAAGAGTTGTCCCTGGCAAAATTCTGTAGAAAAACCCACTTTATTATGAAAATACATACACAAGAATACAGGGGGGGGAATGGAAAAAAAGGATGGCACTGTGCTATTTCGACGCACTCTCCCTGGGGAGAGCAGCCAGAATTTCACACAGAGAAATCTGTGTGATGTTAAGGTAATACTAATACCAATATATATATATATATATATATATATATATATTAGATAGATAGATAGATAGATACACAGATAGATAACACAGATAGATAGAAACATAAATAGATAAATACATAGATATAATATTAAACTATATTGACACACATAGACACATTTCAGTCAGTTTTTCAAATCACCCCATTTCATTGAGATGAGGATGCTGTGATCTCCTTGCATACAAAGAGGTAGTCTCGATCAATCTTGGGAATAGTAATGTCAGTAAAACTGGTATCACTATTTATGTTTAATTTCACTGATATTACTAATTATGTCAAATTCCAAAATTGTGTCTTACTCAGTGGATATGTTTCTTTTCAGGTTTGTTTCAAATAGGTCTGTCAAGTGCGTGAAACCTCTCACAAAAGGCATTAAACACTTAGAGGCAAAAGGGACGTTGTACGTAGTATACAAATAGGTAATAGAACCATTAACAAGTATGCCTTACCCATCGCACACGGTCGAACCGTGTCAAGGAGGACGAAGCGGTCAGGTGACAGATGGCACCTAAGGTAGTGAGGAGTTCGGACCTGCCCGGCAGCGAAAGGGGAGAGGAATGTAACCACTAGGACCTCGGTGCACCAAGTGAGCGCTAAATACTCAGTCAGCTGAGGTTCTTTTGTAAACAGTCAGTGAAGAGCAGGAGTCTTGGACTCATTCGGATGGTATTGCCGTGGGTCACTGGGTTGGTTCTATTGTCAGGCTGGTTGAACGCGCGTGGATGTTGTTATCGTAGCCCTCTTTAAGATAATTACTGTGTTAAAGTGGCCTCCGAAGTCGGCGGGGAATTTTCGATGTCCATCTGGTGCCAAGTGTTTGTTTGCGAATCAATTAGGTAGGGATGTGTGTAAATGCAGATGTGTGGAGAATGTAGCGAATGGAGAATTCAGGGTACTTGTGAACTAGGGGGTTGAGAAGCAGCATGGACAAAGGCATGGCCCGAAGGGGGAATCCTTTGTTTCCATCCCTATAGAAAGTGAGGGAGAACAACGAGAGGGGGAAGAACACCAGGAGAGAGAGAGAGAGAGAGAAGGCAGAGGAGAGAGAGAGAGAAGAGAGAAGGGTGGGCAGGACAGAGAACGGGTCGAGAGAAACGTGGTCTGGGAGATAGAAGAGACAGCAAAGTCTTAGGGAAAGACAAGCTGGAAGAGAAGAAAACTAAGTTTGAAGCCCCAGAGGTGGGTGAAGACAGACAAACTGAAATTGAACCCAGAGGTGGGTGAAAGAGACGAAGAAGAAGAGTTCTACGTCGAGATCCCAGAGACGACCACGAAGACCCAGTCCTGAAACCTGGAGCCAGTCAGCCAACAATCCATGACACAGAAACCAACGGGGACAGTACAATCCATGACACAGAAACCAACAGGGACAGTACAATCCATGACACAGAAACCAACAGGGACAGTACAACAATCCATGACACAGAAACCAACAGGGACAATACAACAATCCATGACACAGAAACCAACGGGGACAGTGCAACAATCCATGACACAGAAACCAACGGGGACAGTGCACTGTCTCAATACCATCACCATAAAGGAGGACAACACCATCATCATGAGAAAATACACAGAGACAGAGAGACACAGAGAGACATACAGAGAGACAGAAACCAACAGGGACAGGACAACAATCCATGACACAGAAACCAACGGGGACAGGACAACAATCCATGACACAGAAACCAACAGGGACAGTACAACAATCCATGACACAGAAACCAACAGGGACAGTACAACAATCCATGGCACAGAAACCAACGGGGACAGTGCAACAATCCATGACACAGAAACCAACAGGGACAGTGCAACAATCCATGACACAGAAACCAACAGGGACAGTGCAACAATCCATGACACAGAAACCAACAGGGACAGTGCAACAATCCATGACACAGAAACCAACAGGGACAGGACAACAATCCATGACACAGAAACCAACAGGGACGGTACAACAATCCATGACACAGAAACCAACAGGGACAGTGCAACAATCCATGACACAGAAACCAACGGGGACAGTGCACTGTCTCAATACCATGACCATAAAGGAGGACAACACCATCATCATGAGAAAATACACAGAGACAGAGAGACACAGAGAGACAGAAAATACACAGAGACAGAGAGACACAGAGAGACATACAGAGAGACATACAGAGAGACAGAAACCAACAGGGACAGGACAACAATCCATGACATAGAAACCAACGGGAACAGTACAACAATCCATGACACAGAAACCAACAGGGACAGTGCAACAATCCATGACACAGAAACCAACGGCGACAGTACAACAATCCATGGCACAGAAACCAACAGGGACAGTGCAACAATCCATGACACAGAAACCAACGGGGACAGTGCACTGTCTCAATACCATGACCATAAAGGAGGACAACACCATCATCATGAGAAAATACACAGAGACAGAGAGACACAGAGAGACAGAAAATACACAGAGACAGAGAGACACAGAGAGACATACAGAGAGACATACAGAGAGACAGAAACCAACAGGGACAGGACAACAATCCATGACATAGAAACCAACGGGAACAGTACAACAATCCATGACACAGAAACCAACAGGGACAGTGCAACAATCCATGACACAGAAACCAACGGGGACAGTACAACAATCCATGGCACAGAAACCAACAGGGACAGTGCAACAATCCATGACACAGAAACCAACAGGGACAGTACAACAATCCATGACACCGAAACCAACAGGGACAGTACAACAATCCATGACACAGAAACCAACAGGGACAGTACAACAATCCATGACACAGAAACCAACAGGGACAGTGCAACAATCCATGACACAGAAACCAACAGGGACGGTACAACAATCCATGACACAGAAACCAACAGGGACAGTGCAACAATCCATGACACAGAAACCAACGGGGACAGTGCACTGTCTCAATACCATGACCATAAAGGAGGACAACACCATCATCATGAGAAAATACACAGAGACAGAGAGACATACAGAGAGACAGAGAGACATACAGAGAGACAGAAACCAACAGGGACAGGACAACAATCCATGACATAGAAACCAACGGGAACAGTACAACAATCCATGACACAGAAACCAACAGGGACAGTGCAACAATCCATGACACAGAAACCAACGGGGACAGTACAACAATCCATGACACAGAAACCAACAGGGACAGTACAACAATCCATGACACAGAAACCAACAGGGACAGTGCAACAATCCATGACACAGAAACCAACAGGGACAGTGCAACAATCCATGACACAGAAACCAACAGGGACAGGACAACAATCCATGACACAGAAACCAGCGGGGACAATAGAACAATCCATGACACAGAAACCAACAGGGACAGTGCAACAATCCATGACACAGAAACCAACAGGTACAGTGCAACAATCCATGACACAGAAACCAACGGGGACAGTGCACTGTCTCAATACCATGACCATAAAGGAGGACAACACCATCATCATGAGAAAATACACAGAGACAGAGAGACATACAGAGAGACACAGAGAGACATACAGAGAGACAGAAACCAACAGGGACAGGACAACAATCCATGACATAGAAACCAACGGGAACAGTACAACAATCCATGACACAGAAACCAACGGGGACAGTGCAACAATCCATGACACAGAAACCAACGGGGACAGTACAACAATCCATGACACAGAAACCAACAGGGACAGTACAACAATCCATGACACAGAAACCAACAGGGACAGTACAACAATCCATGGCACAGAAACCAACAGGGACAGTGCAACAATCCATGACACAGAAACCAACAGGGACAGTACAACAATCCATGACACAGAAACCAACGGGAACAGTACAACAATCCATGACACAGAAACCAACAGGGACAGGACAACAATCCATGACACAGAAATCAACGGGGACAGTACAACAATCCATGACACAGAAACCAACGGGGACAGTACAACAATCCATGACACAGAAACCAACAGGGACAGTACAACAATCCATGACACAGAAACCAACAGGGACAGTACAACAATCCATGACACAGAAACCAACAGGGACAGTGCAACAATCCATGACACAGAAACCAACAGGGACAGTGCAACAATCCATGACACAGAAACCAACGGGGACAGTGCAACAATCCATGACACAGAAACCAACGGGGACAGTGCACTGTCTCAATACCATGACCATAAAGGAGGACAACACCATCATCCTGAGAAAATACACAGAGACAGAGAGACACAGAGAGACATACAGAGACACAGAGAGACATACAGAGAGACAGAGAGACATACAGAGAGACAGAGACAGATTAAAAACCCACACAGCATCATACAACAGAATGCTTCGTTATGCAAAGTTAGGTAGGTGCAACCCAACGCAATTCAGTGTAATACAAATCAATAGAATACAATGCAGACCACTCCACTGCCAAGGTTTAATTATCCTCAGAGGGACAACCTTAGTAGAGGTGGGGGTGGTGTGGGGTGGGGGGTTGGAGGGCGAGTGCCACACACACACACACACACACACACACACACACACACACACACACACAATCGCGTGCGCGCGCGCTAGGCAGTGCAACGCAAATGAATACAATACAAGGCAGACCACTACCAAGATTTAATTAGCCCCAAGGGGAGACAAGCTTTGTAGAGCGTGGTGGTGGAAAGTAGAGGGGGGGGGGGGGGGGGGGGCAGAATACTCTCACCCTTTCATGAAACGGGTGGCTGGCAACGGAAGCTAGCCACCCAGGTCATGCAGTATTGAAGGGTATCTCGAGGGCTATGATCAACTCGGAAAGCGGACACGGAGGATCGATAACCTACTTTGAGGAACGGAACTAGTTGCAGCCGTAGTCAGGGAGCGAAGGGGGGGGGGGGGATGGTAGACGGCACAACATTTTCACCTCATTAATTTTTTTCAACTGTGGATGACTGAAAGAGAAAGAAGAACATTAGGATGGATTTACTAGTCTGATATACTGTTTAGCGTGCACTGAGCAGGAGAGAGAGAGAGAGAGAGAGAGAGAGAGAGAGAGATGGGTGGATGGATAGATAGATATATAGATGGCCAGATAGATAGACAGACAGACGTGAAGGCAAACACACACACACACACACACACACACACAACACACACACACACACACACACACACGCACACACACACGCACGCACGCACCCACGCACGCACGCACACACACACACACAAGCAAATAGATAGACAGACAGACGGACAGATAGACAGACACCCCCCCCCCCCCCCCACACACACACAGGTAGACGGGTAGACAGTTAGATATGTGGATTAATACATAGATCTTGGCGCGCGCGCGCGCGCGCGTGTGTGTGTGTGTGTGTGTGTGTGTGTGCTATTTTTCATTTTAAGCACACTATTGTAAAAGGTATCAATACATTTTGATATTTTTCAAGATATAACCATATTCTTGCAAATGCCATGAATGGAGCTTAGCATGTTACCGCCATGCGGAAAGAATCTGTGGATCTGCGATGTGTGTGTGTGTGTGTGGGGTGTGTGTGTGTGTGTGTGTGTGTGGTGCGTGCGTGCGTGCGTGCGTGCGCGCGCGCGCGCGCGCGCGCGCGCGTGTGTGTGTGTTGTGTGTGTGTGTATGCTCTACAGCGTTTGCAATGTTTTCGAGGTGAACTGAGTTCAGAATGAGCAATGTATTATCTCTCCCGTTTTGCTTTTTTTTTATTTTTTTATTTTTGTTTTTTGTTTGTTTTTTGTTGGCTTGTTTGTTTGTTTGTTTGTTTGTTTCTTTGGGTTTTTTGTTGTTGTTGTTTTTGTTTTTTTGCTTTTTTTTTTAAAAAGTTGAACAGTTCTGTGTGAAGGGCATGGATATAGGGCTTAGTTCAGTGGGTGCTTCTCCCCCTTACTGCAATTGTCCATTTATTTACCGTATTGAATGCAACCACTCCCACCCCCCCCCCACCCCCAGCCCTTCCACCCTCCCCCGCCACCCCACTTCTAACCCCACCCCTCCCCCCACCCCCCGAATTAGTCTCAAATTACGTGGCCCTTCATGCCCTGCTCTCGTTGTGAATTCGCATTCGATCTCCTCTACTGTGATAAGCTTGTCACCAAATCGTTAGTATTCAAGGTTTTGTTGGGTCTGTGATAGGATGGAATTAGAAGCGCTCTCTGGAAGGGTGGGTGGAGGCGGGGGTCGGGTGGGGAGGTTGCTGGAGGCGGCATGGTCATTTAGCACTGTTGCTGTCTGTAAGGGACTTAGTAGATGGTGTCCTGTGTATGTTGCATTAGCCGTTGTCGCCGTCTGTAAGGGACTTAGTAGATGGTGTCCTGTGTATTATTAGCGTGTCGTCCTGTAAGGACTTAGTGATGTGTCCTGGATGTTGATTAGCCGTTGTTGCCGTCTGTAAGGGACTTAGTAGATGGTGTCCTGGTATGTTGGATTAGCGTTGTTGCCGTCTGTAAGGGACTTAGCAGATGATGTCCTGCGTATGTTGCATTAGCCGTTGTTGCCGTCTGTAAGGGACTTAGCAGATGGTGTCCTGCGTATGTTGCATTAGCCGTTGTTGCCGTCTGTAAGGGACTTAGTAGATGGTGTCCTGTGTATGTTGGATTAGCCGTTGTTGCCGTCTGTAAGGGACTTAGCAGATGATGTCCTGGTATGTTGCATCTAGCGATGTGCCGACTAGTAGGATTAGAATCCTGTGTATTGATCAGACAGCGCCACTAAGATTGCTCCGGACAGCACGAGTTCTTAAGGGTGCTGAGAGATTGTTGACTCTTTCTGGACTGCTGCTGCTTTTTGGCGTGACGGCACGAACTTGGGTGTGTTGTGCACAGGGAAGCTGGAATGAGCGGTGTCGAGGGAATACCACGGAGATGAGGTGGGGGGACGGGGGATGGAGGGGGGGGGGTAAAGAGATGGGAGGGAGGTACAGCAGATGAGGCCGTTTAAAACGAAGAAAAACCTTTTGTCCCTGATAACAACCGCGACCATCTCCGATGGACTCTTACAGTAGTAGCAGCCTTGTATTCCTCACAGAACAGCGGGAGGGTGTGTGTGTGTTGGTGTGGGGGGGGGGGGGGGGGGGGGGGGGGGGGGGGGGGGGGGAAGGAGAGATCATAGCTATGGCACTCACCCGGATGTTCTATGCACGTCTACACTAAATACAAGGACGACTTGTAACCTGTCCGCGTTGAAAAAAGCCAGGCTACTCTCTCCCCTTATTCGTTTTTTTTGTTTTGTTTTGTTTTGTTTTTTGTTTTCAGTTTTGGTTTCAGTTTTGAGTTTCCCTGCAGCCGAATCGATCACACAAGGCCCATTCAGGCCTGTCACCACGCAACAAACAAACAAGCAAACAACTATCTGTGTAACTTACACAACTCAAAACATGAAAAACAAACTGTTCATATCCTTAGTTTCAGTTTTATCAACGAAGTGTCACTGCCTGTCACTGCATGCGGACTAGTCCATATACGCTACACCACATCCGCAAAGTTTCGAGACCCCACTGCGCATGATTTAAAGCTGATAGAAAAATGAATCAATGACTGAGATGAGAGAATTTCAAAAGAGGGTCTCGTGGCTACGACTTAGCAGATGCTTTGTCATATCCTTAAAGCAGATAAACTGAGTCGTTATTGAGAGCAGATGGGATTCCTCTTAATCTGTCTAAACGGTTCTCGATTATTAATATGTGTTAAAGTATACTACTGAAAACTATAACGGTGCTACAAGAATGCATACCAATGCCAGACGAACACAATCACGCTGCAGAGTGGACAGTGCTAGTGTTAACTCCGGACCTTAAGGCAGTGTAGTGTCGTTGCCTGGACACCAGACCACAACAAAACCCTGGCATTGTCTCGGTCGCTAAGCAGGACAGACACCCACCTCCACCCCCCCCCCCCCCTACACACACACACGCACAACACACACACACACACACACACACACACACACACACACACACACACACACACACACACACAACCAAACAAACAAACAAAAAATGGCAATTACAACTATCGTGGAATACATAGCTGACCAACAGCACAAAAGTAAAAACTTGTCACAAAGGCAGTCGCATGTCGACTGCCCACCACAATTCCAATATCGATTGATCAAGCAGTTCAGCAGCCGCCACGATTGAGCGCTATTGATCACTTCACGAATTATTGATCACTTCACGAATACCTGCATGAGTGCCCGCTGGAGCACCAAGGCGAACTCAACAACAGTGACCCACATGACATATTTGTACAAAACGTGAAAGCCCTTTCAACCGGGAGGCCAGAATAGCTCAGATGGTAGAGCGCCGGACTCGTATTCTTGATGATCGTGAGGTTGTGGATTCGAATATCCGCCGGGCTGTTAGGTACAGTGGGGATTTTTCCGTTGGAGTTAACATTGGTTCTGACTCCATTCCCCCCCCCCCCCCCCCCCCCCCCCCCCCCCCCACCAAATCCTTCGAATGAGACTATAAACCGAGGTTCCGTGTGAGATCGGACGCATAGCATCTTCGCGTATGTATATTCCATTTGGAAGAGAAGGCCAGTTTGTCCGTTGGTATGGGCGGCACGTTACACATAGCATGCACCTGCGTGAAAAATTGAAAGAATGAAGGAAGAAAACTGAGTGAATGACACTGACTGAATGACACTGGAAACGACTGAATATAGCGCTGGCAGGCAGCTCTTCAGTAAGCTCTACCCAGTTAGGCAGCCCGTTGGTGTACACCAGTGTTGACTGTAAAGTGCTTAGAGCTTGGTCCCTAACCGCAGACAGGCACTATAAGTTGTCTTAAGAATAATGATAATTTCTCCTTTGAGTGTAGCGAGACCTCAACTCCATCCGTTGTTTAAAACTGCACTGCGATAGGCACGGAACGTTTACATCACGGCATAGAATGAAATGCTTGGATCAGTTTCTCTTGGAAAGAGGCTTCTTTTTCATGAAAAATGTTGTTGTTTTTCATGAAACAAAATGAGTTAATCATCAAACCGAAATGTTCATGCATATTCTTGTTGATGACGTAATTGTGGCCTCCCTTCCTCCCATTTTCATTTCATTTTATTTCATTTTATTTCATTTTATTTCTTTTTTTCTTCTTCTTCGTTTGTCTTTTTGATGTTCCCTTAAAAAATCCCAAAGTGTGTGGTGCAACGTGTAGTATACCGTAAATGTCTTGTAACCGCCAATATGTTGTCAATGTTACCTTTAAGCACAGTATAGGGCTCGGGCTTTTTGTTGTTCATTTGTCCTGATAACTTAAAAGGTGTTCTGTTTATTTCTTTCTTCAATAAAAGTAATTGATCTGTTTATTTCTTTCTTCAATAAAAGTAATTTATCTGTTTATTTCTTTCTTCAATAAAAGTAATTTAAAACAAACCGAAATGTTGCAGTTTCAGGACACCGTACAGAAGACTGCATTGTATGATGGGAAAGTGAATGTTGTGTGTGTGTGTGTGTGTGTGTGTGTGTGTGTGTGTGTGTGTTGTAACCGGTATTTTGCGCATGAAAGGAAATAAACCTTCATTTTTTCTTTTTCTTTTTTTTCCCTTCTCTTCTCTCTCCCCCCCCCCCCCCGCCCCCCCCCTTTTCTTTCAGCATAATATGGGCTTGGCATCACGGCAGCTGCACGTCTGAGAACTACTAGCTTTGGTCACACCAGTCCAGTGGACATTGATCACATGAGAGACATAATTTATGTACAATAATCAGAAGTGAGTATTTTCAAATGGATGATAGTTTCAACGAACATTTCTGCCAGGAGTTCCTCTGTTTAGATCGAACAAGGAAAACGAACTGTCACATCTTCTGCCTAGGTCAAGTAGGAACAAAAGCACAAAGATTTATAGCTCATAAGTGACCACTGGCAGTTGTTGATGAAAATTATTAGATCTGTCAAAGACAATAGATCTAACCGAAACAAAATTTCACGAAGGGCAGAACAAATAGAGTGAGTTGTAAGATGTCGTCGCCTGCGAAGTTAATGGCTGAAAATTATTATTTCGCCGTGAGCGAAAGAAATTTGAAAGAAAAAAAGACTACAAATTGATTTAGTGGTCTACTCTTGGGTGAACGTCTTCCTTTTTCTTCGTACATTCAGACAGGAATCCCAGAGGCACTGACGAAGGCTGCTATACCGCAGAGGCCTTCTAGAGATCCATAGAGCTGCTTCCTCATTGGTGTATCGGCAGTGTAACTCTAGTCTTAGTTCTTTATGTGCGGGACAGTCCTGCAGGAAGTGTTCCATGGTCATTGGGGCTGTACTGCACAGGCACCCTGAAGACTCGCCAATGTGGAATTTCATTGAACATGTGAGGTAATGTGGAGTCAGATGTGCCTTGTCCTCAGTCTCACAATGCTCACTTGGTCTGGTCTGGGAAGCAGGTAGCAGGCATCCTTCTCATTGTTTATGTGAACAGAGCATGCTGTTCGTGAAAACTGCAAGCTTATGAAATTCGTCACCTTTTTCTATGTTTAGAAAAGCTTCATGAAAACAGGAAGCAAAAAAAAAAGGGAAAAAATACACACGCCCGCACGCACGCACGCACGCGCGTACACACACACACACACACACACACACACACACACACACACACACACACATATATATATATATATATATATATATTATTTTCCTCCAGTATACGACAAGGGAAGTTCCAACGGTCACGTAAATACTGCAATATATATACGTGAAGGGCTTCAGTATAACATAAGTGCATCACCAATCCCAAAATCTGTCAGTGATGTACATGCATGCGTAGCCAATATAAAACTTGGTAATCCTTTTACAATGAATGTTATGTCAGTATATTTTCCTAAAGGCCCGAATGATCAGAATTCTGACTGGCTACGCGCTATTCAAGATCAACATTGTAATAAGTGGTTAATAGCGGGCGACTTTAATGCTCGCTCGCCCTTCTGGGAAAATGATTGTAACACGGTTACCAGTAATCGTCTTGTTGAAAACATCGTAGATAGTTCATTCCACCTTTTAAACGATGGCAGTATCACCCGGATCCCAGATATATCCAAACATAGAGCTACAGCTATAGACCTTTCCTTTTTCTCACCAGAACTTGCTCCATCTTGCACATGGGAAACATGTAAAGATACTTTAGGTAGCGATCATTTGCCCATAATTATAACCATTGTTAAAGAAAATATTCAGGGTAATAATGATGTACATGATACTCCAGTGAAGTACGACTATAGAGGTTTTGTGTGTGTGTGTTGTGTGTGTGTGTGTGTGTTTTCTTTTGCCCTCTATCTGTCTCTCTCCTTCTGTTTGTCTGTCTGTCTGTCTGTCTGTCTCTCTCTGTTTTCGTGTGTGTGGGTTTTGTCTCTCTTCTCTCTCTCTCTCTCTCTCGCCTTGTCGGTCCAGCAGAACGGTAATTGCAATGTTGTTTATAGCCAAGCCGACCGCAAAGGGCCATATCAAGGCTGACACAGCAGTACAAGTAGTCAGCAGTTTTTGCAAAGCCACTTTCTTGGCTCTGGGGAGACCAGCATTACACATTCCGATCGGCACAGCGTGTACCTCGCCACAGTGAAGCTGCTGTTCGGCGCTGCGTGTACCTCGCCACAGAGAAGCTGCCGCTCCGCGCAGCGTGTATCTCGCCACACTGAAGCTGGGAAGGAATGTGCGGGCGATGCGAGAGGGATGGGATGGGGGTGGGGAGAGGTGGGAGTGCTACTGCCGGGAAGGGAGGTTGGGCGCTCGTTAAAAATAGGTGGGCCAGCTGCAATTGCGCTCGCCTTGGCCGGATATATACGTTCATGCATAGGGCACGTACGTGTGCCAAGAGTATAAAAGATATGAAAACAGTTGTTCAAATAACAGGGTTTAGCAAAACGCCTTTAGTTACAGCAGGCAGTACAAGCATTACCGCACCATCTACCGAGGCTCAGTGAAGATTTACAAGCCCTGTTGCGTTCAGCATGTCATTGGCTATGTTCCAGAGAGTGGTGACGAATTGCCGGTAACCTGCATCCCTGATGAAAGAGAATATTGGTCTTGACATTGATCAACACCTTCCGAAGGACAGCTATTATCTCAGAGAACAAGTGAAAGTATTGAATGATAGCAGCTGGCTCCTACAAATCCCATGAAGTGCGGAGTTATATGTTATATGATAATGTCTAGATCATTGTGGTGTGGACGTTTCAAAACCTTGGGATGGTCACAGCTGCAGACCTTGGAAAACCCGGACGTCATTATAACACTTTGAAGCCAAGACCAAACGAAAAGAAGAACTGTTGTGTGGGGAAAAAAGTGATTTGATATATAGAGTTGCTTTGTGGTTATCTTCTGTAATAAACGCAGCGTAGTTCTTGACGTATAGAGTTGCTTTGTGGTTATCTCCTGTAATAAACGAAGTGTAGTTCTTCGGATGCGACACCGATGTGGATCCTCCAGCGACAAGACAACCGAAAAAAGCAGTGAAGTGAAAGAAACAAAAAATCACAAAACACTGATGCAGTTTTTTTGTGACTGAAATTTATTTGTTTTCCCGAGAATTCAACGCATCAAAGTCATCACTGAAATGAGACTGAATTACACAGTTAGTGCTGAGATAATTTTTTTCCCAATCATAATTCAATTGTAACAGCATTCTGTTACTTTTTTGTAATCATAATGCGTATAGCTGTATGTATTATTTGCTTTAAACGCTGGAATTTTTATTTGAAAGAAGAAATTGTAACTTGGAGGAGTTGTGAAACAGGACATTCCAAAATTCATGCCAAATCGAAATGTTCAAGCATGTAAATTTCATGCCTTAGTTATTTCATTTATACAAATTATATATATATATATATATATAGAAAGAGAGAGAGAGAGAGAGAGAGAGAGAGAGAGCTTGTTTTGCTCTTTCATGATTTTCTTTGGCTTCTTTGGTGGCACCTTTGGTTGTTTTTTTGCAAACTCAACAAACATACTACGGTATTGCACACTAGCCTTTTTCTGGGATAGCATTCTTCTTTAAACCGAAAAGGCAGAGGAGTCAAGTTATCACTTTCCGCGGTCACTGAGGAGAAACAATCAGCTTTCGAAATACCGGTATCTGACCAGGAGTTATATGTTAGTGAGTTTCCTCCCCACTGGAGCTTGTCTCGCCCTTGGAGACTATAAGCTTGCTGAAGGCTCATTTTGAGAAGCATTTATTATTCCCCATTCACCCACTCAAGCACATACTGTTAGTTAGGCAGAATTATCTACCACTGCAGATATGAATGTTTATCTCCCCCTATTTCTTCAATCTAAGACATAAGAGCAAGCTTTGTTTATAACTGAATGCTTCTTGCAGTCATTGCTACATACATACATACATACATACTATATATATATATATATATATATATATATATATATATATATATATATATATGTGTGTGTGTGTGTGTGTGTGTGTGTGAATTTTTAGCAATATATATATATATATATATATACATAATTCTTTCTTTCATTTATGAGGCACAAAGACAGTCATTTCCTCATAACGTGGAATAAAGACTAAAACATTGTGCAAGAGGTGACAAGATTTCTTTTAATCGGCATGTTGCTTGACTCAGCATTGACACTTTTCTCATATGTTAATATGACGATGCAGATAACAGCGTATTTTTTCTGCCATATTCTATTTGCCAAACCAGTTTCAACGCATCAGAAATAGTACACTGATCGGAAAACTGGTATTGTTGGGTGGAACCCTGCAGAAAAAAAAAAAAACTGATTAAGGAACAAATACACAGACAAAATATAGAACTTATAATAAATACAGATGAGCGACATTTCTGACAAAAATTCAGATATGCATTACTACTGTGAAGCATTTAATATGAAATAAAATTATATTTGATGTAAGAAACGCCAAAATCACTGGTTTGGTATATTAGAAGATGGGACAGTTGCGTTACTAAAATGACCAAAAACACATCTAACCGGTCAGTTTTTGCGTGACAACAATAATTTGCGGCTGATTTGCTTAGATTAAGCCATAAGCTATAGCAATAGACTGTAGTGCACCATGATAACATCTTGATTATGAAATACTACAGTCTACACTGACATTGCAAATTTGAAATTAACACATTGTCACGAAGGCACTCTTTGACCACAGGTCCATTGGTGAGGGATCACACTGATCGACGGGAGAGAGACACACAGACAAAGACTGAGAGAGAGAGAGAGAGAGAGAGAGAGAGAGAGAGAGAGAGAGAAAGGGGAGGGGAGGGAGGGAGGGAGGGACGGACGGAGAGAGAGAGGTGGGAGTGGGAAAGAAGGAAAGGGGGAGAGGGGGTGGAAGGGAGGGAGGATTGTGTGTGTGTGTGTGTTGTGTGTGTGTGTGTGTGTGTGTGTGTGTGTGATGGAGAGAAGAGAGAGAGAGAGAGAGAGAGAGAGAGAGAGAGGGCGAATGTTTATGCAGTTTAGGCCAAGGCCTACATCTGAAGGGGAGGGGGGGGGGGGGGGACATACAGAAAACATATTACCATACATCATGCAGCTGGTAACACAAGAACATCCACTTTAAAGAAAAAAAAAAGTCAAGTTAGGAAAACAACCGGCACAATAAGATGAGCATTATATAAATGCATGTAAGACGTTACAGTATCTAGCATTTTCTGCGCTTTATACAAATATTGTGCAAGACTGCAAATAGTAATTTCCTTTCTAGATGACAAGAGCAAAGTCAGTTTACGATTGCAAGGGTCGTTATAGTATTTTGGTTTAATAAGAGTTGTTTTTATTTTTTTTAACATCCTCTAGGAATGGACAACATTACAAAAAATGAGTTTCATCTTCCTTATCCAGATGACACAGTCGACAAACCAACTCATTTTCCCTCTTGAGACTAAACCCAGCGTGGTGACAAGCAATATCAGAAATACCAAATCTAAATTTAGTTAACGCGCTTCTTATGTAACGTAAATTTCTTTCACATACGATGTTTTAAGAATTCTATACTGTGCACATCGATCACTATCATACATGTGGCTACGCCAGTCCTGCCATTTACAATACATCAGTCTTTGTTTGTGACATTTAAGAAAAGCTGGCGTACATTGAACACCCTGATTGTCCGATACATAAGCAAATCAACGTGAATTCAAAAAATGTCGAACATTTGTCGCCTAAGTTTTCTTTCTATTATTGTCTAAATCAAACCGTGATTTATATGTTTTTAACGGCAACCTGTTATCGTCTATTCGAGTTAGATTCAACCAGTATTTTATACGTTTAACCAGTATTTTATACATTTAACGTACGAATTTGTATTAACTGTGTACCGTCCAAGCCCACCAAACACAAGCTCATTAGGGGTGAGAAGGAGAGAAGAAGAAGAAGAAGAAGAGAGACAGAGAGAGAGAGAGAGAGAGAGGAGAGAGAGAGAGAGAGAGAGAGAGAGAGAGAGAGAGAGAGAGAGAGAGAGAGAGAGAGAGAGAGGTGAAGAGACTTGCGAATAAAATACAAAAATATATTTGCAAACTGATGCAATGTCATCAGTCTCATAGAAAACTATGACAGGGAGGTGCAGTTAATTAATAAGGTAACAATGCATAGTGTATTCATTCAATATTTCAACTCTAGGGCTATGTCAGTTGAAGTTTGTACAATTACATTAAGGTTATGTGAGTGCGCGCGCGCGCGCGTGTGTGTGTGCGTATGTGTGTGTGTGTGTGTGTGTGTGTGTGTGTGTGTGTATGTGTGTGTGTGTGTGTGTGTGTGTGTGTGTGTGTGTGTGTGTGTGTGTGTGTCTCTGTGTGCGTGCATGCTTACGAACTTCCGCAGGGTCAGTCCGTTTCTCTTAAATCATTCACCGAGACGACGTAGTCACGTGTCTACCATCAGTGGCGGTTATTGGCCGACGTCGGAAAATGCCAGAAATAGATTTCGCTTGGACCAAAGCACGTCGTGAAATGAGTTCACGCGGGAAATAGCTGCAAACTCGATCTCTAAGGCTTAAGTCACCCAACAATGTTTCCATGTGAGAAACCCAATCCGAAGAAAGAGCCTTACTCAATGTAGAACAGTATTTCGAGGCAAAGCCAGACGGGAAACTGGACGAAGCACTGTGCTGCACGCTTTTTTCAGCACGAAATGCTGTGTCGCGAATCCCCGTCGTGTGACATCGTTCTGCCAAACGCATCTCAGACAGAAGACACAGGAAACACCTGCTGCATGCTGGCTTCTGTACGACATGCTGTTTCGCGACTTGTATGTTGTCGCCTTTACCTGGCTAAGGATAGCTTCCTTCTGTGGGGAGGAAAGAAGTCAGCGAGCTTCGACCCTTGATCTTCTGCATCAAGATAAACGAAAACACAGAAACAGATACCATCCAAGCATATCCAGGACACTGCTCTCTCTCTCTCTCTCTCTCTCTCTCTCTCTCTCTCTCTCTCTCTCTCTCTCTCCCCACCCAATTCCATCTCACTTTCTTAATACCTTCTACGTATTTTCATGTCTTACGGAAAATGATTTTCATTTGATGTTCCATAATGATTGTATGACCGCTTTGTTTGCTTATTTGCTTTCTTACATTGTTTCATTTCACTGCATGTTGTAGTCCCTACTCAGGGCGAGGACTGGATGTAAAAAAGCACGTCAGTACTTATTATTATTCTCGTAAATAAAGAATTTTGTCTTGTCTTGTCTTCTCTCTCTCTCTCTCTCTCTCTCTCTCTCTCTCTCTCTCTCTCTCTCTCTCTCCTTATTTCCGATTTTGTTGTTGGTTTTTTTTCCTTCAGAACTCTGCTATTGTGGACGTCAGTAGAATTCCAAACGTAGTGCTTTTGGTTTTTTGATGAATTGGATTCTCTTAGTTTGGCGAAATAGTGACACAAATGTTGATTCAAAAACTCTTGCACATGAAATCTATGTTTACAAAGTATCAGAGGTCCTTCAAACGTCTCCGCCTCAGATAGGCAGTTAAGAAAAAAAAAAAAAACAAAGTCACAACCACACACACACACACACACACACACACACACACACACACACATACACGCGCGCGCGCGCGCACGCACGCACGCACACACACACACACACACACACACACACACACACATCGAAACAAACAAACACACACACACACACACACACACACACACACACACACACACACACACACACACACACACAACCTCAATTAATGCAGTGTTACTAAACATGTAGAATCACACCACACTGCACATGGCACCACTGTAACTAATTTTTGAAGCGTTACTTAATCAAACAATCGTTTCCAGTATAAGACTCCATAAATTGCCACCCCCCCCCCCCCAAAAAAAAAAAAAAAAAAAAAAATCTTCAAGCTCACTAAATGAGACAGTGAATAACACACCACCCCAAAGGATTATTACAGACTTAGTGTTACTAGATCAGTTAAAAATACACTACTGGAGCTCAGAGAACTAATTCAGATTGTTGAACTGATCCCACCAGTTACAACAAATTGAACTAATTTTTACAAGGGTAACTCAATCAGACAGGCAACATAACCCCCCCCTCACCCCCCCCCCCCCCCCCCCCCCCCACCACCACCACCACTCCCAATTCCCAAAGCGTCACAACGCAATCCACCCTGGGCAGAAAAAGTTTTCATTGCTGTCCTTCATCTTTCGCCCATACACCGAAAGAGGCACATAGAAATCTTTGTACCCTACGACCGTGCCGTTGCTTTTGTACCCAGCCCACCAGCCGAACGTGCCCACGCTGAATATGACGTGATCCATCCGCGCCAGCACCTCCATGTCCACGGCTGGGGAGGAGTGTCTGCCCACCAAGAACACGTCAGCTGCGTGTGAAACTTTATCCCTGAACCACGAGTGGTCTGACGCAATCACCACAAAACACACGTCACTGAACTTAGATCGGAAGTACGTCATCGCTCTGTGATAGAACTCCGGCGGGGCGATCGTCCTGCCCACCCTCTGCTCCGACGGGTTCAAGTAATCTTCCATTCGCACGTGCACCCCGACCAAGGTTCGGCCCGGCAGTTTCTTTCGGAGGTCGGCCACGATGCTGACAGCTTGCTGGACGATGCTGTCTTTGAAGCGGATGGCTTCCTTCACCTCCGCCTTGCAAGGTTCGAAGTACTTCCAGGACTGGAAGTACCCGTCCAGGGAATGACTGGACGTGTTCGGTTGTAGGGTCATGAGAGATGGACGGAATGCGCAGCCATTGGATGGAGGATGCCGCTGAACTGGAGTGTCCGGAGTCCAGGATGGTTTGCGAACTAGGAAATCATGGTGGTGAAGATATTGTAGAGCTCTCACATCCTTGACAACCAGAGTCAGGTTGTTGAGCTTGGCGATGCAGTAGGCAGAGGCAAACTGGAAGAGAATATTGCCGAGGCGACCTTGATAGCCACGAAGGAGATAGCGCCTGGGATAGTCGGTAGAGAGCTGGTTATCATTCGACTTCGGAGATTTACTGTGTAGCACCGAGCTGCTCTGATTCACGGCTTTTCTGGTAGTATTCGGAAAAGCTTTTACATCACTCTTCTCGAAGTGTTGCTGAAGATCGACCCTCGTCGCGGCAAAGTTCCCACCTCCAGCTTTTTCTGTGGCGTTTTCAAGTGTCGCTGTTTCATGTTTCTGCGCGGTGTTAACCCTTTGAGAGTCTTTCCCAGCTCCGTCTTTCTTGCTGTCGCTCCCAGGTTCGGCAGGCGACATCTTCGATGAAAGCGCTGGACTCCCAATGGACAGGACTTGGAAGGCCCCGGGTTTGGCTTCGTTGGATGGGATCCACAGTTGCGTCCCTTTAGGTTGAAGGTAGAAGAAGAAGATGACCAGGAGGAGCAGCACAGAGATCAGTGAGAAGAGGAATCGCCCTGAAAGACAAAGTCAGACATCTGTGAATTTATTGATTGAAGAATGCTGAAGAAGAGGAATCGCCCTGAAAGACAAACAAAGTGAGACACGTGTGAATTTATTTATTGAAGAATGCTGAAGAAGAGGAATCGCCCTGAAAGACAAAGGAAGTGAGACACGTGTGAATTTATTTATTGAAGAATGCTAAAGAAGAGGAATCGCCCTGAAAGACAAACAAAGTGAGACACGTGTGAATTTATTTATTGAAGAATGCTGAAGAAGAGGAATCGCCCTGAAAGACAAACAAAGTCAGACATGTGTGAATTTATTTATTGAAGAATGCTAAAGAAAAACATAGTAAGATGTGTGTCTACTCATTCATTGAAGAATGTTACTGAGAAACAAAAAAAAAATGTATGCATTCATCTATTGAAGAGTATTAAAGGGAAACGTATAGTAAGATGTGTACATATTCATCTGTTAAAGAATGTTAAACAGGAGCATTCTAAGATATATATGTATCTATTAATGGAAGAGTGTTAAAAAGAAACATAGTGGGAGGTGTGTGATATTATTGAGGAGTATTAAAAACATATCTATGATAAGACATACATGTATTTGTTTAACGAAAAGTGTGAAAACATAATAATAATATATGTATGTATTTATTTATTGAAGTGTGCTAAAGAGAAAAGAACAGAAAGATATGCGTGTATTCATTTATAGAAGTGTTAAAGAGGAACATATAGTATAATATTTATATATATTCATTTATTGAAGAGTGTTAGAGACAAACACAGTAAGATATGTAAGCATTCATTCACCGAAGGAAGAAAAAAAAAAACAACTCATGTATTGAAGATTGTTAAAGACAACTTAAGTCAGACAGGCATGTGTTAACGTACTGATGAACACTGTACTTTTCATTTATTTGTCTTCGTATGCACTATTCAGTGATGCTAGAACTATAAACCAGTAGTACTAACAACATTTAACTTGCTCTAAAAATCCTGGTTTCCAGAAACAAGTATCACGTGAAATCATTCACTCTCTCTCTCTCTCTCTCTCTCTCTCTCTCTCTCTCTCTCTTCTTCGTGATGTAGCTATGTATATTTTTCATGCACTGAGGCACAGGGAAGAACATATTCTTGCTACAAATTTAAGTTGATTCCTGTCATCCATCTGTTTTGGGTAGTCACTACATTGTTTATGTGTACCTATGTTTACAGGCTGGAGGCCTAACATTAAAACATTGTCATTCTCTCTCTCTCTCTCTCTCTCTCTCTCTCTCTTGCGTGCACAGACACACACATACACACACGCACAGAGAGAGAGAGAGAGAGAGAGAGAGAGAGAGAGAGCGTGTAAGCGTGCATTAATACACACGTATTTTTATGTAGCTAACTGCGTCCATTCCCATCATAAGATTAACCAAATTCTTCTCTCTCTCTCTCTCTCCTCTCTCTCTCTCTCTCTCTCTCTCTCTCTCTCTCTCTCTTTAGTTTTGATTGTTAATACATTTCGAATTCCTGAAGGAGCATTATTCTGGATGGTCGGTATTCAGGTTTATGATGCTTGGAATAGTAGCAATGTTTTAGTTCATGTTTGTTGTGAATCAACAGTTTACGTTGTTTGCTTTTTGCTTTGCACCCCCCCCCCCCCCCCCCCCCCCCCCCCCCCCCCATGTCATCAAGGCTGTATCGCTATTGACACTAAAATAGTTCAGTACTCAGTATTCAATAGCCTCTGCTGGAATTCCGCGTTTCATTATAGGTAATGTAATGTAATGTAAAAGGATATTTATAGAGCGCTTTACATCGCGAGAGCCCAAAGCGCATATTACAGAAACAATCTAACTCAAAGGGCACGCGCACACACACACACACACACACACACACACACACACACCACACACACACACACGCACGCACGCACGCACGCACGCACGCACGCACGGACAGGCGCACGCGCGCGCGCACGAACGCACGCACGCACGCACGCACGCACGCACGCACGCACGCACACACACACAAACACACACACACGAAAAAGAAAACCCACACACATGCAGAAAGACACACGAGCGCGTCAAAACAAGCAGACTCGCGCACAGAGATAAGTGGATATCGTTAATCAGCCCGGGGGGAAATATGTGTCTTTAGGGAGGTTTTGAAAGTCTTTAAAGAGTCTGTGTTACGCAGAGAATAAGACAGACCATTCCACAGAGCAGGTGCCAGGTAAGAGAAAGATCGTTGGCCTGAAGTTTTCAGGCGAGCGGAGGGAATCCGAAGCAGACGAGAATCGGTGGATGAGCGTAAGCTGCGAGACGGAACATAGAGATGGAGGAGGTCAGAGAGGTAGGAGGGAGCCAGATTATTCAGTGATCTGAAAACCAGGAGGAGAACTTTAAAGTCAATGCGAGATTGAATAGGGAGCCAGTGTAGGGATGACAGAATTGGTGATATGTGATCAGATCTAGAGGAGCGGGAGATCAGGTGACATTTTTGTAGAGCTGACCGCTTCAATTCCTTAACAAAATTAACAACATTCAGTTTGAAACGAAGTGAGGAAGCAAAATTTAGAAAGAATAGGGACTAGCTAGCTACACACACACACACACACACACACACACACACACACACACACACACACACACACACACGTACAAACGAACGAACGCATGAACGAAAGCAAGCAAGCACGCACTCAAACACACATACGCACAAACACACATATGCGTGCATGAATACGCACGCACACACACACACACACACACACACACACACACACACACACACACACACACACACACAACATGCACGCAGAAGGCACGGATGCATGCAAGCACGCACACACACACACACACACACACACACACACACACACACACACAAACACATACGCACAGACGCACGCACGGTCGGACACACACACACACACACACACACACACACACACACACACACACACACACACACTCACACACACACACACACACATACACACACGCGCGCGCTCGCGTCCTGTAATCTATTGGTCTGTTTCTGTGGCGGCAACTAACCCCTATTCTTTAAATGTAACCACATTCAGTCTGTGGGTTGAAGTCTAAACACAACACCAGTGTACAGTGTGTGGGGAAGAAGTCTAAACACAACACCAGTGTACAGTGTGTGGGGAAGAAGTCTAAACACAACACCAGTGTACAGTGTGTGGGGAAGAAGTCTAAACACAACACCAGTGTACAGTGTGTGGGGAAGAAGTCTAAACACAACACCAGTGTACAGTTGTGGGAAGAAGTCTAAACACAACACCAGTGTACAGTGTGTGGGGAAGAAGTCTAAACACAACACCAGTGTACAGTGTGTGGGGAAGTCTAAACACAACACCAGTGTACAGTGTGTGGGGAAGAAGTCTAAACACAACACCAGTGTACAGTCTGTGGGGAAGACGTCTAAACACAACACCAGTGTACAGTCTGTGGGAAAAAAGTCTAAACACAACACCAGTGTACAGTGTGTGGGGAAGAAGTCTAAACACAACACCAGTGTACAGTCTGTGGAAAAAAAGTCTAAAAACAACACCAGTGTACACATCTGTGGGGAAGAAGTCTAAACACAACACCAGTGTACAGTGTGTGGGGAAGAAGTCTAAACACAACACCAGTGTACAGTGTGTGGGGAAGAAGTCTAAACACAACACCAGTGTACAGTGTGTGGGGAAGAAGTCTAAACACAACACCAGTGTACAGTGTGTGGAAAGACGTCTAAACACAACACCAGTGTACAGTGTGTGGGGAAGACGTCTAAACACAAAACCAGTGCACAGTGTGTGGGGAAGACGTCTAAACACAACACCAGTGTACAGTGTGTGGGGAATAAGTCTAAACACAACACCAGTGTACAGTGTGTGGGGAAGAAGTCTAAACACAACACCAGTGTACAGTGTGTGGGGAAGTCTAAACACAAAACCAGTGCACAGTGTGTGGGGAAGACGTCTAAACACAACACCCGTGTACAGTCTGTGGGGAAGAAGTCTAAACACAACACCAGTGTATGCGTGCGGCAGCCATCCAACGGTGTCACAATCGCCTACTCTTCTGCGAAAGCGGGAGTTACATTTAACGTATATGGGCCCCTTATGCCACCGACGACCACAAAATAGTAGCAATGCTCTCTCTCTCTCTCTCTCTCTCTCTCTCTCTCTCTCTCTCTCTCTCTCTCTCTCTCTCCTTGTTCATCACACACACACACACACACACACACACACACACACACACACACACACACACACACACACAAATACCACACACACACACACACACACACACACACACACACTGTCTCTCTCTCTCTCTCTTCTCTTCTCTTTCACACACACACACACACACACACACACACACACACACACACACACACACACACACACACACACGAGCGAGGACTTTCAGATATTGTATTCCATTCTGTCCCATTGTCACTCCTGCTGTCGGATCAACAACTCATGTCAGCGTTTTGAGGCACATGAATTGGAGCGAGCGTTTAATGTTAAACTGATAATTGATCAAAAGAACAACCCCCTCACGGATGAAACCACAATTTTCTCATAATGACCTTCCCCAAAGTTGATGTCACGTTTCAGGCCTTTGCACTCACTCGTGACCCTATCTATGCACCAGCTGGAAACGCCCAAATAGTCCCATTCCTTTGAATTTCATCTGTCTGCTTGGAACCACCTGGCTTGTACCTTGATGGCCGTATGAAGGAAAAGGAGGAGAATCCATTTTGAAATACAGTAAAAAGTCTTCAAACAAGTTTATTGCCCATGTATATAAATAAATACCCGATTCCTTCAGCAAGGCTTTGGAGCATTTTTTTTTTATTTTTTTATTTTTTGGCTGTCATATCTTCTGTGCCACCTCAGTGGCAGTGCACCCACGCCGCTCATTCCAACACACCATCCACAGCCATAGCCAGGCCAGTCCCACCGCAGCCACGGCATCAGCAACCCACAAGGGGCAGTCATTATCAAGTTGTCAAAAGGCAACCCACCGGAGGTGACACCGCACTGCTGCCGAGTCACTTCAGTGGTGTTCAGTTGCGGCTGTTCTGATCCTACATACGCAGGACACCAGCTACTAAGCCCCCTACTGACGACAGTGATTGCTTAGTCGCGGAGCAAGCATGAATGAGCTCTCCCTCTGGAGGGCACCACCACACCAAGTCCGTCCAACGACAGCCCCATGGACTCGCCAATACTGGCGACTGCGACGGAATCAAACCAAGGCCACAGACGTGGAGAAGACATTGAAACTGAGGTCACCATGACAGCAGGGCATGAAGGGCCTCAGAATGTGAGACTTTTTTTTATGCTGATCGATGAGAATGATGATGATGAAGATGATGCTACAGATTTCCATTCCAGTCTGAGACTGCATGGCAGGGCTGTATTCTACGCTGCCTTTCATAATATATCCTGGCGTCAACCAGGCCTGAGAGATACAGACACCTGCAATGTTGGTCAGGAAATTTGAGCAACAGTCTTAGAGACGCATCCATTAAGTGGATGAAACTCAACTGTTTGGTCCCAGTTTTCCTTACTGAGCCTGTAGCAAACTCAAGTCTGGGTAGAAGCCGGTCAGAGCAGAAAAATCCCACATGAATCTGATGGGAATCAAACCCACGACCTCTCAGCCAGGAGTCAGCGACGCTAACCACTTTGCCACGGCGGCTGGTGACGCATTCATTTTTGGGGTGTAGCCTGTGTCCTCGCCCCGTAGTCAGAAAAGAACGGATTAACCCTTTTGGCGTTAATAGCCCTCTTGCTTATTAGGATTAGTCTCTCCGCCTCTGGCTGTTACGAGTTGTGCATAGGCACGGTGACGATCGACAGCAGGTAGTGATGGTAGTGTTCCTTTTAGTAAGTTCGGGGCCAGCCATAACTCAATGTGACAGGTGCGCCGGGTGGAGAAGAGGGGCGGGGAGGGGGGGGGGGAGAGAAGAAGTTTTCTTAATAGATAGTTGAATCCGTTGATAAAGACAATATGGGCATGACTGAGGTGTAGGCGAACCATGTGTTTGTGTAAGTTGTTTTTGTTGTACCAGCCGCCGTGGCGAAGTGGTTAGCGTCGCGGACTCCCGGCTGGGAGGTCGTGGGTTCGAATCCCATCAGAGTCATGTGGGTTTTTCTGCCCCGACCGGCTCCTACCCAGAGTTGAGTTTGCTGCGGACTCAGTTGGGAAGACTGGGACCACACAGTCGAGTTTTATCCACTTAATGGATGCGTTTCTGAGAGTGTTGCTCAAATTTCCTGACCAACACTGCAGGTGCCTGTATCTCTCGGGCCTGGTTGACACCGGGATATATTATGAAAGGAAGCGTAGAGAACAGCCCTGTCATGTAGTCTCAGACCGAAATGGAAATCCGTAGCATCATCTTAATCATCCTCATTCTCATCGATCAGCATAAAAAAAAATTGTCTCAAATTCTGTGGCCCATCATGCCCTGCTCTCATGGTGACCTCAATTTTCGATGTCCTCTCCACGTCTGTGGCCTTGGTTTGGTTCCGTCGGGGTCACCGGTATCGGCGAGTCCATGGGGGCTGTCGTTGGACGGACGTGGTGGCGCCCTCCGGAGGGAGAGCTCACTCACGCCGGCTCCGCGACTAAGCAATTATTGTCGTCAGTAGGGGGCTTAGTAGGTGGTGTCCTGAGTATGTTAGATCAGAACAGGCGCCACTGAACACCACCGAAGTGACTCGGCAGCAGTGCAGTGTCTCCTCCGGTGGGTTGACTCTTGACGACTTGACATTGACTGCTCCCTGTGGATTGCCGGTGCCGGGGCTGCGGCGGGGCCGACCGGGCTGTGGCTGTGGAGGGGGTGTCGGAATGAGCGGCGTGGGTGCACTGCCTCTGAGGTGGCGCAGAGGTGGGACAGCAAATAAAAAAAAAAAAAAAAAAAAAAAAAAAAAAAAGTTTTTTTGTTGTTGTTTTGGTGGTGGTGGTGGTGTTTCCTAACATGTATACGTTTCCCTACTCGCAGTAGGTCAAATGGGACAACCAGTGGCTCGGAGCGCCAAACTGGTTTTTTTGTTTGTTTGTTTTTGTTTTTTTTGTTAATGACACATTTTTAGTGACAAGAACAACGCCCATGTTGAGATCAGATGGGAAAGAGCTGGGCATTTGAGTAATTCCTCTCTCAAAAGAAGTGGGGGAAGGGGGGTGAGTGAGAGAGTGAGTGAGACAGAGAGACAGACAGACAGATAGACAGACAAACAGACAGACAGACAGACAGACGAACAGACAGGTTGCGAGATGGACAAAAGCACATAGACATACAGGAGCGCACGGGGGGATAGAGAAAGAGACAGACAGACAGAAAACAAGAGCGTGTGCTTACATATCTGCACGTGCGCGTGTGTGTGTGTGTGTGTGTGTGTGTGTGTGTGTGCGTGTGTGTGTGTGTGTGTGTGTGTGTGTGTGTGTGTGTGTGTGTGTGTGTGTGTGTGTGTGCCTGCCTGCCTGTATGTGTTTATGACGTAAAATGAAACTACTACTACTACTACTGCTATTACTACTACTACTACTACTGCTGCTGCTGCTACTACTACTACAACTACTACTACTATCACTACGACAAACACACATGCACAAGCGTTCACACGCACAATTCAATTCAATTCAATTCAATTCAATTCAAATTTAATCCTTTGACCCCTGTTGGGGCATGGAGGATACAAATGTAACAAAGAGAAATACGAAACTCACTCAGAACAATGTGTGAACATAGTTGCGAAATGCTGAATTCTGGTGAACTGTAATGATCTCATTAAACAATCTTCCCATTTTTTTAGAAACTTACTAATATTCAAACAAATGCGTCTTCCTTTTTGAAATAAATTACAAAAGTTGAAAACAGACTTTGGTTTTAGATATTTTTTAGGGATGAATTTTTCACGAAGTTCATTATATTTTGGACATTCCATGATGCAATGAAATTCATCTCCAATTTCACCCATTTCACAGTTACGACAAATACGCAATTCTCTTGGAACATTATGGTGTCTTCCAATTTCAATTTGCAATTTATGGTTACTGCATCTAAATTTAAATAAAGATATAACATAAATATCTGGTAAGGTAGAAATATAATGTTCTTTTCCAAAGACAGTCTTTACACTTTTATAGGATACACACTTGTTGCTGTTTTCAAGAGAACTGCGCCAATCACGAGCATAATTATTTTGCAACTCCTTTTTAACACACTTACATAAGTTACTTCTGTTTGTGAATGAATAAGATTCCCAAACACAATCAAAACCAGTTTCAAATAAAATGCTTTTAACATAACTAAGCCATGGTGAAACGAAAATTCCTTTTGCATATAGTTCATGTAAGATATTATATATTTTGTTTGAATACTTCTTAGAATCAGGAACAACTAAGTTAGCCCAGAACCATATCATTCTCACTTTAATCAGTACAGATAAAGGATAGATTCCGGTTTCACCATAAATCATTGAAGTCATTGTAGTTTTATTTAATCTAAATAAATACTTTAAAAAACGTAACCGTAACTTTTCTAATATATCAACATTTTCATAACCCCAAATTTCACAACCATACAACAACACAGGTACAACTATGGAATAAAATAATTGTATGCAAACATCAATTGGCAATTTCTGTTTTTTTGCAGTTTGTAATAATGAAAACATTGCCTTGAGAGCCTGATTATAAGCACATTTTTTTGCTTTGTAAAAAAGAACCTGTTCTGCTGAACTCGATGCCTAAGTATTTCATTGAATTGAGAACCTCTATTTTTTCATTTCCAAAGAAAAAAATTTCACGCATACTATTTCGACCATGAAAGACAACTATTTTTGTTTTCTTTGGATTTACTTCTAACTGCCATTGCGTGCAATATATATGTAAGGCATTAAGTTCTTTTTGCAAAGCTGATTTAGAATTTGCCAATAAAATTGTATCATCAGCATATAACAATACAAGCAATTTAATAAACTGTTCAAGTTTCAACTCTTGCGTTAAATCATATTCTAAAGTAGAACAGTTATTGTCAATAAGGAACTGTTGTAGATCATTCAAAAATAACACACACACACACACACACACACACACACACGCACGCACGCACGCACGCACGCACGCACGCACGCACGCACGCACGCACGCACGCACGCACGCGCACGCACGCAACACACACACACACACACACACGTACCAACGCATACACCCACATCTATTGGACTCTCCACTTTACACACTGGCATCGCCTCATCAGAGCAGCCTGATCAGTGCACATATGCTTACAAGAAATACAGGTGATTCTGAGAGTCTCAAAGTCTTTTCTCAGTTGACATTTGTTTTGGTCTTTTGAATCTGCCATTGGAAAGGCCCAGTATGAGGGTGCTGTAATCTCTAGGAGTCTTCGCAGTGTTGGCCTGGAATTATTCCAATCTTTGTTTGATTGGTGATGTTTCTCGCGCCTCCTTTTAGTCTGGAGTTGCGGCCACTTCCTCTCTTAGTGCTGAGCTCTGAAAGATGATGGTTTATGGTATAGTGACTATGATCTTGTTTGCCGAGGTGATTCTTCAGAATTCTCATCACATCATATCGGCTATGCTGTAATCCAGTTCTTATCGCTGCTTTGCCGGCCAGTGTGTATGTTCTCACGTGTCTTTTGACCCCAGCATGTCCAGGGCGCGCAGTACATCCACATGAGTCTCCCCTGTGGAAGGTTGCGCATTCCTTCATGCGAAACGGAACTTCCCATTCCACTTTCCACGTAGGAGCAGGTTCATGGAGTCAGTCTTGTATCATGGTTTGTTGAGTTCACACTGGATAAGCTACTTTTGTTTCCTACACCCGTTTCACGGCTGTGCACTCTCCCATTAACCGACGCATAACCGACGTCGTCGTCATCATCATCATCATCATCATCATCATCATCATCATCATCATCATCATCATCATCATTATCATTATCATTATCACCACCACCACCATCATCCTCATCATAATGCGATCATAATCACCATCACCATTTCGATCACCATCATCATCATCATCATCATCATCATCATCATCATCATCATCATCATTCATCATCATTACCATAGCACAAACAAGCGTGGTGTAAATACTACCTGATGAAACTCGATCCAAGAAAAAGAGAATGCCCGTGAATGCGCACGCGCTCGCGTATGTATGTGTGTTGTTGTTGTTGTTGTTGTTGTTGTTGTCGTCAGTCTGTTCAACGTCTGTTCACTAAAAGTGACATTAGACGGTGGGAAAGGATGGGGGAGAGGGGAAGGGATAGGCAGAGTGGGAAGAAGGTGACTGCATGTAAAAGTTTGCTGTGAACGTACGTGTGTTTGTCGGTACTTGCATAAGTGTGTACAAGTGTTTAAAATATAATCGTTGCATATGGAAAATAGGTTAAAAAAAATGTTGGATGATTATCGAACAATGAGTATCAAAGCTATGAACATATGAAAATCAATGAGAATCTACCAAATAGGAAACAGCAATAACGCGTTGATCCTTTAACATCGAATTAACAAATAAAACGTTAAGAAAGCAACAGCCAAATTACGCATTTGTATGTTTAAAAAAAGATACATATATATATATGTCATGTGCACAGAATGTGTGAAGGTGTCGTGTGCAAATGTTGTTTTGTGTATAGTAACAGTCTTAAGATTGAACGTCAGCGGTATTGGGGTATTGAGAGAAAAGATATCATGTGATTGTACGGCGTCGTTTTGTTGGTAGTGGCCCGGGTGAGTACTGCTTAGGAGCGCTGCGCGCGCTATTTAACTTAGCTCGAAAATTCTATAATCACTTGCTCCACGCCAGCCGGGGGAGTCGCATGGTCTGT
The DNA here is from genome assembly GCA_033310375.1 of Conus canariensis. Taxonomy (NCBI): domain Eukaryota; kingdom Metazoa; phylum Mollusca; class Gastropoda; order Neogastropoda; family Conidae; genus Conus; species Conus canariensis. The sequence continues at coordinate 28,616,470 of CM065743.1, forward strand.
TTGATTACGGCGATTGAAAACCGATGCAAGGCTGATGCATTGTTGAGGTATTTTTGTCATTAATGTTTAACTAGAGAGAAGTGAAATCTTTGGGGAAAAATTAAAGAAAACATTTGTATTCAAAAGAAAAGAAAAGAATAAGAACCAGTGTGGCTACACCTGTAACATTTCTTTATAAAAGTATGGGGAAAAGAAAGGAAAAGTAATATTTAAAGTAAAAACTTATAAGAAAAGGTTACTGTTTACATCTTCATGTTGAAGTGTTAGTTAAAAAATGTTGTGGAGCACTGAAAAATACCTCCTGAGCATACATCAATTTGGAACGCACATGCGACGTTGATAGTAATATTAATATTTTTGTATTCTAACCCCACTTTTGTTTGAAAACGATTTTTAAGACGTTTAAGCTCTTTCAGGCTTTAGTAAGTATATACTCAACATGGCTGGTCCAGGAAAGTTTTGACTTAAGATAAGCACCTAAAAAGTTAGTTGTTTGAGTATATCGTATGACATTGAAACAGACACACAGACAGACGGACAGACAGACAAACAGAGACAAAGACAGAGGCAAAGATAAAGACGAAAACATGAAGAGAGAGAGAGAGAGAGAGAGAGAGAGAGAGAGAGAGAGAGAGAGAGAACTCAGAACTCAGATTGTTTACTTCATATAAAGGCCATTGCCCCTTATGAAGGGGGGGTACGGAGAACATAGCATCAATATGAGAATTATAGAGAACACAAGAAAAACTGGATGGACTACTCTGTCACTAAGTCATGACTGATCGAAATTGAAATGCCTTGAATACGTAAATTGAAAAATTTCTTACTATGCTTTCATTCTGAGATGCCATTAGCAGACTTAACCCAAACTGACAGGGATCCTTGGAAAACTTTGTCGGTTTATATTGCGCTCTTAGACGAGATAATTTACGGCAGCATAAAACAAAATGAAGTTCGTCCTCTTTCCATTTTTGCTTAATGGACAAGTCGAATCCACCCCAGTATATTTACTGTAACGGTACCGGTGTTCTGCTATGTCTGAAATTCCCAGTCTAAATTTGGTCATTGTCAACTTCAAATGTTTACCTAAATCCATTTGCAGATAACGTTTGACATCGTGTACCGAAAAAAAATGTCCGTTACATGGTAAATGTATCACTATTTTTGACATGAAAGTCCCATTCCTGCCACCTGCATGCAATCAACCTGTCTTTAAATTCACACAGAAATGATCTATCATTTTGCACGCCTTGGTTTATCCAAACATAACCATATCCAAAATGATATAACTTGCAACGGACATTTGAAGCCCAATTTCTTTTGTTTCTTGCATCTAGGTCGTATAACATCATATAGGCTTTCCAAGTTAATCGGTGATCATTCATTCTTGTTAATTTTAACCAGTATCGAATACATCTTAACACAAAATTTAAATGGATATGATATCTATCGGTCTCCCCATAGACAAAGTCATTGGGTGTTCGCATTTCATCTCCTAAAAATTTCTTTAATGCAAAGAGGTGCACTTTTTCACAATGGCGGGCTGCATCATTTAGTCCCCAAAGTTCTGTGCCGTACTGAGCAATGAGTTGAACCTGTGGATCAAATAACTTCAACAATAAATCTAAACTAGTGTTCTCCAAAATATACAGTTTTCGCATAATGCAGAGCAGAGCTTTCTTTGCTTTACTCACCAGGTCATTGCATGCCAATGCGAAACTTGAGTATTGTTGAAAACAATATACCTAAGTATTTATAAGCATTTACGACAAGCATCACAGCATGATTATATGTCCAATTTTCTCTTGCTGCTAAGTAGCCACGTTTTCTAAACACACTTATATTGCTTTTTGCTTAAATTCACTTCCAGTGCAAGAGAAAAGGCTACGCGTTGCAGACTGTTAACTGTGTTTGCAAACCAATGATTGTTTCTGATAATAGTACATCATCTGCTAATAATAAGATAAAGAGCTCAAGATAATCAATCGTAAACATTGCACCACGCTTATCGTTTTGAATTATTTCTATGGCAAGTTCATCAATAAACAAAGAAAAGAAAACAGGACTGCAAACGTCACCTTGTTTAACACCATAAGTGTATGCACATAATGGAATCAGTTAGTTTATATCCACACCGTATCTTAACTTTAACATTATTATACATACTTTTGATGCAATTGTATAAATTACCCTTTATACCATTTTCAACTAAGATTGACCAAAGAATTTTTTTTTATTTATGGAATCAAAAAACCTCAAGATCTATGAATGAAACGCAAAATTTTCTGTTGAAAGAGAACTGTTTTCGTATGAGAGCTAACAAAGTAAACATGTGATCAATAGTTGAATAGTTCTTTTTGAACCCTGCTTGATGTTCTCCAGTAAAGCTATTTTCCTCAACCCACTCTTGTAAATGATGATTAATAATTGTACAATAAATGTTACTACTAATATTGCATAACCAAATACCCCTGTAATTGTTAGGGTTGTTGGCATCTCCTTTTTTGTACAGAGGAAGCACACTATTTTCTGTCCAAGTGTTAGGAAATGTACCTTTCTGAAACAAAGCATTGAAAATGTGACAAAGAAATCTGCAACACAATCACCTGCATCTTTTAACTTTCCAGTTATTCCATCCGGCCCAGCAGCTTTTCTAATTTTTATTATTCTAATTGCTAAAAGAACTTCTTCCTTTGATATTGGTCGGTTGAAATAAATATCATTACCATCAACATTCAATTCGTCCTCGCCTAGTTCACTTTCTTTTTCGAGTAAAGTTTTGAAGTGTTCAAACCAGTTGTCCAGAGTGATATTATTGCTAATGTGTTTTCGTTTACATGAAAGTTTATCTACATTTTCCCAAAATTGCTTTTGATTATTCACAGAAGATAACAATTCATCTAAAAACGATTTGTGGAAATCCTTCTCTTTGCGCTTTAACAAATGTTTATACTCTCTACGTGCAATACAAAAAGCGTTTCCGTCTTCAGAATATCCTTGTGACGGACCGTTTTTCATCCGGTCACAAAGTTTCATGTGTGACCGTGCTTACCGGAAGGTAGTTGTCCGGAAGCCGGTTGCAAAATTTAGCTGACTGCTACTACCGGCGCATTGCTATAAGCCGAGTGAGTTGCACCGGTTAAGAGTCTCTGCAGTGATTCCGGCAATACAAGTCACAGAAGGCCGAAGAGGGACTCAGCCGTTTTCTGGTAGCAGTCAGTTTCCCCCAGGTTGATAGTGTTCCCTGGATTGACGGGGACTGACTGCTACTGAGGCTAGGGCTGGGGCCGTAGCTGGTTGACGCCCCGTTCTCCACCGGTTGCTGCTGGTGTGGAGAGGCCGGCCTGAGCGCCGACAATCGCCCTACCTGCCACTGCGACCGTGACCGGTCAGTGTTGGGCCAGTGAAGAGGAGACATCGCTCCTGCTTCTGTGCCAGCGACCTGCATTCGAGGACGTCGCTGTGTGTGTGGCGTGTGTGCCACAGCTTTGTGTTAGTGTTTGAGCCACAGCTCAAAAGTGTTTGAGCTACATCTGGTAAGAGAGACTGTCGCCGAGTGCTGGCAGAGACGCCACGAATGAGTTATTTTTTTGTGTGAGCCACAGCTTCGAAGAGACTCTGTGTCAGACTTGCCTCGTCGCTGCCGTCGTCATCATCGCTGGACCCGGCAGTTGACAGTTAAAATTGTATTAATTGGCTATTTGTGTACACCTGATGGTGGGTGTACCATCCCATGCTTGATGTGTTTATTTGTATATGTTTGTTGATGGCTCGGGCAGCATAAAAAGAAAAGTGTTATTTGGTTGCCTGGCTGTCCATGTTCGGATGAGTGGGTGTGTGTATGTGAATTAAGAAAAAGTCGTGCATGTATCCATAATTACTGAGTGGGAGTCAGACAGATATCCACACACGCACTTCCATCCGTAACATCTGGTGACCCCGTAGTACTTTTTCGCATTAACCTTCCAAATTGTTAGGATTAGGATTTCTTTTGTGACCCCTTATAGTGTCCCCAGTTATTAAGTTAGGACACGTTGACAGACTTTCCTTTTGAGAGGCTTGATTGTTTTGTATTGTTGTATGACTGTTTCATGTTGATTTAATTTCCCGTCTCCAGCGTAACGGGGTATCTCTTTTGTATAGTTTCTGGAGATACGAGGGCCTAGTTCTTTATCTTCTGTGGGCTTTAGTTATCTTTTTCACTTGGGGATTGTGTTGCTTCTCTAGCATTCTGAGGATTCTTTTCTCTTGAATGAATGTGTGTATGATTGGCTGCCTGGGCCATTTTTAAAAAAAAGATAACCCCCCTTCCCCCAAAGAAAAAAAACCCCAACAAGATTGTCTTCATTCATATATGCATTGATTATTGATTTATGCATATGTATGTTTGATTATTGATTGATTTATGCATATTCATTCGTGATTGAGTTCTGTTTATTCATTGTTGATTGATTTGTGCATTTGTTTCCTCGTTGGTGCTGTTATTGATTCATGCATTTGTTGTTTGCCTGCCGTTGATCATTGAGTACATTTCCCAAACCCGTAAGTTTCTATTTATTACTATCGTTGCGTTCCCTTTAAAATTAGTCGTAGTTTTTAAAAGTGTGATAGATATATATGTTTGTGTGGGAAAAAGGAAGGAAAAAATCGTAAGAACCCTCTTTGGAATATATTTTAGTGTCCGTAGTATCTAAACGTTCTTTTGATTGTCTTTGGTCCACTTAGTGTTTCATTATGGCCTCTGAGGATGAAGATAGAGTTTTCACTAAATACTTGCAACGTGGTAAGGCATTTGATCTGGAAGGTCAGCTTTTACTGGACTATGTTGATAAATGTATTAGACAAGATTCGGAAAGAGAAGAGAGAATCAGAGTGAGACAAATGCAGGAAGAAGAGGAAACTAAAAGGGTGCAACAAAGAGAGATTGAAGAAACTAAAAGAGCACAAGAAGAAACCAAGAGAGCACAAGAGGTAGAGGAAACTAAACGATTAGGACAAGTTGAGGAAACTAAAAGAATCCAGTTAGAACATTCTCGTCAGGGAGTAGTTTCAGGCGAGGACAGTCAATGTGCTAGTGCACCCAGGTCTAACATCCCTCGTCCTACCTTTCCCAAATTACCTCCCTTTAAGGAAAAGAGTGATGACATTGACAGTTATCTGTTCAGGTTCGAAACCCATGCTCGTTCTTTAGGGTGGTCAGAAAATCTATGGGTTACATATCTCTCTGCATTACTTGAAGGTTCAGCTCTTACGCTTTATCATAGTTTGGCAGAAAACAATGTTTCGTATGAGCTGTTGAAAGAAAGTTTGCTAAAGAAGTTTCAGTGTACTCCAGATGGCTTTAGAAAGCGTTTTCGGGAATCAAAGCCCAGGGCAGATGAACCCTTTGAAACTTTTTCTGTTGAACTTAAACGCCTTCTGGATCGTTGGATTTCGTTGTCCAAAATTGAGAAAACTTTTCAGGGTCTTGTTGATCTTATTTTGAGAAAACAGTTTTTAGAGTGTGTTTCGAAGGATTTGGCTACTTTTCTATGTGAAAAAGATGAAAAAACATTTGATGCTATGATTAAGTCTGCTGAATCGTACAGGCGTGCCCACCCCACTAAGCTTCTTTCCAGAAAGGCTGATGTCAATATTTTTGCCTCTGTTTCCCTTACTTCTGGACAGTCAGATAGACTCCCCTCCCGTGGTCAGTCAGATAGAGGTCGCAGGTATTTTGCCCCTCAGCCTGTTCAGAATCCCAGCACCCCAGCTAATCGAGGCGGTGGTAACCGTTCCCGTGGTCGTGGTGCTCATCAGTATTCAGGCAATAGAGGTTCATTAGGAAATACTTTTCCCCAGTCTTCTACTGTTGTCTGTTTTCTGTGCAAAAAGACAGGGCATGTAGCTTCCAAATGTACTTGGAAGTCAGGTAAAAACCCATGCAAGATTTGTAATCTTAGTCATCCCGATAGATGCCCCTTTGTCACTGGCAGTTCAACTGTTGTCGACAAGTCAGCTGACAAACAATGTACTGCTGCTTGTTCGATTGTTCGCTCCCCATTCGCTTGTTTAGCTGCAGGTGAATTTACAGGAAAGTTACACTTAGAATCTGGTTCTGTTAATGGCACTCTAAGTTCTGTATTGCGTGACACTGGTGCTACCATTTGTGGTGTTCGCAAGAGACTAGTTTCCGATAGCCAGATGCTAGGTACTTCAGTGAGCTGTGTTTCTTTTGGAGGACGTGTGGATGAATTCCCACTAGCTACAGTTCATGTCAGTTGTCCCTACTTTGAGGGGATCTAACCTGTTGTGTCCTAGACAGTCCTGTCGCAGATCTCATCATAGGTAATGTCCCTTGTGTCTGTGAAGACAGTGCTTCCAGTGATGTGAGTGATGACCCCTTCTCTTTAGCTGCCGTTACCAGGGCTAGAGCTAAACATGTGGTCGAGAAGAGACCTCTGTGTAAGATCCCTGATGATTTGAACGTCTCTCGTCCGATCTGATTCGGAAACAAAAGGAAGATGAGTCGTTGAAGACATGTTTTCAGCTAGCATCTTCTGGTGAAGTAAAGAAGTCAGGTGCAGCTACTTTCTACTATTATTTGTCAGACGGTGTTCTGTGCTGGCATTTTGAGAAAGACGATATCCCGTTTGATCAGGTTGTTGTTCCCTCTGACCTCCGACCTACAGTGCTTTCTGTAGCGCATGATCTTATCTTGTCGTGTCATTGTGGTTCTCGTCGAACTCTGGCAAGAGTTCTCAACAGATTCTTTTGGCCCGGTGTTACTGTCGATGTGGCAAAGTACGTAGCTTCATGTGACGTTTGTCAGAAAACAGTACCTAAGGGAAGAGTTTGTCCAGTACCCCTTTCTACTGTCCCGTTCATTGGTGCCCCATTTGACAGTGTGGCTCTTGACCTTGAGGGTCCGCTGTCTCCTCCTTCGGAGCAAGGTCATAGATATATTCTTACCATGATTGACATAGCCACCCGGTATCCAGAAGCCATTCCCTTGAAGGATATCTCTTCTATTAGTGTAGCTGAAGCACTATTGAATATCTTTTCACGGTTAGGTTTCCCAAAAGAGATACTGTCGGATCAAGGCACCCAGTTCAATTCTGACCTCATGAAGCAGTTCCATGTGCTATGTGGTACAAAGGCGTGGCATCGATATTTACCTGCACTATTATTTGCATGCAGAGAGTTGCCCTCTGAAAGTACAGGGTTCTCACCATTTCAGCTGTTGTTTGGTCGACAAGTTCGTGGTCCTATCGCTCTGTTGCAGGAATCTTGGACTCAGTCTGATAGTCAGGATGCTGAAGCGAAACCCCTTTATCCTTACTTGTTCGAACTCAAAAATGTCATTGCTGACTCATGCAAGTTAGCTATGGATCATGCTGTCGATTCCTCTGTTAAGGGGAAAAAGTATTTTGACCGTAAGGCGAGAGAACGTTGTTTCCAGCTTAACGATGAAGTCCTTGTTCTCCTCCCTACGGAGTCAAACAAGTTGCTGGCTTGTTGGTCAGGACCGTTTCCAGTTACTAAGGTCCTACATCCTGACTATAAAGTGTTAGTCAAAGGAAAGGAAAAGATTTTTCATGCTAACATGTTGAAAAGGTACATTCGCCGTTCTCCAGTATGTGTGTCTCACAGTATCCCAACACTTACTTCACAGGGAAATTCAGTACCATGGTCAGAAATAGCGCCACTCAGTTCTGGCAGGAAGATTGTTTCTGTTAGAAATTCTCCAAGAAGTTCGCCTTCTTTGAACGCTGCTTCTAATTCTCGTGATTCTGTGGTCGCGTACACAGTCGGTATTGTTCAGGACTGTGATGACGCGTTACCACTACACACTCTCCCTGTGCCCATGGCATCCTCTATGCCAGATGAAGATATTGATTCCGTACACTTTGATGATGCTTTGTCAGACAGCAATGCTAGCGAGTTAAGAAAAGTCTTTGATGATTTTCAGGATATTCTTACTCCGAAACCAGGCTCCTTCTCGGGCAACGTACTATTAGAGATTCCTCTAACTACTGATGTCCCAGTTAGGAAAAAGTGTTATGACATCCCCTTCTCTGCTAGAGAGGTTGTTGAGAGAGAAGTTGGCATCATGTTGGAACTCGGTTTTATTGAACCCTCCAATAGTCCCTATGCCTCCCCAGTTGTTCTCATCAGGAAAAAAGATGGTACCTGTCACTTTTGCATTGATTTCCGTTCTCTAAATAAGATTACTGTCTTCGATGCTGAGCCCATTCCTGATGTGGAAAGTTTGTTTGCAAGATTGTCTGATGCAAAGTTCTTGACCAAGATAGACCTTGCAAAGGGATATTGGCAGATAGTTGTTAAGCCCTAGGATCGTCCAAAGACAGCTTTTACAACGCATATGGGTCTTTTCCAGTTTGTCAGAATGCCTTTTGGTCTTGTGTCAGCACCTGCTGTTTTCGCACGCATGATGCGCATGTTAGCTTTGGATCAGTTTTCAGCTGTCAGTTTCTTTGACGATATTCTGGTTCATAGCGTTTCATGGGATGCACATGTTCGTCATGTGAAAGGTGTTCTTTCACGTCTGAGGTCTTTCAACCTCACAGCTCATCCCTCGAAAATAGAGGCAGGTTTCCGTTCTCTGGAATTTCTTGGACATATCGTTGGAGGTGGTACTATGCGTCCGGAACAGAAAAAGATAGATAAGATTCTGAGAATTCCCACCCCTACTACCAAAAAGCAAGTCAGATCTTTGCTCGGTTTGCTTAGCTTTTACAGAAGATATGTTCCCAGTTTTTCCACCTTGAGTGCTCCACTCTCTGATTTAATCAAGGATGTTAGTCGAGCTGGAAGATCTATATCTTGGACCCCTGAATGTGCAGTAGCGTTACAGAAGATTCAGAGTATTTTGTCGTCAGCACCTGTCTTGCTGTTACCTCAGTTAGGTAAGCCCTTTGTTCTGCGAACTGTTGGGCTAGGTGCTGTACTAATGCAAGAGGATGATGATGTACTTCACCCAGTTGTATTTGGGAGTCGCAAGTTGTTGGATCGTGAGAAATCCTACAGTACCATCGAACGAGAGTGTTTAGCCATTGTCTGGGCTGTTCAAAAGTTCGTTCGGTACCTTTGGGGAGTTAGCTTTATCCTCCAAACAGACCATCGACCTTTGACGTACCTGCGCACGTCAAATTTCAAGAATTCCCGGATTATGCGTTGGGCATTGTCTCTGCAGGAATTTTCGTTCGAAGTGGAAACGCTTCCAGGATCATCGAACATATTCGCTGATCTTCTTTCACGTTCTTGTGAGAACCAGTCTGTTCCTTAGACATTGGTTTGAGTACATCCCAGTTTTGATGACCTTTTTCATGTATTTTTTCTGGAATTTTGTGACCTGGAGTTGTTTACTTCCTCTTAGTAAAAACAATTCGGACATTGTTTTTTTTGAGGAGGGGGAGTATTGTGACGGACCGTTTTTCATCCGGTCACAAAGTTTCATGTGCGACCGTGCTTACCGGAAGGTAGTTGTCCGGAAGCCGGTTGCAAAATTTAGCTGACTGCTACTACCGGCGCACTGCTATAAGCCGGGTGAGTTGCACCGGTTAGGAGTCTCTGCAGTGATTCCGGCAATACAAGTCACAGAAGGCCGAAGAGGGACTCAGCCGTTTTCTGGTAGCAGTCAGTTTCCCCCAGGTTGATAGTGTTCCCTGGATTGACGGGGACTGACTGCTACTGAGGCTAGGGCCGGGGCCATAGCTGGTTGACGCCCCGTTCTCCACCGGTTGCTGCTGGTGTGGAGAGGCCGGCCTGAGCGCCGACAATCGCCCTACCTGCCACTGCGACCGTGACCGGTCAGTGTTGGGCCAGTGAAGAGGAGACATCGCTCCTGCTTCTGTGCCAGCGACCTGCATTCGAGGACGTCGCTGTGTGTGTGGCGTGTGTGCCACAGCTTTGTGTTAGTGTTTGAGCCACAGCTCAAAAGTGTTTGAGCTACATCTGGTAAGAGAGACTGTCGCCAAGTGCTGGCAGAGACGCCACGAATGAGTTATTTTTTTGTGTGAGCCACAGCTTCGAAGAGACTGTGTCAGACTTGCCTCGTCGCTGCCGTCGTCATCATCGCTGGACCCGGCAGTTGACAGTTAAAATTGTATTAATTGGCTATTTGTGTACACCTGATGGTGGGTGTACCATCCCATGCTTGATGTGTTTATTTGTATATGTTTGTTGATGGCTCGGGCAGCATAAAAAGAAAAGTGTTATTTGGTTGCCTGGCTGTCCATGTTCGGATGAGTGGGTGTGTGTATGTGAATTAAGAAAAAGTCGTGCATGTATCCATAATTACTGAGTGGGAGTCAGACAGATATCCACACACGCACTTCCATCCGTAACAATCCTATTCGACGGCCTATTCTGTAAAGCTTTCTTAAATTTTTCTTTGCTGCCTTACATTCATGATCATACCAGTCATCTGATTTATTATTAACATTAAATCTGATCTGCCTATTCATGCATTCAGCACATCGTTTAATGCAATCGTTAAAAGTAGATAAAGCTTCGTCAATATCATAATCAATTAAACTTATAGTTAGCTCTAACATTCTACGATATTTCTCAGAGTGTATTGAGTCAAGAAACACCGGTGCTGCATTATTGTTTCAAACTATCCTATGTAATGTTTGTTTTCCTTCTTGAGATTTCATACTGCCACGCTCTCCCGAAGAAGTTAAATGTGATTCAAGTGGTGTATGATCCGAATGAAACATATGATGAATGTTAAGTTCACAGAAAGATTCAAACATGGCAAACCTGTCACTCGACATTACAAAAATCGTTGACACTTACTGCCTGAATCTGAGATGTAGTGTAGCAACCATAGCGGTCGCCATTACATGCGCCATTCAGAATACATAAATCAAATGGAGTACATAAATTCAACATAAGTTTACCATAGCTATTCAACACTTTGTCTTGAGATTTTCCTGTTTGTGTTGATAGAACTAATTGTTTTTAATGACTTAATAAGATTTTCACTGCAGAAATGATTCATGTTTATATCGGCAGTTCGACTGTTGAAATCTCCTGACAACACCAAGTAAACATAATGAAATGCAACTGACATGCATTCTTCCAAAAGACCAATGGCATTGTTTACATCTAAAAACGAATAAAATGGTGACTCTTCAGGCGGAACATATACGCACATATACAAGATATCTTTCATGGTGCCTAATACAGCTCTGTCTATAAGAAAAAAACAATAATATTATTGTAATCTACGTCAACGGAACGAAAAAATGGGGCTTACACTCTGTAAGGCACACAACTCCACCAGAAAAACGACCATGTTTAGAAAACTTAATAGCAGGTTTACAACAACAAAAAATCGTGTAGTCAACAAAGAAATCTGATTAAAATGTTTCTATAAAGGTTTCAGCAAAACAAATTATATCAAAGGAACGAACACAAGAAAGGAAATCTTTATGTCTTAGTTTAGGGAGCGGGTCGTTGACATTCCATTGCGAGACTTTAAAATTCTTTACTGAAAATGCACGTGCGTTACAATCGGAATTAAGTTGACCTGATACAAAATGCGATCCTGAACTTTTTCGCACAGCGGCACGGCCTATACCCTGTTGTTCACACTTTCCTCTCTGTCACTGACAACTTCACGAGCATTCAACATACAGACACGTGCTGTGTCAGACGCATAACTGCTTACAAATGGTTCCGCAACCGGTGTCAGTGTTTTGGTTGCTCCCTCTGAATTAAATGCAGAAGAAAAACTAGCTACAAAACAAAAATTTGAAAAAAAAAACCCACCTCCACAAGAAGAGTGGGTGATTTGTTATTTGATTTCTTTCAGGTTGCCCTCCGAGTCCACAGAAAATTTAGTTCCATCTATTACAAGATGGTCGAAAACCATAGTCGCCTTTTTGTGTTCTGCTCTGGCTTTCATCAAATGGGGCAACAGTTTGCGTCTTACTTCTCTGAAAGAAAAATCTTTCCCAATGAAAAAAAATACTAGTACCTTTTAGTTTCCCTCTTGCCCTGAGTATGTCCACCTTGTGCTTGAGGAAGGTACAGCACCCGATTATTGGAGAGTGGGCCTCTGGTTCAGGCGATGCAGTCGGTCAAAACGAACGTCCTTGGCCAGCTCCAGCCTGTCAGTGAAGAGTTCCCTGACTGCAGCCTCCAGGTCATCTGCCGTCTCCTTCTCGGCTTTCTAAACTCCGTGGATGATGCCGTTGTTCTGCTTCGACCTGCATTCCAAATCATCGGTCTCCCTCTCCATTTTTTCGATCCTCTTCTCCAGGCGGACGTTACTCTCCCTCAGTGCGGCATTTTC
>CM065743.1:28636276-28638776 GCA_033310375.1 Conus canariensis
TCCCTTTGAAGTAGACTAAGGATTCCAAAGAAAGGAAGAAAGACTGGCAGTTGCAATAGACCTGGAAGATGCATGCAACAAATTCAGTTCTTGCTCCTCATGGAACTACACCTTGACTACGGAGTCAGCAGGACACTTACACGATGGATTGCAGCAGCACTCGGGCGCGACCCGTCATCCTACGATTTGGAGACTGGACGCTTGAAACTTTCTATAGGATTACCTCAAGGTTCTCTCCTCTCTACCCTTTTCATACAATGTTTACACTAAAGACCTTGCAGAATTATACAGAAACGAAATTGCTTGAGAATATTGTCACCAGACTTTGGCGTTCCCCAGGGTTCTGAGTTAGGTCCAGTGCTTTTCATAGTGTAGACGACGCCCCTGACTGAGATCATTGACAGCCGTTCAGTTCATCATGAAATGTTCGCCGATGACACTCAGCTTTACCATTCTGACACGCTAGACAGCTATGATAGTCTTGTCAAAAGTCTTCAAGGCTGAGTCTCTGAAATCAAGCAGTGAATGTCTATTAAGAAGCTGACATTGAAAGATGATAAAACAGAGGCTATCCGGTTTATACAACTCTCTCAGGTGCAGGACTACTGTCTTCATCCGTCAATAGTCCAAAGCTCCACTGACGTCTCATTTATGCCATGTGTTCGCGACCTTGGCTTCTATCTTGATTCTGATCTCATCCTGAAACACAACATATCCAAAATATGCTAGACATTTTTTCTTGAACTCCGTCGCATCAGCTCTATCGGACTTTAACTTACAGACCAGGCCATGAAGACGTTGGTGTCTTCCTGCATTTTGTCAAAAGATAAGATTATTGTAACGCTCTTCTCCTTGGTGTGCCTGCAGCCTCACTCCAGCCACTAGAACGTGTTCAAAATTCAACGGTTCGCCTTATCTACAAGGCGCTAAAACGTCATACTTCGTATGTCTTGAAGAAATTACACTGGCTCAAAATCCAACACAGGATTCAGTACAAGTCTGCGTGTCTAAGCTATAAGATTATCATACATGACGCGCCTGCCTATCCCTGTGGCCTCTTCGAAATATGTATTCCTACACGTTCCCTCCGTTCTTCCTCTGACGACCGAATTTTTTCGAATATCCTCATAGGACCGAAAGCAGCACAGTTCTAGAGCATTCTCTTTTTCTGCAGCATTACTCTGGAATTCGCTACCTTTCCAATTAAGTCATGCCCCGTCCTCCCTGAATTAAAACTTATCTGTTTACACGCCAGTTGCAGAATACCACCTGAAATATTACTGTATTGCTATATGTCACTTGCACACTTACTCATGTACGAATGAGCTCTTCACCGTGTTATACAGTGTCTATGTATATGACACAGTGTGTGTGTGTGTGTGTGTGTTGTGTGTGTGTGTGTGTGTGTGTGTGTGTGTGTGTGTGTGTGTGTGTCTGTGTGTGTGTGCGCGTGTGTCCAGCAGTTATTTTATATATTGATTTGTTAAAACTTGTGAAGCACCCTGAAGCCTATGTTCCTAGGATGGTCGTCATTATCATTATTATTATTTTATTGTTGTTGTTGTTGCTCTTGTTGTTGTTCTCACCATCCTCATTATAATTACCATCGCCATTATTGTTATTATTGTTATCATTAAATGCGTAATTGGCCTCTCTGCCGTGAAAGTAATGGCAGCTAAAGGCATTGAACAGCACCATCTCTTCCGACAGTATCATCTAGTTCTACTGCGTGTATTTGATTTTGCATTCGGGCTTAAAGCACTGTCCAAGAGCAGTGATCGAAGATCAGAAGGAATTTAGAATGAAGCAATGAGGTTGGTCTTGGGAAGCCCGAAGTACATACCAGTGGAAACTATGCGATGCCTGCTAAGCCTTTCTTCAATGCAAGCCAGACACAAGCTAGAACGGGTGAAGGCATATTTCAGAGCATTTGAAAATCCCCTAAACCCACTTCACGCGGCAGTCAAGGAAGCAAAGGTACTGGGTAAGGACGAGGACAATCATGGATGGGTCAGTCAGAAGACCACATACACCTTGTGTTCCAGTTAGCAGAACTCAAAGAAACGCAGGAATGGGAAAAGTATCCAGAACACTTCAAACACCACTACGAAATTGCCATCGCTCCAGAACTTGGAAGACACAGTTGCACAGTGAGGCGACTGCAGGCGGAAATCTGAACAAATTCTGAACGTAATTGATAGCACACCGCAAAAAAAAAAAAAAAAAAAAAAAAAAAAAAGAAAAAAAAAAAAAACGTAGACAAACGAATCACAAGACAAAACACGACGCGTTTCGACCACTTAGGTCTTCTTCAGGCAAGATACAAAACACTCAGGACAACGAAAATGAAGGAGCAAACACTTATCTTCATCCACTTCAGCGCAGGATGGACGTTGTCCTGAGTGTTTTGTATCTCGCCTAAAGAAGACCTACGAGGTCAAAATGCGTCGTGTTTTGTCTTGTGATTCGTTTGTCTACGTGTTTTTTTTTGTTTGTTTGT
>CM065743.1:28646276-28661276 GCA_033310375.1 Conus canariensis
CGCCCACGGAGTTCATTTTTTTTTCCTATAATTCAAGCTTTCGACAATGAAAAGCCTTCTTCAGAAACCGGATCGTACTTTCATCTCCATGGCTGAAAAAAATCAATATATATACATTATATAAACAATATGTATATACGTGTATGTATGTATGCATATGTGTTTAAAAAAGAATATATATACATATTGTATGTGAGTGTGTGTGTGTGTGTGTGTGCCCACGCGTGCGCTCACGCCAATGATTCTCGGTAGAGCAGAGAATGGTAAAATTAGACAGCACAGCAGCAGATCTCTACCACCGTGAAATGAAGTGAAGCAAACAGACGAGGCAAAAAGACGAAACAACAGCTTTTTGCCCCACCCACCACCACCACCACCCTCCAACCGCACGCACGCACACACACACACACACACACACACACACACACACACACACACACACACACACACACACACCACCACCACCACCACCACCACCAAACCTGTCGGCTTGCACGGTTATCGACCCTTCTACATAAAACTTTGGCTGGCATGATTGTCGACCCTGGCTGTGCTCTTCGGGCTGAGAGATTGACTGGCGGACGTGAAAGTAGACTTCCCCTTTCACTATGGCTCGAGCTTTGAGTGTTGGAACACTAGATATACATGGCCTCAATAACAGATTGAAACGGCAAGCTTTAATGAAAATAAATCTTAGATAAAGTTAGCGAACCGCCCCAAAAACGTGGACAAACGAATCACAACACAATAGACGACGCGTTTCGACCTCTTAGGCCTTCTTCAGGCAAGATACAAAGCAATTATTACAACGAAAATGAAGGAGCAATCAATTAACTTCAGTCTCTTCAGCACGAGATAGGTGTTGAATGAAAACGAGGCTGTCAGAAGGGAGATAATGTGCGAGTCAAGGTAGCAATGATGACTAGATTTAATGAAAAAGTTGGTGAATAATTGTATCAATGTTGCTTGCTTGCTACAGATACGTCACCGACATCACTGCAAAAGAATTCAAATGGGGATGGAAAGGGGCCATTTTCTTTTTTTACAGGAAAGAATAAGCAGTTGACTAGTTACGCTGATAACTGACAAACTAGTAGACAATGACAAAATAGAATCGGTAAAATAAAATGACTGACAAGACACTGATTATACATGTTTAAGTCAACGGATGTAAAATGCACAGCAGCCAACTGATATGCCCCTACCAAGACAGCAGAGAAGACAAAATTCCACACGCACGAAAAGATTACAAGACACGTTGCAAAAACTAGGATTATGAATCGCTCCACGTGACAGAGGATTTCAACGTGTGTTTTGTAGATATAGATAACATTGCTGAGCACCCTCATCCCGAGAGGGAGAAGAGACCGCTAGAGATCGCTTTTAAAGAAGCAATGATAGCTGCACACACACACACACACACACACACACACACACACACACACACACACACACACACACACCACACACACACACCCCCCGCGCGCACGCTTAACACCAAAAGGAAAAGCAAGACACGTTGTTACGACCTAATTCTTTAACAGCTAGAAGAATGACACTACAAACTCTGTGACCAAGCACCATAAAAAAAAAAGAAGAAAAACGCGATCAACCCACAAATAGAAGTATTCCCGTATTCTGATCACGAGTCGGTGAAAATGGCAACTGACACAAGCACTTTTACCAGAGGTTCTGGGTACTGGAAGTTTAATACAGCATTACTGGACGACCCCACGTGTATAGATAAAATGAACAGGCAAGCCCATGCACACTTTCAAAAGTATCGTTCAGAGCACCTGTGCTAGACGCGGTATATGTTCAAGTCCAGCGCCATCATTCAGAGCACCTGTGCTAGACGTGGTACATGTTCAAGTCCAGTGCCATCATTCAGAGCACCTGTGCTAGACGTGGTACATGTTCAAGTCCAGTGCCATCATTCAGAGCACCTGTGCTAGACGTGGTACATGTTCAAGTCCAGTGCCATCATTCAGAGCACCTGTGCTACACATGGTACATGTTCAAGTCCAGCGCCATCATTCAGAGCACCTGTGCTAGACGTGGTACATGTACAAGTCCAGCGCCATCATTCAGAGCACCTGTGCTAGATGCGGTACATGTTCAAGTCCAGCGCCAAACAGTTCTGTATTCAGCGCTCGCACCAGCGAGCATTAGCAACAAATGCATGGAAACAAGAATAGTCTCACAAGCTGACAGGGAGGTGATCTAAAACTCAGGGTATATCCACTCAACGTTGAATGGCAAAAAAAAAAAAAAAAAAAAAAAAAAAAAAAATTAAATAATGTACGAAATCAAAGCTGAATTAGAAATGCATAAATGTAAAACAAACAAAAAACAAAAAAAACAAAAACAATTTTAATGAAAAAGAAGAAAAGGGGGATCATAAATCCGATCAAGATCCAAGTGATAAAAAAAAACAAGATGCAAAGCATATAAACGTACTCCCAGTTTATCCTGAATACACGTGATATATTCCATAAAGAGGAAAAACCGTCTTGGGCTGGTGTAACCGTTAGTAATGGCTATTCTGGTAAACATCAGCCATCATCTGTGATCTATAATGAACATACTTACATATTTTCAGAAAGATCGGCCAAGAACTTTCTGAGATTTTCCATCAAGAAGAAAACCATTATGGGCCATTAGTAAAAGTTATAACGGTAAACTTAAACATCGGGCATCATCCGTGACCCACAATGAATATACCTACAAATTTTCAGAAAGATCGGCCACGTACTTCCTGAGATATTCAATGAAGAAGAAAAACCGTTAGGGGCCGTTATAGCCGTTAGTAACGGCTATAACGGTAAACTAAAACATCGGGCATCATCCGTGACCCACAATAAACATACCTACAAATTTTCAGAAAGATCGGCCACGTACTTTCTGAAATATTCAATAAAAAAGAAAAAACCGTTACAGGCCGTTACAGCCATTTCTAACGGCTATAACGGTAAACTAAAACATCGAGCGTTATTCGTAACCCATAATGAACATACCTGCTAATTTTCACAAAGATCGGCCATGTACTTTCTGAGATATTCCATAAAAAAGAAAAACCGTTACAGCCGTTAGTAATGGCTATAACGGTAAACTAAAACATCTGGCATTATTCGTGACCCATAATGAACATATTTACAATTTTTCAGAAAGATCAGCCAAGTACTTTCGGAGATATTCCATAAATTAGGAAAACCGTTACAGGCCGTTACAGCCGTTAGTAACGGCTATAACGGGGTAAACTAAAACATCGGGCATCATCCGTGACCCATAATGAACATACCTGCTAATTTTCACAAAGATCGGCCAAGTACTTTCAGAGATATTCCATAAAGAAGAAAAACCGTTACAGGCCATTACAGCCCTTAGTACTGGCTATAACGGTACACTAAAACATCGGGCATCATCCGTGACCCATAATGAACATACCTACAAAACTTCAGAAAGATCGGCCAAGTACTTTCTGAGATATTCCATAAAGAAGAGCAACCGTTACAGGCCGTTACAGTCGTTAGTAATGGCTATAACGGGGTAAACTAAAACATCGGGCATCATTCGTGACCCATAATGAACATACCTGCTAATTTTCACAAAGATCGGCCAAGTACTTTCGGAGATATTCAATAAAGAAGAAAAACTGTTAGAGGGCGTTATAGCCGTTACTAAAACATCGGACATCATCTTTGACCCATAATGAACATACCTACAAATTTTCAGAAAGATCCTCCCAATAGTTTTGTCTGGAGCGAGTGGAACACTTTTTGACCACAGACGGACGGACGGACGGACAGACGGACAGACACACAGACAGCATTTCTTCGTTCCCATTCTAAAGTACTCCCTGCTCTATTAGAACTGGGAGTACAAAAAGAAAGAGAAAAACTACCCCCAAAAAATTAAAGGAGAGAGAAGAGAGAGAGAGAGAGAGAGAGAGAGAGAGAGAGAGAGAGGGAGAGAGAGAATGCGACAGAGAGAGAGAGAGAGAGTGAGAGAGAGAGAGAGAGAGAGACAGAGACAGAGACAGAGAGAGAGAGAATGCGACAGAGAGAGAGAGAGAGAGAGAGAGAGAGAGAGAGAGAGAGAGAGAGAGAGAGAGAGACAGAGACAGAGAGAGACAGAGAGAGAGGGAAGAAAGAACTTGTACTGTGTATGTATCCGTGCCCCTCTGCGGGCGTGCTAGTCCTTTCGTCTAACAGCTGCGTTTAACTGAACCCCAACGCTGTTGTAAAGCACAACAAGAGCTGGCACAAAGGGCTTCGCAATGACAGCTATGCATTATTCCCTGTAGGTTACATCGCCGTCTGTATTTCGTCAGAAACTTCCACATTATGCTAGTGTCCTTCCCCTTGACTATATTGGAAGTTCTTTACCTTCCCTCCTTCCATACGCATGATTCCAGCCTCGGCGCCCCTGTATTGTGTGTGTGTGTGTGTGTGTGTGTGTGTGTGTGTGTGTGTGTGTGTGTGTGTGTGTGTGTGTGTGTGTGCGCGTGTGTGTGTGCGCGCGAACATGCGCACGCGTATGATATTATGTGTGTGCGTGTGTGCGTGTGTGTGTGTGTGTGTGTGTGTGTGTGTGTGTGTGTGTGTGTGTGGTGTGTGTGTGTGTGTGTGTGTGTGTGTGTGTGTGTGTGTGTGTGTGGTGTGGTGTGTGGACGTGTGGATGTGTGTGTGAATGTGTGTGCATTGTGTGTGTGTGTGTATGTGTGTGTGTGTGTGTGTGTGTGTGTGTGTGTGTGTGTGTGTGTGTGTGTGTCCATCTGTCTGTCTGTATGTCTGCATGAGCTCTCGTGCACTTAGATATGACTTAGTGTTCCTTCCCTCTTTACCTATCAATAGCAGTTCTTTCTTTCCTTTCCCTTGCCCATCAAACTGATTCCGAGACGCGCGCGCGCGCTTGTGTGTGTGTGTGTGTGTGTGTGTGTGTGTGTGTGTGTGTGTGTGTGTGTGTTGTGTGTGTGTGTGTGTGAGTGTGTGTGTGTGTGTGTGTGTGTGTGTGTGTGTGGTTGTGTGTTGAGTGTGTGTCGTGTGTTGTGTGTGTGAGTGTGTGTGGTGGTGTTTGGGGTGTGTGTGTGTGTGTGTGTGTGTGTGTGGTGTGTGTGTGTGCGTGCGTGCGTGCGTGCTGCGTGCGTGCATGGGGCGTGCATGGTATGTGTCAATATGCACCCTTGTTTGTAGGTGTATTGCAATTTGATCTTCTTACTGGTTTAGTTTATGTTTGTTTGTTTGTTTTAACCATTTCTGTATTTGTAAGCGCTTATGGGTTATGATGTAAGATTAAGCGCCATAAATAATCATCATTATTATTACAGTGTACATATTGAAATGTATGAAGAATTCCACAACGTGGAACCCGGAGGGAACACACACACACACACACACACACACAACACACACACACACACAAGAGAGAGAAGAGAGAGAGAGAGAGAGAGAGAGAGAGAGAGAGAGAGTGTATACTGGTGTGTGTACCTGTATGTGTACCGGTGTTGGCGCTTGTGTGCGTGTAAGACTGGTTTCCTTTTCTTTTCTGTTACTTTTTTTTCATTGATGTTTTTGTTTTTTGTTTTTTCTGGGGGAAGGGGGGGGGGGGGGTGTCTCAGTCATATTTTTTTGACACTTCTCTTATTTGATTATAAATCACGCGACATGCTTGATTTAAATAATATTTTTGTTTCAATTTGAATGCTGATTTTGCAGCTGCGTTGTACTATTCCCAAAGTGCACGCCATGGGACACTGCGTTTCTTCTGAATGCATTATGTGGCTCTGTCCTTAAATCGTCACCGTTTACTTCCATGCTTTAGCCTAAAATTCTGTTTAGATTAAGTCGGTTTGTACTGTTTCTTTCCTCGTGAAACGATTTTGCATGGCTAAAGACATGTTTATATCGTCTTTGAATAATATATTATAGATTTAATGTCTTGAATGATATCACTGATGTAGACTAGGAACAACAGCGGCCAATGGATAGAACCTTGTGGTAATCCCTGAGTAACTATTTACTCGTCGTGGAGCGATTACCCTTAATAGCAACAGACTGATTTGTATCGACTATGTAACTGTTAAACCAGTCTAACAGTGGACCTCCTGTGGCTCCAAGTTTTGGTTAAAGTATGAGATCCCTATACTAGACAGGGTCAAATACTTTAGAAATATCGACATATACAGATGACCTGGAATCATTTAGTTTTTGCTCTTGTCTAATTTGTCGTAGATAATGGGCAGTTGGCAAACTGCCAAATCACCTTAAATAAATCCAGACCGTGCATCAGAACTTTGTTTATTTCAAATTTGTTTAGAACAACATGAATGACAAAATCAAAAGAAAATATTCAATACAAAATTAACACAAGGGAGGACTGTGTATACCCGATCTCAAAGTATATATAAGCTCCTTGAAAATCACCTGGATCAGGAAAGTTTACATGCAAAACCATAAGTGGAAAACAATATCGCATTCATGATGTCCCGAAATTGATAACCTTGGTGCATATGGACCTGACAGCTTTGTTGAAAGCAATCTTATAAACACATTTTGTAAAGGAGTTTTTCAAACACACCAAATAAATGTTTCCTGCAAACACGTAGACTTATACACAAGTACAGATATAACAACTGAACCGATTTTTTGTAAGAAAAGTTCAAGTGGGAGAAAAACCATCCTTTTACGAGAAATGGATACAAAGCAATGTATTCTTAGTTACACATTTACTCGATGACAATGGCAATTTTGCTAGCCACCACGAACTGTCGAAAAAAATGGATTTCAGGTCAATTTTCTAAATTATGTAAGGTCCGTGCATTCGATCAAAGGCGAAGAATAAAAGATTAAAATTAGAAAGTAACTTTGATAATGACAGAACTTTAGCACTTAAGAAAATGTGTAGCTTTACTAAAGTAACACGCATTTATTATGATATGTAGATGTAGAATTAACACATCAACCTAACCTGAACATGTTTTTGAAGGAGCTGGACTATATTTATAAAATGGAGAAATATGTGTCCTTGATGGAGATGAATAATGCAAACTACAAAACAAAATGGGCCCAATACATTAAATGATTAGAGGGCTTATGCTTATTATAAATAACGTTTACTTTTTATTCCTTCACGCTTACATGTTATCCATGACCTTGGAGCATGATCAGAACAATGTGATGCTGAAATTGGTCAGTGTGATCTGCATTTTCCAAATGTCACGATTTGATGAATTTCAGATAATGTGTGTAACGTTTCATGACCTTGTATGACGTTTATGTACTTTATTAATGTTGATCATAGGAACTTTTTCTTCATTTGTGCCCATTCAAAAAAAACAAAACACACACAAAAAAAACAAAAAAACAAAAAAAGATTTTTGTTTGTTGGACATGAGAAAGTGATAAACATGCTTGTATAGAATCTTTCGAAGAGTTTACCCACACAAGTTAGAGGAGGCACCAGTCGACAATTGGTTCAATCATCTTTCCTTTCTCGTGGAACGGTGTTACATGGGCTATTTTCCAAATGTGGAAATGTACATGTGTGTTTCTGTATGTGTACCTGGGTATTTTGAAAAGAGAGAGAGAGAGAGAGAGAGAGAGAGAGAGAGAGAGAGACAGAGACAGAGACAGAGAGACAGAGAGAAAAAGGTTGTGTGTGTGTGTGTGTGTGTGTGTGTGTGTGTGTGTGTGTGTGTGTGTGTGTGTGTGTGTGAGTGAGTGTGTGTGTGTGTGTCTGCATAATTAAGTGCACGTGTGTGTGTGTGTGTGTGTGTGTGTGTGTGTGTGTGTGTGTGTGTGTGTGTGTGTGTGTGTGTGTGTGTGTGTGTGTGTGCGCGCGCGCGCGCCCGCGTGCGTGTTTGTGTGTTTGAATGGTCTGGTGTAGAAGGATGAGATGATGGATGATGGCGAGGATGACCAGGAAGATATATGGACGGAATCGGTGCAGGTGTGTACGCAATTGTATCTCTCTGGCTCCTTTCACTTACTGGACTTTGATGCTAAAAGGGAAGAAAAAAGGTGTGTGTGTGTGTGTGGGGGGGGGGGGGGGGGTATCAAACAGATGTGGAAATAACATATTAGGTTGGTCGGCTGATCTTGATTCCCTGCCATTAGCGTGTAGAGGAACATCGAAAACTGATCCTTCAACCCTCACAAAACACGTATCCCTTTTCTTCTAATTCCTGACAGGCGCATTGTCTCGCTCGTCAAATATTACTGAGGCCACTTTTTCTCTCAGACGAAAATGCTTCTTTCAGTTGGTTGAACATACTATGTGCTACTTCAATATTCAGAGAGAAAGAGGAAGAGGGAAGGGGACAGAGAAAAGAAACGGGGGAACGCTTCAGTAAACACTTGGACTAACGCCTCAGAACCTTATCTGCACTCTTTTTTCATTTTATACTTTAGACAATGACAATGACTATGACATTGTTTGTCGTATTGTTTGTCGTATAAAGCATTAATGAAGAAATGGACATTTCGAAAGAGAATATTGTTTTGGAGTTTTACGATCGAAAATCTCTCTCTCTCTCTCTCTCTCTCTCTCTCTCTCTCTCTCTCTCTCTCTCTCTCTCTCTCTCTCTCTCTCTCTCTCTCTCTGCATTGACGCAAACGCAGGGTATGGGGATGTGGGAGGGGAAGGGGTGGGACGAAAAAAAAAAAGCAGATCCACCGGTAGACGGGCCATTGACGCAGATGGAAAGCCATTGTCGGTGTTGTCAGTTCCGCGTGTCAGCGTGCCTTGCCTCTGTCATCCTAGATAGTGCCATAGCATGGGACAGTCTCCAGAATCCTACTCTCAGTGATAGGAAACACTGGTGATACGTGCAACGCTTTCCCCTGTCAAATACCAGCCTAATTTAGTGTTTACAACTGGCTGCGACTGTGTCGAATAGAGAAAGTGCTTTTTGAAACTAATCCAGAGCGTGTTTCTGCATACACATGTAAAAGTAGGTCAAAAGTAAATAAATACGCATGAAATAAGGAAAGGAAGAACGAGCTGAAAGAACTGAAAGGCTTCAAAATGTAGGATGAAAAAAAAAAATCATTGCAGAGCGTGCTTCCAAATCAAAACTTCTTAAAACTGATCAAACTGATCCACGCAGTTTGGGAAATCTGAGTGAGCTGAGATGAACACTGAGGGGCACTAAATTTGATTATAAAACTGAACTCATAAGCATACCAGCTACTCGTCTGGCAAGGATCATCGCAACAGCTCTTTTCCATTTCTTGAATCAAAGGACTGGCAGAAAGAAAAGCTCAGACATGGCGCGTCTGTGTCTTTCACTGGCGTTGCTGCATTTCGCTCTTTTCGTGCCAACTACTTCAGGGATTCAATTGCGAGAGGCCAGATTTTCCATGCAGGAAGATTTGAAAAACGTGGTGTTTACTGCGGACGTTTTGTTTGAGGGCTCGGTGCGATCTAAAGTGGACTGCGGTCGAATGTGTTCCCATCTGTCCTGTGTGACCTTCACCTTCACGAAACGAGTCTCCGTGAATAGCTCGTGTAGGTGTCATTCCAAGGTCATGACGTCCAGTAGCCTGAAGACTCCGTCTGAAGGCAGCACAACGTACCTGAGTGATGCAGCAAGCAATGTTGACCAGACAGGTATGCACCGTTGATATTCTCTCTCTCTCTCTCTCTCTCTCTCTCTCTCTCTCTTCTCTCTCTCAAGCAAAGAAAGTGAGGTGCATTCTATTCTTTGTTGCCCAGCTCTTAAACGTATACGCGAAATGTTAGTTAAGCCTAAATATGATAGACATCATTCACTGTTTGAACTGAGTTTGTTAATGTCATCGACCAAACCTGAAGATGTACGTGATCTTTCTTTGTTTTTGTATAAAGGATTTAGAATGACAGGTGTTGTGACTTCTTGAAAGGTACATGAATACATTTATATCATCTTTAGCTTGTATTTTGAATCTGTTATATATCTTCACGCAGTTACATGATCACATTCCCCTTCATGATGGGCTGAGGCTTAATGTGTATCAAATATCTTGAGTCTTGACTCTCTCTCTCTCTCTCTCTCTCTCTCTCTCTCTCTCTCTCTCTCTCTCTCTCTCTCTCAATGCTTTGATTGTTCACAACATTTTCTTACTTAGCTTTTCAGTTTACCTGATTCATTCCAACATTTTCTTTCTTTCCTGCCACTGCAAATATAATCTTGTTCCCCCGTAACCCAAAGACTGTACAGGTCAGTGTCAAGAAAAATAGTTCTGAAGCGTCTGAAGCCTCTCTCTCTCTCTCTCTCTCTCTGTCTGTCTTGTCTTGTCTTGTCTGTCTGTCTGTCTGTCTGTCTGTCTGTCTGTCTGTCTCTCTCTCTGTCTGCCAGTCTCTCTGTCTGTCTGTCTGCTCTTCTCTCTCTTTCGCTCTATCGCTCTCTCTCTCTCTGTCTCTCTCTCTCTCCCCCCCTCTCTCTCCCTCCTCTCCCCCTCTCTCTCTCTCCTCTCTCTCTCTCTCTCTCTCTCTCTCTCTCTCTCTCTCTCTCTCTCTCTCTGTGTCAAGCGAGAACAGCTATCCTCTATTTTCTATCATTCTGGTAAGCAGTTCCGCTTATTTTGCGGCGCTGATTAAGAAAGTATGTACCTGACTCGGACGTCTTGATACCAGGTTACAGCCAAATCCGCCTTGACCCTACTCTGCCGATGCAAACTGGTCTAATACTGTTTTCAAGTCAGTCTCTCACGTGCAAACGGATCAATTCTTTTAAAAGCCTAGGCATTGAATCGCTTTGGATTGAACTTAGTTTTAAGAACACCAAACCCATCTTCATTGTTTTGTTGTGTAGAAACCCCTTAGAACGTATTGACTGGTACAACAAATTTAGAGAAACGATGAAAAGTGCCTCACGTGACGAAAACGAAATTATTTTGTTCGGTGATTTCAACATAGACCTCTTAAAAAAGATGGAATGCAACATATGATAATTTAGGCCTGTTTCAGTTAATTGAAATGCCAACACGAGTTACCCCAACATCCGAGACACTAATCGATCCTGTTTATGTCAGCACAAAACAAAACATTATAGAAGTGTGTTCTCCATACTGTGGCTGTAGTGATCACTCGCCTGTATGTATAGCTTGGCTTAAACAAGGCATTAAAATCCCTGAACCTGGACACAAAGCCATCACATATAGATCGTCTGTCAATTTTGATAAGAGTTCCTTATTATGTAGAAAGAAACTCGTGGAGAGCGTGGCAGCAGAGAGTCCTCAGAAGAGAAGCCCCCTTCAAGCAAGTGTTTCGGCCCTTATCTCCTGACACTCTAGGGGGGTTGGGCCACACCCGGTTCATGACTCCGGATGTCCCTCTGCTGCCCCTTTTTTTCCCATCTTGGGACGAGCCATGGCTGGGATTCGAACCCATGACCCTCTGGACATGCTCATTTTCCACTTAATGACTCGCGCTTTAACCACTGAGCCACAGGGACACCTGATATTTGTAGGGAAATTAAGCCTTATGAAGTTCACTTTTGTTCCTCCTTGACCAGATCCAGCTTGAACACCTCTCTGCCGCTTCTGCCATTGCTTTCAGGGCTCTGGTTTTTTCCTTCCCTGCAACTGAGAGCTGTTTCATGAGGCTGTATGCAGACGTTCCTACAAACCCCCTAGCTCCAATTTCTGCAGTGAGGACTTTGACCTGATAGCCTTCTCTCCTCAGGCTGTTTGCCAGATCAGCATACTTTTCAGTCTTGTAGATTTGAGCTGCCTCCATTCTGTTCTCATATGGCACCGTGAGCTCGATCATGATCAGCTGCTTGGTTGACTTAGAGTGGACTACTATGTCTGGTCTCATGCCACTCTTGCTGATGATCTCTGGGTGACTCTTCCATTCTGGGAGGTCTGCAGTGCACTCCCAGTCATCTGCCCCGTCCAGCAGACTCTGCCTGCATGTTTCGAGTGGCACTGTTGTTCTTGGCCATGATTTGCTGCCTCCTGCCGTGAAGAATGTTGCGGGTGCTTTTGGAGTCCTGATTTTCCCTTTTGTGGTGTTGGTACTAGCCCAGACTACTTGTACAATTTCTTTGAGCACTTGGTTGTGCCTCCATGTGTACCTTCCTTGAGCCAGGGCTACTTTACATGAACTTAGGACATGCTCCACTGTTTGTTTTTCATGGCAGAGGGGGCATGCAGGATCGTCTGTTTTCCCCCACTTCACCAGGTTTGCATTTGAGGGCAAAAGGTCATATGCAGATCTGAGAATGAAGCTGATCCTGAGAGGGGCCATGTGCCAAATGTCATTCCAAGTGAGACTTCTTTGGAGTGCATTCTCCCACGTTGTCCATTGCCCTTGCTGGCTCTGCTGGACTGCTTTTTGGAGTCTTTTTTGGTCTTCTTCTTTTCTCATCTCCTGAATCATCATGTCTCTTTTGACTTTTCCTTTGGCCTTTGACCACCATTCAGTTTTGGTCACCCCCAGTCCCTGTCTGTTGGTTTGTGTGTGTCCTGTTATTTCTCTGATCTTGAGACTTTCTTTTGCAGAATCCATCGCCTCTTGAACTTTCCATTTTCTGCCTGTCCTCAGCTGGGGCTTAATTGCTTCTACCACCTTGTCTCCTGAGTCCTCCAGCATGCTTTGAAGTCTGATCTTCCCTGCTTTGTATTCCTCCAGGATGGATTTCAGGGGTAGTTTCAGCTTTGCTTGGCGACAGTACAGCGCTATGTCAGTCAGACAGGGTGGGACACCAAGCCATTTCCTTGTGAACTTGTTGATTTTGGCTTCCATTGCCTCCACTATGCTGGTGCAGATGTCGTATATCATCAGAGGCCATAGCAGCTTTGGTATCAGCATGAACTGCAGACACCAGACCTTGTATTTGCCAGGGAGCCCACACTGGTCAATGGTCTCCAAGCCTTCCTCCGCCATCTGCTTGGTTTCTTTTGCTCTTTGTGTGTCTTTCAGCGTATCATCATACCATCTTCCAAGGCTCTTGACTGGTTCTTCTGTGACTGTTGGAATGGCCTGGTTGGCAACACTGAAGACCACAGATCCGGCCACTTTTCCTTTCCTCAGTGAGAGACTCCGTGATTTCTTTGGCTTGAACTTCATTCTGGATGAGGCAACTATGTCGTCCAGCCTCTCCAGCACATGACGTGTCTCGTCTTCTCTGGATGAAATCACTGTAGTGTCATCCATGAAGGCCTTGAGAGGAGGCATCTTGTATCCATCGCCAAGGTCTGTTTGTCTCGCGTTGTTTGTTGCTGCTTTCAAGATGAGTTCCATTGCCAGCACGAACAGTATTGGGGAAATTGCACAGCCCATTGCAATACCCACTTCCAAGTTGATCCAGTCTGTTGTGTACTCCTTGGTAGAGAACCGCATTGAGAAGCCATTGAAGTACTTCTTGAGCATGTCGCGGATGTTCTTTGGCACATGGTACATCTCAAGAGCCAACTGTATCATCTCATGGGGCACAGATCCATATGCGTTTGCCAGATCAAGCCACACTACGTCCAGGTCTCTCTTTTCTGTTTTTGCTTTTTGGATTGCGTCCCAGATCATTGTGGCGTGTTCTACACAGCCCGCCACGCCTGGGATGCCACCTTTCTGGACTGACACATCCAAGTACTTGTTTTCCATCAGGTACTTGGTCAGCCTTGCTGCCATGACAGAGAAGAAGATTTTCCCTTCGACGTTCAGTAGTGATATTGGCCTGAACTGGCTAATGTCACTTGAGTTTTGCTCTTTGGGGATGTACACACCATCTGCCGTCATCCACTGGCCGCTGATCTTCTGGTTTCTCCAAGCCGATCGCAGCAGCCTGTGGAGCCACTCCAGCACCTTGGGACATTTCTTGTAAAGCTGGTAAGGTATTCCGTTTGGCCCTGGTGATGATTTGGCTCTGGCTTTGTCGACCACCTTCTTGATTTCCGCCAACGTTGGAGGCTTGCCATTGAACTGTTCCTCAGGGTTGGTTGGCCACACCAGACCTTGAATGTCGAGTGGTGCTTTGCTCTGTGGGTCAGAGTATGTTTTCCTCAGATGCTGCTCAAGAACTCCTTTGTCCACAC
Source organism: Conus canariensis (assembly GCA_033310375.1). Classification (NCBI taxonomy): domain Eukaryota; kingdom Metazoa; phylum Mollusca; class Gastropoda; order Neogastropoda; family Conidae; genus Conus; species Conus canariensis. The sequence continues at coordinate 28,660,295 of CM065743.1, forward strand.
TTAGGGTCCCAGATTTTGGCTGCTCAAACAGTGTTCTGGCAAACTGGAAGGGGTCTCTGAAGAAGCGCTCTTGTGTCTTCTTCTTTTTGCTCTTCCTCTTCCTCGCAGATTCCGCTTTGCTGAGGGCACTGTGTTTTTCTTTCAGGTCTTTCCACAGTTTTTCCAAGCCTTGTTTTTCAGCTGGCAGTGCGGTCTTCATTTGCATCTTGAGGTTTTTCTTTTGGACCCTGATCTTGTCCATCTTTTCTTGGCGTCTGGATTTCTTTGGAGGTGTTTTCTCTTCGGGTAGTTTTGCTCCATAGGCGTCTCTACATGTGGCATACACAATGTCCCCATATGTGGCTAGTTTGTGTTCCAGGGTGCTTTTCCCTATCAGTGCATCGAGTCTTTGGACGATTGTTGCATCCAGTTTCTCCCAATCTTCAGTTTCGTTTGCTCGTGGCAGGTTGAGTTTCAGGCGCCTGGCATCGAGGGCCTGTGCAAATTCCTCATCCGAACCAACAGCGTGGATGTCCTTGGCACTGTGGTTTAAATCCTGGCCTTGGTCTTCCGACGTCTTATCTGCTGATGCAGTGCGCTGCTGCTCATTCAGATGAGTCTTCACACATCCCATCTTTGTTCTGTGGATCTTCATGCCACGGGTGGTAGCGAAACGCTTTCCACAGACACATGGATATTCCATTTGGTCCATGTTCATAGTCCGTTTGGGATTTGCAGTCATGATTGGTTGAGCACCGATGGATTCATCATTCTCTCCCCCTTTCGGTGAATCCTGGGAGCATCTTTTCCTTTTATTTTTAGTAGCCACATGTTTAAGGCAAAGTGGGGAGCCAGCCCACAGAGCCCTTGGTTCTGGTCTTTCCCAGTGTCCTCCGGTCTTTCCCGGACGTCCTCCGGCCTATTCCCGGAAGTCAATGGTTTACCCATGCATCAGTAGAAAGAAACTCGTGGAGAGCGTGGCAGCAGAGAGTCCTCAGAAGAG
>CM065743.1:28666276-28696276 GCA_033310375.1 Conus canariensis
TCATTGCCAGTGGTGTTCACAGTAGATTGATTGTGTTGCATTGTGTAAGATACATGTTTTCTATAGCGTTCATTGCCAGTGGTGTTCACAGTAGATTGATTGTGTTGCATTGTGTAAGATACATGTTTTCTATAGCGTTCATTGCCAGTGGTGTTCACAGTAGATTGATTGTGTTGCATTGTGTAAGATACATGTTTTCTATAGCGTTCATTGCCAGTGGTGTTCACAGTAGATTGATTGTGTTGCATTGTGTAAGATACATGTTTTCTATAGCGTTCATTGCCAGTGGGGTTCACAGTAGATTGATTGTGTTGCATTGTGTAAGATACATGTTTTCTATAGCGTTCATTGCCAGTGGTGTTCACAGTAGATTGATTGTGTTGCAATGTATAAGATACATGTTTTCTATAGCGTTCATTGCCGGTGGTGTTCACAGTAGATTGATTGTGTTGCATTGTGTAAGATACATGTTTTCTATAGCGTTCATTGCCGGTGGTGTTCACAGTAGATTGATTGTGTTGCATTGTGTAAGCTTTTGTTACTTGTTTGTTTCCCTCATATGTTTTTACTTTTTTTTCCTTTTGCCCCAGGGCTAGGCGGGGGGAAAGCGTTCATGTTTGTCTGTCTCATTACACTGGTGAAATAAGATGATTTCGTTTCTCTCTCTCTCTCTCTCTCTCTCTCTCTCTCTCTCTCTCTCTCTCTCTCTCTCTCTCCTCTCCCCCTCTCTCTCTCGCTCTCTCTCTCTCTCTCATTCAATCTTAATACTTGTGTGTGTGTGTGTGTGTGTGTGTGTGTGTGTGTGTGTGTGTGTGTGTGTGTGTGTGGTACATTCCTTAACTACAGTTAGCATGTCGTAGCCATTCTGAAAGCACCTGAACACGACTAAAACACAATCTATCGCAATCCCATCAGTGTTTTGGAGGTACCGGCTGTCGCTGTTATTTTGAGCCATCATCTTTGTCGTGACTTTAATGACTATAATAGTCATTTTCCGTCTCCCTATAATTATTTTCTACGTATTAATTTTTTCCCTGCAAAATATTGTCAAATATAGTTACCTTGTCTTGGGATCTTTTACATTCACTGCCACATGACTTCACTTTTATCGCCTCTTCAGAAAATCTAACACGAAATTATTTCAGGCCAAGTGAAAAAAGAATAGGATAAAATATTTGATATGCATTTATAGACAGACATGTTGGATTCTGTTTTTGAACCTTTGTTGGTGAGGACACTACAGAATTATAGACTGTGGCGTATCTCCCTTTGATGCCAAGGGAACACAGACACAATCAGCCGTTCCTTCCTGATGAGTCTGTTCCAGCGGGCGAAAGGCCTCGGAGCACGCAATGTAAATGGATTTGTCTTCAAGATGGATTACAATGATTCCCATATGGTGCTAGTGAAGGGTTTAACATTTGTAATATATTTCCCTATTCTTTTTGTTCTCATTTTCTTCCTTCACCCTCTCCCTTCCCACCTTCACCCCGACCCCCCATCCCCACCCCGTGTCCTTTTTTCTTTTTCTCTCTCTCTTTTTTTTTTTTTTTTGGTTTTGTTTTCGTTTTTTGTTTGTTCAAATCTTCGCCAAGTCATTTATGTGATGACGGATGAATTCGTAGCCAGCCCTTGTTTTCCCCCCGTGCTAAATTGTTCAGCATGATATATGTGTGTGCATACACTATGTTGAACAATTAAGTAGTGGGGGAAACAAGGGGAAGCTAACAATTCTTCCATCATTATGTTAATGACCTAGCAAGGATTCGGTGGAAAAAGAGGCGGGGGGGGGGGGGGGGGGGGGGGGGAGGGGGGAAGGGGGGGGGGGAGTAAAAAGTCGGGAAAATATATCATAAATGAGAAATCCTTCACTAGCAGCCGATAGAGACCATCGTAAACCATCTTGAAGACAGAACTATTCATATTGCCTGCTCCTATGCCTGTCGTCCGCTGGATCGGACTCGTCAGGGAGGCATGGCCGATTGTGTCTGTGGTCCCTTGGCATGAAATAGAGATATACCACCGTCTACAATTCCATGGTATTCTCACCATCAAGGGTTCAAAAACGGAATCCAACGGCACCCCAAAGCAGTCAGTGAAGGGTAGTGAAGGTTAACGAAACGAAAGTGAGGTGAAGAAGTAAGTCGCTGAAAAACTAAAATCATACGTAAAATACATGGGCAAATCTTTGATCGTATGCTTGGGGATATATAGATACAGATATATCATCTGGCCGTATTGGAGGCCGGAATTGCTCAATTGGCAGAGCACCGGACTTGCGATCTTGGTAATTTTTCGGTAGCAGGTTCAAATCTCTGCCGGGCCGGTTTTGTAAAGGAGACTTTTCCTCCGTATTCGCCCTGGTTCCGCCTCTATTTCTCGAAAAGTCATTCGTATGAGATCAGCAACCGATGTTCCGTATGTGAACGCGTGCATGACATCTTGCACACACGTAAAATCCTATCACCAACTTTCGGATGAGAAGGCCAGTTTGGCGGATATTATGGATGACACGTATTCACATAGCATGCATCCTTCGTAAAAATCGAAGGAATGAGCGAAAGTCTGAGCGACTGATATTCGACTGAATGACACAGGAAATAAATCATCAGGACCAGAAGGCAGCGCTTCAGTAGGCAGCCAGCCAGGTAGGCAACCCGTAGTGTAGAGAAGAACGTGGGCTGTTAAAGCACTTAGATGTTGATCTGTAAACGAGGATAAGAGCTGTTTAAGGATGACCCGCCTTGGCTTAAGGCTGTGTCAGACCAGTGCACATAGGCGAGAAATCCAGGGCTACATCAAAATGTTGTTGTGCTCTGCATAGTTATGCGGGAATTCTCTTCAGTCATGACAAGCTGCTAGCATAGCATTATCAGTCTCCAAAATTCCTCGAAGTCGGAGTGTGGCTGCCTTTGTGGCGGGGTAATCAAAAACGGTCACACGCGTAATGTTCTCATCCCCAGCTGATGCATTTGTGCTGTAGTGTTCAAGTACTTTGGCTGTTTGGATGATCCCTGGAGTCTTTTAGACAGGGTACAACGACGACAACAACAACAAGAACATTTAAGTATAATGATAATAATGAGGTGAGACTTCTACGATAAACATCCAAGAATTTCCTCGCATTGTGGATGAGAGTGGTAACAACTCCTGCCTTATGGTGTACACAATTGGTGATAGTGAAATTAACGTCCTATTGGATTACAGGCCTCTAAAGATAAGTTACATACACTGTATGAAGCTTAACCTGTATTCTTCGGTCATTCACACAAAACCGTGCAGCTATGACGTATATACTGACCTTGATGACGAATTGAATTTAACCTGCATGCATTGGTCATTCATACAGACCCGTGTACCTCTGAACACTAAACTTGATGACGATTGAAACTCAACCTGCATGCTTTACTCATTCATACAGCCCCATTGTAGTTCTGACGTATAAGCTAAACTTGACGACGACTGCAACTCAACCTTCATGCTTTGGTCATCCATACAAACCCATGCAGTTCTGACGTGTACACTGAAATTTATGACCTATATGGCTCAACCTGCATGTTGTGGTCATTCACACAGACCCGTTTAGCTCTGACGTGTACATTGAACTTGATGACGAATGAAACTCAACCCACATGCTTTCGTCATTCATAGACTCGTGCAGCTCTGACGTGTACATTGAACTTGATGACGCCTGGAGGTCCTCCTCCAACACGCTGGACAGCGGGGAAGATTACTACTGTGACAGCACCCTTGCGCCCGGCTGGTATCGCTTCTATCTGAACGGACAGAACGCCGTCATGCCCACGTCTTGCGTGGAGGTGAGTAGCCCCAAGTGTCCAGACAGCGTGAGGGGAGCGAAGGGGAATGCCGGTCGTGTACCTTTTGTTTTTTTGTTTTTCTTTTTTGTTTGTTTGTTTGTTTTGTTGCTGTTTTTGTACTTCAATCTCCTATTGTTCACATATTAAAAGCATTTTTATTTCCTTTTTTTTCCCTTAAGGTGGCGCTTCCATCCTCTTTCTTTTTTCGGTATCTTTTTTCTTCCTAACAAGTAACCCCAACACTCCCTACACCATGCAAGTCTGTATGTACTATTACTAATGGATTTTTTTTCAGGTGGACTTTTGTTTTGTTTTGTTTTAACGTTTGATACAAAGCGTCAGGGGTTATTTGTGTTCTGTTGTTTGGTGTAGCGACACATTCACTGTGTGTATGCGAAAAAAAAAAAAGAGAACTGAAGGAAGAAGGGACAGACAGAAAGAAAGATGGAAAAAGAGAAGGAAAGAGGGTGAAAGAAAGACACACAGCAAGATAGAGAGATAAAGGATGAAAGAAAGAAAGAAAGAAAAGAAGACAGAGAGAAAGTAGGAAAGAGATATACACATGGAAGCACATATACTATAGAAACTTCGTAAGACCACATTGATTGGCCAGGGATCGTGCATCTAATAAGACATTGGTGTGAAATTCAGGGATGGGTGGTAATGTCTCTCACTCCTCATCCATTCAACGATTCTCTTATTGGAATACTTATTGGAAACATGCCCTTAAAAACTACTCTTAGGGCCCACTACGGCGTTGTAACATGCAGCACTCACCTGTCAGTCAAATGATCTTTCATAGCATGACTGGCAGCCAGTTTGCGGTATTCGATTATGAATCTGAAGACAAAAGAATAGTTAATGAAGATTTCAAAATCCACAGAGGACACAAGTAAGTTTTTTAGCAATCAACGTACTGTCGCGTATATTTCCAGTTACATAACCACGCCGAACCTCTCTAACGTAAATCAACAGGTTCGCGGCTGCGGTATAATTCCATACCACATTGTTCAGTTTCTGGATGAATTCTTTCCAAAGAAACTGTGCGTTTTGGTACACAGTTCCATTAGCTATTATTCAAGACCACATTCTCCAGACTCTTAATAAACCTTTTTTTTCCCAACGGAACTGTGCATTAGAGTGCATCCTTACATTAACTATCATTCTAGGCCACATTCTCCAGTTTCTTGATAAACTCTGTCCAAAGGAACTGTGTCTTACAGTACACAAGTACATTAACTCTCATTCTAGACCACATTCTCCGGATCCTTAACAAATCCTTCTGAAAGGAACACTGCATGCAGTCACATTAACTGTCATTTCAGACCACATTGTCCAGTTTCTGAATGAATTCTCTCCAAGGGAGCTTCACACTATGCAACACAGTCACATCAACTATTATTCCAGCTGCAAAGTGAGACGACTGCAGGCGGAAATCTAAACAAATCTGAAATAAATGTTAGCGAACCGCCAAGAGAAACGTGGACAAACAAGTCACAAGACAAAACACGACGCGTTTCGACCTCTTAGGTCTTCTTCAGGCAAGATACAAACAAATAGTATACATATTATTCCAGACCGCGTTCTCAAGTTTCTTAACAAATCCTCTCCAAAACAGCTGTGCGTTATGGTACATTCGGTTACATTACCCATCATCCCACACCATCTTCTCCAGTTTCCCAGTAGATCCTCTCCAAAGGAATTGTGCATTTACGGTACACACTGACGTTAACTATCTTTGTAGACCACATTCTCCAGGGCTTTTTTTTTTTTTAAATTGTAATACATCCTCTTCAAATGAACTGTGCATTTAGGGACACAGTTATAATAACTTCCATTCCAGTCCACATTCTCCAGTTTCTTAATGACGTCTCGTCGAAGGTGCAGTCAGAACGGAGCGTACAGTAAGATCTCCACTCACGGACTAGCGTACTCTTTAACAGTCGTGCGCAACCGTCATACTGAGGACCGCTAGGCACAGTGTAGCAACGCAGCTCTTATCCGTCAACAACTGCTACACACGTTTACAGGCCAGAAACTGAAGGCTTTCTGTGACCGAGTTGTTTCAATGTTAAACACAGTCCAATGTCTCATAACTGTCACCACATGTAACGCACACATGTGTCTCGAAACACAATGCTTCTGCGTACAAATGGAACAACTAATGAAACTTACACAAGAAAGCACACCTAAGGGGGGTGGGGGGGGAGGGTGGGGGGGGGGGAGGGGGGAGACATACATACATACATACAGACAGACAGACAGATAGACATCCAGACATCCAGACAGACATCCAGACAGATGTCTAGACAGACCAACACAGAGACAGACCAACACAGAGACAGACATAGAGTGACAGACAGACAGACAGACAGACAGACAGACAGACAGAGAGAGAGAGAGAGAGAGAGAGAGAGAGAGAGAGAGAGGGGGGGGGGCAGAACCAGTCACTACACAGTTTTCTCGTTCACCCGGCTAAAGCCAAAAGCCAAAAGCAGGCCAACCAGCCAATCACTTGTCAACGTAAGAAAACCAGCTAACAACACACTTCAAGTGTTTACCGATGGAGTCAAAATCTGATTAACTCATACCCCACACAGTACACAAGGATTAAAACCCATCACAATGATTAATAATAGAACAACACTGAAATCAAATCTCAAAGTGATCAAAGTACAACTAAAAAGAGAACGGAAGAAATCGTCAAACTAGGGGAGGAATGGATAGCTCCATTTACCTTTAGTCAAAATTCGCCCCTTCCCTGAACCCCCACTCCCCCCCCCCTCCCCCCCCCCCCCCTGAACAGCATTTAGACAAGCGACCCCCCCCCCAAAAAAAAAAAAAAAGAAAAAAAAAAGAGCGCCCTGATGCCTATCTATATTTAGACAAGCGACCACCCACAAAGCACATCACAATCAAACTTCGTGCAGGGGGTAGTTTTAAAGCATTTTGGTTTATGACGCATTCCTTTGACGTCCTGTAATATGATATTTACGTCATAATTTTTGCATATTTCGTTTCACCTCGCACAGAAACAAACCTGTCATCGTACGCACCAATTTCTGTAGCATGACACTTTTTGTACTCCCTGTTCTTATAGAACAGGGAGTACTTTAGAATGGGAACGAATAAATGCTGTCTATGTGTGTGTCTGTCCGTCCGTCCATGGTCAAAATGTGTTCCACTCGCTCCAGACAAAACTGCTGGGCCGATCTTTCTGAAAATTTGTAGGTATGCTCATTATGCGTTACGGATGATGTCCAATGTTTTAGTTTACCATTATAGCCGTTACTAACAGCTGTAATGGCCTGTAATGGTTTTTCTTCTTTATGGAATATCTTAGGAAGTACTTGGCCGATCTTTGTGAAAATTAGCAGGTATGTTCATTATGGGTCATGGATGATGCCCGATGTTCTAGTTTACCCCGTTATAGCCGTTACTAACGGCTGTAACGGCCTGTAACGGTTTTTCTTTTTTATGGAATATCTCAGAAAGTACTTGGCCGATCTTTGTGAAAATTAGCAGTTATATTCATCATGGGTCACGAATAATGCCCGATGTTTTAGTTTACCGGTATAGCTGTTACTAACGGCTGTAACGGCCTGTAACGGTTGTTTTTCTTCATGGAATATCTCACAGAGTACTTGGCCGATCTTTGTGAAAATTAGCAGATATGTTCATTATGGGTCACGAATAATGCCCGATGTCTTAGTTTACCGGTATAGCTGTTACTAACGGCTGTAACGGCCTGTAACGGTTTTTCTTCTTTATGGAATATCTCAGAAAGTACTTGGCCGATCATTGTGAAAATTAGCAGGTATGTTCATTATGGGTCACGGATGATGTCCGATGTTTTAGTTTACCGTTATAACCGTTACTAACGGCTGTAACGGCCTGTAACGGTTTTTCTTCTTTATGGAATATCTGAGAAAGTACTTGGCCGAGCTTTGTGAAAATTAGCAGATATGTTCATTATGGGTTACGGATGATGCCCGATGATGTTTTAGTTTACCGTTATAGCCGTTAGCCGTTAGAAACGGCTATAACGGCCCATAACGGTTTTTCTTCTTCATGGAATATCTCAGAAAGCACTTTGTCGATCTTTCTGAAAATTTGTAGGTATGTACATTATGGGTCACGGATGATACCCGAAGTTTTAGTTTACCGCTATACTGCTACTAACGGCTATAACTGCCCATATCGGTTTTTCTTCTTTATGGAATATCTCAGAAAGTACTTGGCCGATCTTTGTGAAAATTAGCAGATATGTTGATTATGCGCGACGGATGATGCCCGATTTTTTTAGTTTACCGTTATAGCCGTTAGAAACGGCTATAACGACCCATAACGGTTTTTTTAAAAATGGAATATCTCAGGAAGTACGTGGTCGATCTTTCTGAAAATTTGTAGGTATGTTCATTATGGGTCACGGATGATGCCCAATGTTTTAGTTCACCGTTATAGCCGTTACTAACTAACGTTACTAACGGCTATAACGGCCCCAAACGGTTTTTCTTCTTCATGGAATATCTCAGAAAGTACGTGGCCTATATTTCTGAAAATTTGTAGGTATGTTCGTTATGGGTCACAGATGATGCCCGATGTTTAAGTTTACCGTTATAGCCGTTACTAACGGCCCATAATGGTTTTCTTCTCTATGGAAAATCTCAGAAAGTTCTTGGCGGATCTTTCTGAAAATTTGTAAGTATGTTCATTATTGGTCACAGGTGATGGTCGATGTTTACCAGAATAGCCATTACTAACGGTTACACCAGCCCAAGACGGTTTTTCCTCTTTATGGAATATCTCACGCGTATTCAGGATAAACTGGGAGTACGTGTATATGCTTTGGATCTTGTTTCTTCTTTCTTTCTTCCATCTTTAGAATTTTTAGCCAGCATTTTTTCTTCACGTGTGTGTTTGATTCAGACAATGTCTGCTCAATACCGAGTTGGACATTTTTGTTTATTCATGATTCTTGGTGGTGATTGTTCAGGATTGTTTCCACAGCCAAAGAGAAAACTCAAGATTGATCTGTTTCAAAAACAGTAGCTGAGCATTGCTTGACTCCAAGTAAAATGTGTTGATAGCCCTGATGTGGCCCTTTGCTGTCGGCTGGGCTATAATCGACATTACTTACTTACTTACTCCATGTAGGATGGATTGCTTACTTGTGTAAATGCTTTCTCTCCTCTGGGTTTACTAAATATTTGTTTTCCAGATGCTGTTGATGTATTAATTGGTTTTATAGCCTTCGTTAAGTGTTCAAAACTTTCAGGTTAAAGTACGTTCGAATAATTCGTTCTCATCTATCATCGCTCAGTAAACCACTCTGTAGTGTGTGTGTGTGTGTGTGTGTGTGTGTGTGTGTGTGTGTGTGTGTGTGTGTGTGTGTGTGTGTGTCTCTCTCTCTCTCTCTCTCTCTCTCTACACACACACACACACACACACGCACGCAAGCATGCAGGCACGCACGCAGGCACGCACGCAGGCACGCACGCACGCACGCACGCACGCACGCACACACACACACACACACACACACACACACACACACACACACACACACACACACACACACACACACAGAAGCATTAGCTAACTGAACGGAACTTTGAGCGCTGGAATAAACTGGAAAATTGTCTTTCACACAATTGAGGAAATCCGAGAATGAAATAGAACTGTTGCAAGCTTCACCGATTCACACGAGTATGTCTAGCAATGTAATTCATGCAAGAAAATAGATATACTGAATGTACCGTCATGTGCAAGACAGCACCCATGATACATTTTGGACTCTGCGCATGTCAAGACAATCTGGAAAATCTTAGTCAACGCTGTTAATGGCCGTGGAAGTACTTTCACACTGGCTCTTAGTGATTATTTCATAATGTTTAGATATGATTAACACGTTAAATCTAACAAAAGGTCTGGGGCCTGCAAGGTGCTTTATATTGAAAGACAAATCGAACAGGTCACAAGTAACGTATAACCACTTCAAACCTTACATAAAACTGAAACATGAATTTAAATAACTTTTCCCCATGCACGCTGTCCTATATTATCATTCATGGTTAAATTGTTCACCTTCAAATCTCTTGTGGACCAGCAGAGAATGTGAAACCATTCTAAGTTTTCTGTTACAGATATACCCACACATTTGTTAAATATGAAAGGAACTTTAAAGACTCAATTCCCAGTTACATTCAGCTGTGATATTTACAGCTATCTAAATTTATCAAGGAGAAAAACATGATTAAACTGATATTAGATAAATGGTTAGAAGAACAGTCTTTTAAAATGAGCTGAATAACCTGCTTGATCGGAATTAATCGACCGAATCTAATTTTGTCCTCTTGTAATTAAAGAGGATGACATACCGTGAACACGTCTTTATAATCACTCCAGTTACATGTAGTGTCAATGCCTTTTGTATTAATATAATCATCACGTCATTTAATCAGTAATGCCACGATTGGCTCTTTACGTGTGCTTTTTGTGTGTATGTATATTTGTTATTCTTATTCTTATTCTTATATTGGGTATTTATATAGCGCCTATCCTCGGTCACAGACCAAGCTCTAAGCGCTTTACAATAAACACACTACCTCACTCACTCAACGGACTGCCTACCCAGGTAGAGCCGGCCGAAGAGCAGCCTACTGGCGCTCATTCAGCCGTTTCCCGTACCATTCAAATATCAGTCACTCATTTTAATTTATCTCATTTATTCCTCCAGTTTCTCACATAGGATGCATGCGATGTTTATACGTGTTCTCCATTTCCACCGGTACACGATGGCACACGACAACAGTAAGTGACAATTTTGTGGCTTGGTAAGAAATAAGAGGCGGCTATTTTCAATCTACATCAATTTTGCCAGGGCAGCGGCGAACCCCCCTGCTCTTTTCGATTTTCAACTGCCGTGGGTTCTTTAACGTGTGCAGGGGGGCAGGAAGGCACATGGGTCAGACTCGCTTATAGTCCCCATCCGATGGACTTGACGTTCAGTTCGATTTGTCATTCAAACTGGGAAAGAAAGGGCGAGAAAAGCAGGGCTCGAACCCACGCACTTCTCACACGTTGGATTGGCAGGCGAACGTCTTAACCACTCTGCCACCTTTCTTCCTGTTATTACCACTGTCGTACTTTCTCACGTTTCGTTTTCTTTTTCACCTCCAGTTCATGTGTCATCTGTTTTTAAGGCTAGGCAGATTTTTATGCTGGTTTTCTATTCATGCTGTAGACGAAAGATTAATCAACAGTGTTTGAAATGAAAGTCTTTAAGTGTCGGTTCTCACCCTGTTGTTATGACCGACAAGTTCACAGAACCACTGTTTTATCAAACCAGACCTCTGTTGCCCGTACAGCGTCACATGCACAATCAGTGTCGCCAGTCCCATGCATCTTTCATCTTGACCGATTTATTTGCAACAATCTTTTTTCTAACACAATCGACAGGTCCACGCCGCCAGATTAACGTACCCTGCAATCACAATTTCTTCATTTGCAGATGAACCACTGCGAGACTCACGCTCCTCAGTGGGTGGACTTGGGAAGCAGTTCTTTACCCGGGGTGGGTCAAGAGACAGAAGCACGCGCCTGTGCTCACTGGAACAGTAACTGCTGCGAATGGGAATCTCCCATCACCGTGCGCAACTGTGGCTCCTACTATATCTACAACCTCCAGCCGCGAACCAACTGCCAGCTGGCCTTCTGCGCTGAGCCCCAGCAATGAGAAAAACGTCGGGTGGCGGATTTTGTTTTGAAGCGCTCGATAGGACGATAAAATCGCTTGTTTTAGCTTTCAGTAGGATCAGCTATGAAGTACCACCCGTTCTGCTTGCTTTCCAAAAAAAAAAAAAAAAGAGAACTCCAAGGGGTATTAAAATTAAGGGCGAAGTGTTCACGATGGTTAAAAATAAATCATGGAAGATGAACATTTCTTCGTGTTGTTTTAAAGTCAAGTTGACTGCAGGAAGACGGAGGACAAACCAGAGCGTAGATTAACCTGAGGAGGTTTTGGAAACATGTGCAATGCAAGACTTCCATTAAAATGATCATAAACCATTTAGTGAAACGTGACGGAGACATAGCTGAGAGGAACGAGGATAAAGCTAACACTATGAATCACTATTCTTCTAAATGCGGAATAAAATTTTGAAAATTTACTGCCAAAACATCTGCTGATTTGTCAGATGACCGACGCCATAGTCACTCCTGAAACAATTTGGAGAGCGCTTAGTGAGCTCAATATAGATAATTCCATAATTGTCTAACACCAATAACCAAGCAAAGGATTGTCACAATTTCGGTTTCTGTAAATCTACACATATGGAAACTGTTTTTACAAAGTGGAGAAAGAGAAGTCTTACTGCTTTACTCATGAAAGGTACAAATAGCAGGCTAGAAAATTACAGGCAGACTAGTTTGGCACCAGTGATATGCAAAATACCTGAAGCAATAATTCAGAACACCTCATTGTTTATCATGTCACCAGTAACAATCTCAGTACTGAATATCATTATGGCTTCTCCCGGCAGAAATCTTGTGTTGTGCGTGACAGGGACAACAATATTGATACTATCAATATGGATTTTTAGAATATATATATATATATATTTTTTTTTTTTGTCACTATGAAAGAGTTGTGATCACATTACGATATAATGGACGAATATGTCGATTATAGTTAACTGGATGGGGGCGGGTGAGGCGGGGGTGGGGGTGGACAGATCATTTTCTCAGTATATTGATATTCCTTTACAACATATATATCAAGAAATGTAAATCCGAAAAGTCCATACTTACACATAATTCAACAGCCATTGAAAACGATTTTCCTCAAAATATGAATTAGAACAACACCATGCCGTGGTATCATGGAATACAGCTTTTTTTTTTTTTAAGTGGTTGCCTTATGAATTTTGAATTAGAGACAGGCTGCGACTGACTCTATAAAATAGATCACTATGAGAATTGGATTTGACGCTTTTAAGATCTCTCTCTCTCTCTCTCTCTCTCTCTCTCTCTCTGGGGGCACTGAGTTGATTCGCTGAGGTCAGCGGCATATTTGTTTGTCTCCGACAAATAGCATAATTAATCGGCATCGAGACTGACTACTGAAGACAGAGTTTGCAGATCAGTTCCTGTGGTACCATGCCCTCTGGACAGCTTGATTTCAGGGCCCGTTGTGGCTGGTTTGTGACAGTATTTGTCAGTTTCATGACAAAAAGAGGAAAAAATCGAGCCGCCATGAGACTGAAAACATTGAAGCTTAGGACCGTGGCAGACGGTGTTACCTTTGGCTGCCTCCTGACGCTTTTGTTCTGGGGCAATTTTTTTTATTACACTGCGGCGATGTTGAGCTGAACCCAGGGCCACAGAAGACCTCTCTGCGACGGACTAATCTAACAAGTGGAGACCGCAGGGAGAGTGTGGACAAACCCTCAGGACGCACGCCAACTACTTCTTCAAGAACTACACCAACCACCCAACATCCTTCGAACCTCGATCTGATGTCCATGCTCCAGTCGCTGAACACGAAATTTGATGGGATGATAGGTGACTTGAAGAACTTGAGTGATGGATTCGCTGCGCTTCATGGAGAGCTAAGTTCTCTGAAGCAGGAAGTGACGGAGCTGCGACAGGAAAATGATTGTCTCCGCACCAGCAACGACAGCCTACAGAAGAAAATGGATTTCTTGGAGCGAAAGGTTGATGATCTGGAAGGCCGCTCAAAACGAAACAACCTGATCTTTCATGGACTTTTCCGGAGGGAAAATGAAACCCAGCAAGACTGTGACAACCTTGTCCATGACTTCCTTGTGGACAAGCTGGATATGACTGGAGACATCCATTTCGACCGACTCCACCGCCTGAATTCAAAGGACAGCTCACCGGTCATCGCTTGCTGTACGTTTTTCAAGGACAAAGCTAAGATATTGAAAGCAAGACATAAGCTTAAGGGAACACAGGTGTTTATTGGGGAGGACTTTTGTCTTAGAGTCAGAGAAGTAAGGAAGAAACTAACCCCTCACTTAAAGAAACTAAAGAGTGAGGGAAAACGTGTGGCCATGATCTTCGACCATCTTCTTATCGTGGGGAAGAAGTATGGCCTTGACGACAGTGATGGACAAAACCTAAAAGAAATAATATAGGGGGGAGGCCGCCCCACAGTGACACCGGTATCTTCAGTGTGATGTGTGCAAAAATCCCGTGCAGAGAAGGAAGTGTGCGATGGGGACAACGACGCTGCCACAGTGAGTGAACATTCTGCCTCTGACAATGTAAACACGGGTTCTGTGGTGGCGCCGGGGTATGATTGTCTTGTAAATAGTGATGGTAACCAGCTTTCAGATTTTGTTTCTTCTGATTATAATGAAAAGTATTGTTATGAAAGTGAAAAACTGGCATGTTTTCCGTCTGATGACAATGACAATGACACAGCTGACCAGAGAACTAGGGATGATTATAATGCAGAGTAGAGACATATTTCAGAGAAAGCGCGTGGTGTCACAGCGGAAAACAATAGGGGGTGGTCACAAAAGAAAAAGTGTAGCAGAGATGACAGTGTTTTTATTCCTGTTTATGCCAGTGAAGGAGCACGTGGTGTCACAGCGGATAAGAATAGGGGGTGGTCACAAAAGAAAAAGTGTAGCAGCGATGACAGTGTTTTTATTCCTGTTTATGCCAATGAGAGAGAGCTGTCAGTGTCGGACCACGAAAGACGTAACGAGAATTGTAACAAAAGTAAACATATTCTGCATGATAACGGAGATAAAATGAATAATACACATTCAAAATATTTTACGTTCCTGCACTGGAATATTAATGGAATTCTTTCTAAGATTCACAATAAAGATTTTCTCTCTTATTTGTCCAAATTTGACTTTATCTGTCTTGTAGAGACTTTTGTGGAAAATCTTGAATTTAATGTGTTTACGGGTTATACTGTGTTTAGCAAACCTGCTGTTAAGTTTACTAGACAAGGCAGACGTTCAGGGGGGGTAATATGTCTGATTAAGAATGATTTTGTGCACTATGCCAGAGAACTCCAGGTAGATTGCTCAAATGCTCTTTTCTTTTTGATTGACGGGATTTTGTTTGATCTTGCAGAAGATGTGTTATATGTTTGTGCATATGTGCCTCCTGAGGGTTCACCGTATTATGCTTATTTTGATATAGACAATGGTATATGTTCTCTGGAAGAATGCCTTACTGAGTGTATGCTTGATTTGAACAATATACATGTGATTCTATCTGGTGATTTGAACAGTAGAACTGCAAATGTCTCTCAAGATGTTTTTTATGAGCATGATAAGTATGGTGTTGATTTAACCAGTTGCTCCAATTTTTCGGAAAGAAAATCTTCCGACAGTATAATCAATGGCTATGGAAAATGTTTGTTGGATATGTGTACTTCACTTGGATTGTGTATATTAAATGGAATATGTCATGGGGACCTCGATGGGCACTACACTTGTATATCAGAGTCAGGGTGTAGTGTAAATGACTATGTTTTGATATCTCGAGAATTATTTTCACTTGTACTATCGTCTTGCAGTTTATATATATCAGAACGATTGGAATCTGACCATTTACCCGTCGAGCTTCATTTTGAATTGCCGAATCTAAACCCTGTGTTTTTGACCGCTGGAAAGGAACGTGATGTTATTAAAAAGTTTGTGTGTAAGCCTTCTTTTGAACATACTTATGTCACTGCAATGCATTCAGATGAAGCATTGTCATCTCTTGACAGTGCTATTGATATGATTGATCGTGACTGCAATGAAGCCTTGAATATGTTTCTTACATGTGTTAAAACTTACTCTTCTTGCATGGAAAAACAACTCTGTTTGAACAATGCTGATGAACAAAATGACTGGTATGACAAAGAATGTAAACTAAGTAAATCGAAAGCAAAAGGATTGCTACACACATTTCGGCAAACGAAGGATAGTTCTGATCGTGATGCTTACTGCATAGCTAGGAGAGAGTATAAGAATTTGTTAAAATTTAAAGAAAATCAGCACAATGAGCAATTGTTAGGGGCGTTAGTTGATTCCACAAGTGATCAAAGGGAGTTTTGGGAAAATGTCCATAAAATTTCTTCAAAACGAAAGCAGCCACGTAACAATATAACAATTGATGATTGGTATAAACATTTTAAGCAGTTGCTTGAAACAAATTTAGAAAACGAATTTACATTAGTATCTAACGACAACATTGATGATAGTTTTGATGAATATGAAGATGGTGGTTCCATGAACCGCCCAATATCTAGAGAAGAAGTGTTATTGGCTATAAGAAAGTTAAAGAACGGTAAATCCGCTGGTCCGGATGAAATTATTGGCAAGTTGCTGAAAAATGCTGGTGATCGAGTAATTGACTTCTTTGTTAAACTGTTTAACACTCTGTTTGACAAGGGAGTATTCCCAGATAACTGGACAGAAACCATTGTCTTACCTTTATTTAAAAAAGGTAATGTAGACGATCTCGGTAATTATAGAGGGATATCATTATGTAATACAAGCAGTAAAGTTTATAGTTCTATAGTAAATAATAGGATTCAAGAATGGATTGAGCTGCATAATATCACAGGGGAATATCAAGCAGGGTTTAAAAGGGGATACTCCACCATTGATCACATGTACACATTATTAGCTTTAATACAAAAACAGTTTTGCTTTAACCGTAAACTCTATGTCGCCTTTATTGACTTTGAGAAAGCTTTTGACTCTATAGAAAGGAATCTACTGTGGCCTATTCTGGTAAAAAATGGTATCAAAGGAAAACTCTTTCGGTGTATTCATAGCATGTACACTACAGTCAGAGCTAGAATTCGCTCGGGTGCAAAATTGACAGACTACATAAACTGTACCCGGGGGGTAAAACAAGGGGATGTTACAAGTCCAGTGCTGTTCTCTTTATTTATAAATGAATTAGCAATAGAAGTGATTAGAAATGGGAGGCATGGTGCAACATTTATGAATGATTATTTTGAACTATTTTTATTACTTTTGGCAGATGACATAGCTCTTCTGTCGGAAACAATAGTTGGGCTACAGACGCAACTAAATAGTCTACATAGGGCAGCAACAGCACTCCATCTGAATGTGAATATGAATAAAAGTAATATAGTTGTATTTAGAAAAGGTGGGTACTTAGCTGCTAGTGAACATTGGACTTACAATGGAATCCTTATGTCTGTTGTTAATGTTTATAAATATTTAGGCATCTATTTTTCAACACGGTTGAGATTTACTGTTTCTTGTAAAAACCTTGCCTGCAGAGCAAAGCATGCATTGTTATGTATATTGCAAAAATTACGTAAGTTAAAATGCAATTCTCTTGCTGTATATTTAAAACTATTTGACGCGCAGATACAACCCATTGTTCAGTATGGTGCTGAATTGTGGGGGCTAAGTAATGCTGCACACTTTTGTGAAAAAGTACATCTCTTTGCTCTGAAAAATTTTTTAGGAGTTCAGTTACAAACACCGAATGACCTTGTGTATGGTGAGACAAATAGATACCCTGTATACATAAATTCTGCCGTTAGGTGCATGCTCTACTGGTTAAAGTTGACAAGAATGGATGAGTCAAGATTACCGCGAAAAGCATATAGAACATTATTTGAGTTAGACTCTCGTGATAAGACAAACTGGGCGTCTGATATTCGCTGTAAGTTATACATGTTTGGTTTTGGTTATGTGTGGTTAAACCAAGGTGTTGAGGGAGTGGAACAGTTTATCGCTGACTTTAAAGAAAGACTTGTACTTTGCAGATGGCAAGAATGGGATTTTCATGTCAAGAATAGTGACAGATTTAGTGTATTTAAGACTTTTTGCACAATAGCAATAGATAAAATGCATTTAACGTTAAATCTAGATAGACATATCAAGATTATTACATCAAGATTCAGAATGGGTATTTCAGATATTGCTGTACATAGATGTCGATACAAACAACATATCCCTGTTGATTTGATTTGTCCATTGTGTAAAGAAGAGAAAGAAGATGAAGTGCATTTTGTTCTGTGCTGTCCTTTACTAAACGAAATAAGAGAACGTTATATACATCTGAAATACTACAGATTTCCAAGTCTTTTCAGATTAAGTTTACTTCTAGCTTCCAGTAATGAACGAACAACTAGAAATCTGTCCATTTACCTATACAAAGCATTTAAGTTACGATCTGTTCTTGTTTCTCAATATAAAGCATTGAATCAGTTTTTGAACGTGTAAAATATTGAATGATTTCCAGATGCACCCCTTCACGAGGGACAATGGCCTATTTGTGAATAAAATATCCGTATCCGTATCCGTCTCCTCTCTCTCTCTCTCTCTCTCTCTCTCTCTCTCTCTCTCTCTCTCTCTCTCTCTCTCTCTCTCGCATGGTTATGTATACATTTGCATGCTTTTGTCAAGCTTTCCATACAGTGCGCGCACGCTCGCGTGCGTGCGTGCGTGCGTACGTGCGTGCGTGCGTGCGTGCGTGTGTGTGCGTGCGTGCGTGCGTGCGTGCGTGTGTGTGTGTGTGTGTGTGTGTGAGAGAGAGAGAGAGAGAGAGAGAGAGAGACAGACAGACAGACAGACAGACAGAGAGAGACAGAGAGAGAGACAGAGAGTGAGAGAATCATGTGCTTCATAATCCTGTGTGCCTTTATATGTTTTCCTCTCCTTTTTTTCATTTTTTTCCATTTT
Source organism: Conus canariensis (assembly GCA_033310375.1). NCBI lineage: Eukaryota > Metazoa > Mollusca > Gastropoda > Neogastropoda > Conidae > Conus > Conus canariensis. The sequence continues at coordinate 28,684,803 of CM065743.1, forward strand.
CTCGTCTTTTAATTTTTTTTGCATAAGCTAGCTTAGCAAGGACAGATTGGAAGAATAGGCTCTGCCTAAAAACTCAATCTTTGATCGAATAAAAGTTTTCTGAGTTCTGAGCTCTCTCTCTCTCTCTCTCTCTCTCTCTCTCTCTCTCTCTCTCTCTCTCTCTCTCTGTGCGCTTCGAGTTATGTATAACTCTCTAATATCTTGGGTAAGGTCAAATTATACGTACTCTGACTATTTCAGTTGCCCCAAGGGGGTCCGTCAAGGATGTGTTTCAAGCCCAACAGTGTTTGAAATCTTTATCAATCAGTTGGCAACTCATGAGAATGAGAAAGGTAGACATGGTATTCAACTGATACCCGATATCATAGAATTATTCATTCTGCTCTTTGCAGGCGATGTGGTTTTGTTGTCTACAACTCCAGTCGGACTTCAAAACCAATTAAATAGACTGCAAACATGTTGCACAAATATGAAATTAGATAGAAAGCTCCAAGTAAGTGCTATTCCTAGCTGAGTGACCTGTTTAAATCCGGTAGTCGTTATGAAATTAAATGTTAATATAGATAAGACAAAAATAATGGTATGAAAAAAAAGAGGATTTCTTGGTAAAAATGAACAATGGATTTTTGACAATACCAAGTTAAAAGTTGTCAACACTTATTGCTATTTGGGGTTCGTCTTTTCAACAAAACTTAGCCCAAGACTTGGTACGGAACGCTTAATTACTAAAGGAAAAAGGCATTAATTACTTTGATAAGAGCCTTCCAGAAGAGAGCAAACCATATAAATGCAAATTTTTTTTTTTTAAAGTAATGAACGAGAATAAACAGATCGGTTTTTAAAAATAGCTGCTGATTCCATAAACATTATTTTTTGATGTTTGTATCTGAAGAGCAACACGTTGACTCGTCTCTTCAATAGTGTTGAATATCTCAAGGAAATGTACCTTTCAAAGCTACGGCGCTGGGAATGGACTTTTGAAATAGATATTTGGAATAACGTGTTATCAGGGAGTTTAACCAAACCAAATACATGGTCAATAAGCATATGATTATCAATATCAAATGATATAGTGGACTGGGTTATATTCATATCGGTAAATGCTGTATATTTTCTTTCTAATAAGTGCTCAAAGTTTGTTGGATTAAAAAAAAAAAAATTTGATTCTTACTTGTCTGTGTACAGATTCCTAACCAAAAACATAATCGTCACTATTTGCGTCACTCAAATCTTTTTGTTGTTTACAACATCCGACCCACGAATTCTTTGCAGTAAAAAAGAAGCTGTAACCACATGAATTTGACATGTCATATTTGATGCACTTTACTGAAGTCCTTTTTCCATGGAATATCTACCCCTAGTTTCTCAACCTGTTTGGGGTAGAAGGTTGGAAAATCGTCAACTGATCCAAGTGTCACAATACAGCTTACTACAATGTATTGATATGAAATGTATGTATTATTTGCAATGTCCAAGAAGTTTCATGTGCACAATTATTTGGTTCATTCAATTTTGATCGCTTTATACATTTCTTGACTGACATTTCATAGTTATTGATAGCCAGCGAATTTGTACTGATTTCATGTTTTCTGTTGAATTCATAAGGTGTCGGGTACATTCCATTGTTGTTCGGAAAATATGCAATAGTACAAACTCCCCTTTGGGTCCAGTTTTTGCACTTGATCTTTCTATCTCTATTCTTTTTAATTCTCATTACAAACATTGATTCTGAAAGGTCTGTTATCTTAGTGTTGGTAGACTGTAGTATTGACTGTAGACCAGGAAAACATGTTTCCAAAAGATGATTGTTCAAGTTTTATGTAAAGCAGACCATGGACCTTTTTTATTTTTTGTTTTAAAGAAAACTTATATAACTACATTGCTCTATTTTCTTGCACGTTTCCTTGCTTTAAACTTTATCTGTGTGAGTTTTAGCGCAATAATCTGTTTTAAGATCTGGTATACCATGTCCCCATTGAACAATTCATGTCGTGTCTTTCCGCTGATCTTGTGTCGCTTAGCATTCCAAATAAAACAAAAACATTTTCTAAAGATTTGCCACAAATCACCCGGAGGATTAGGATGCAGCACCAAATGATAACAAGGCAGGACCGAGAATTGTAAAACTGCTACTCTTCATAAAGGGTTGTGTTTCTTTCTATCCGCATGTGTAAAGAGCTTGGATTCCTTGTGTTTTCTTGGCAGAAGGAGCTTGTTCACGATCTTTGATGTGATTTATAAACATGTGTGATTTATTTCTATAAAGTTTGGAGTGTGCTGTTTTGTCATTATTTCTTAAAAAGAATGTGTAAAATATGAAAGAGAAAAACAAATGATTGTTTAGGGGGGATATGATTATATCAGCAGAATCTGTCAGCTTTTCTGTCGCAATCAAACGTATCTTTCTTTGCTTGGTTACGGTGATTAAAAAAAAAAAAAAATCATATTTCATGTTAACATTTTCCGTGCAATATTACTTGCTTGATTCACGCCTTTAGGGCGTTTTCTTATGCTTTTGTTCAACTGGAGAGTTACGTTACATGATTTCAGCAACACTGTTTTATTTTGAAATCGATCATGAATAGTAATTTGCATTTTATGCTCTAGGCAATTTGTTACAGATTTTAAAGAAATTCTTCGAACAATTAAAAAAAGAATGACAATATATTTTTGTTCTGAATGTTGTTGATTTTCTTGTTGAATTCTGAGGTTCATTTCCAGCACATCCCTGTGTGTGACAAAGGACTGCAATTCCTTACCATCAATTCAGCAATCTAGTTTTAGGAATGACCGACGCACAACAGATCAGTTCCTTTAGTTTACTTATTAAAATGAAAAAACAGTTTTAATGCAGGAACAGTATCTTGGCTCAACTTAATTGTGTTAAAAAAAAGTGTGTGACAATCTTTGGCATGCCAGGCGGATTCCAACATTTTCAAAACTCATATTTCAGGCAAAATGTTGTCGCATTCAAAACACTTAAAAACCAGCCACGGGTGCGCAAGGACTGATAAAACCAATGCATTCGTCTTTCCGAAATATAGATAAGGATATTCCCCAAAGAAAAATCGTTTCCCTAATTCCTTTTCAACATTTCCTTTTATCATCCGACCGCATTGTGGAAAAAAAATTGTGTAAACGATGTGCAAAGAAACTGTCTCTATTATCGGGATAAAAACATTGTTAATGTTGTTCAACAATGGGTAAAAAAAAATCATATAATACTGCCATTCTTAAATTCACATTCCAGGTTGTTAAAAATCAACACATTGTCAACTTTTCTGGAATATTTTTAACGCCAAAACTAATATTTTTAACGCCAAAATTAAGTCAGAAAATGCATATAGAAAATATATGAGACGCTGCAACATCGACACTGCTTCCTGGGAAGATGTCGCCCTTGACAGAACACAGTGGAAGCAACAGTGTACCCAGGACACAAAGACATTTGAGCCAACAGAGCAGCTGCCATCTAGGAAAGGAGGAATCAAAGAAAATGGGCCCATCCTTGCAGGACTCCATTCCATGCAGCGTCTGTGGACGACTTTGTACCTCAAGAATTGGTCTTCATTCCCATATGAGAACCCACATCAGCAGATGACCTGCCTGCCTACTCATCTGTCAGACACGACAGGAGAATCAGATAGAAAATATGGTAAATCAAGGTTTGACTACCAGAACCAAGTATCTCAATTTCCTGATAGTTTACAGGCGACAATTTTAAAACTTTCAGCTACTGTAGCATGAAGAACAAATTAAGTAAGGGCCTCAACCCTTTTACACAAAGTAAATCAATATCATTTCTGCTTTTATCTCTTGTGCTAAGTGTAAGCAATACAATTCAAAACGTGAATAAGATGCTTGCTTTTGAAAGTACCACGATCAAGGACAACCAGAAGCCAGTACATCAAAGTTACCAGGTGCCAAACTGTACTGAAAGCATTTTCACTAGTTGAGATGATAAGAACAAAGTGACTGATGATGCTTGTTTTTTTCCAGCTTAAAGCGCCATGGGTGAGGACAACCAGAAACCAGTATCTCAAAGATATTGGGTCTTGGCAAAAGTTCATATGGAAAGTATTTCCTCAGAATGTAATTTCAAGAACGTCGTATTTAGATGTACTGGACTTTGTAGGTACATCTTCTTCTTCTTCCTCGTTCGCCTCCCGTTAGATGAGCAGCCTTGTGTCCTCGATGAAGGCTGCCATCCACTGCAGCTCCTCCAGGGTGCCGTACAACTTGGCTTCCACTGCTGTTGGTGTTGGCCAGTACTTCTTTCTGGATGCTGCATGCGTCGTACAGTCTTGAAGGATGTGGTCGGTTGTCACTGGTCCCTCACCACAAGGGCACTCTCCACTCTGTCCAATGCCAAATTTTGTGTGCATGTGGTGGAGCAGGCGATTGTGTCCAGTCCTCAGGCGGAAGATCTTGACCTGTTCCCATCGTTGCAGCAAATGGTATCTGTCTTCTGGGTTGTGTTTGGGGTGCTGGAGGCGCCACTTTATTCCTTGCTGTGCCTTGATGATTGTCTTGATTTCATCGTATGACACCAGGTTGTTCGTCTGCTCCTTCTGTGCACCGTCTTTTGCCAGAATGTCCGCTTTTTCATTGCCTCTGATGCCACAGTGTGCTGGTACCCATTGTATTACCACTTTCTCCACTCCATGTCAATCCAAACAGCAAGCGTGTTCTTCTTTTCTTGGAAAGCGTCTTCTATGCTTTGAGTGATGAATGTGATCTGGTCTTCTGTTGATCTGTCTTGGTGGAAGTCTGCCTGTTCAGGACTCAGCAGCTGATGCTCCTCAAGGTGCCAGACAAGCCTTGTGTTGACAAGTCTCTCCATCAGCTTCCCTAAGCAGCTTGTAAGGCTAATGGGTCTGTAGCTGTCAGCCTTCGACTTGTCCTTTCCCTTTTTGTGAATGGGGATCACGTCTGCTTCCATTCAACACTGTGGTACTGATCCTGTCTTCCAGCTGGTTTTCAAGATTGTTAGAAGGACTGCCTTGCTCTTCATCCCAAGATGCGGAATCATTTCATTTGTGATTCCGTCTGGTCCAGGTGACTTCTTCAGGTTGAGGCTCTGCAATGCTTCCTCCAGCTCTTTCTCTGTGAAAGCTGTGGTCATGACTTCCTCTTGGGGCTCTTTCTCATGAAGTTCACCTTGGGCCCTGTGCACTGCAGCTCTATGTTCAGGAGGGACTTCCAGATTGCTGATGTTTTCAGAGACGTCTATGAAGTGGTCTGCTGCTTTCTTTCCAGAGAGGCAATTTCCATTCGCTTGTATTGTTATTGTGGTGTGATTGTTGTTTCGTTATTGAGGGTTCTAGCCAGTTTCCACAGCTTGCTGCCATCCTTGTCGAGATTTAGGCTTTCAGTTTTCTCTTGCCAGCTTTTTCTTGCAGCTTGTGCGCAGGATAGCTTGTATCTGGCAGTTACTTCCTTCAGCGCTATGTTGTTCTCCAGTGATGGCTGCTTTTCGGCTCAGTCCCTGGCTTCTGCAACAGCATCTTCCAGATTCTGGAGTTCCTCCATCCAGTAGGGCTTGTAGTCTTTGCATGCTCCTCTTGGGATGGATTCTTTAGCAGCTTTCAAGACGGCCTTTGTGAAGTCTTGAACCATCTTGTTTGAGTCCTTCTGCCTGATGTTGATTGGCTTTGTGTATGTATGTGTGAGGGTCTCGAAGAGAGTCCAGTCAGCCTTTCTGTAATTCCAATAGGTATATATATATATATATAATAGGTATATATCGAGGGTTGACGCCAGAACCCAGTATCTCTCTTATATATATATATATATATATATATATATATATATATATGGGTTCTGGCAGTCAACCCTCAATATATTCTGTAGGTAAATGAAAAGCATCTCTTTTTGACAAATGGAACGGCATAGATTGAGTTGTTGTTTTTTGTTCTAGTGGGATTTTGCAGTCACAAAACTCGGTCTTTGAGAGCTTGAAGATGTATGGTAACCTCCTAGTAATATGCAAGTCTATCTTGCACAGTTCTTGGCATTTTGTATCCAGAATGATCTGTAAAACAGTGAATGAATGTGGCAGCCATGTTTCAATGTTTATGAATTCGTAAGACTGTAAGTTACATGCATGCAACACTGTTATATGAAAAGAAGTCACCATTACAGTTTCAGTAGAGTTCTCTCTAATTTAGCTAAAACATTAGCATGAAAAGTGTTTATCACTAACCTTTTCTTTTTCAGAATTCATGTTGTACCAGCAATAATGTTTACACAATAAAATAATCCTAGCAGGAATCCAAGCAAAACACTGCCACAAGAATTATAGTGTCTTTGATATTATCTTGATTCTGCCTGTATTGAAAAAAACAAAACAAAAGAAAAAGAAAAATTGTTTTCACACTTGAAGTACTGAAGGGATGGCGGAGATGAGGGGGTGGGGGAAGGGGCTGGAGGAGGAGAAATGGGTGGAACAAACGGTGGAGATGGAGGAGACCAGTGCACTGACTGTTCACATTTAGACGAATTCGTAAAATAGAAGAGCAGAAGTAATCCGTCATCAATATGAATGAGTCTCAAACTTTTTTTTAACCATTCTGACTGCCACATTTTCTTTGCAGGCAGAGTTGTTGTTTTTTTTAAAATATATATATTTAAATACAGATACACATATGAACACATATCTACACATGTACACATATTCATTTACAAACGTACCAAAAAAAAAAAGGCAAAACAAACAATACATTACATCGATTACAGTGAGACTGAGCCATGATCAATGCAGCATGAATCTGAAAAGTTTTGATCTAAACACGTGTTACCATAGTTGCATTCATACAAAGTGGCGATAGTGTTCTGTACAAGAAAACCTGACAATGAAGATTTTTTTCAAAAGAGTCAAAGCACAATGATACATGTTTTCGAAAAAAAAGGAAACACTATGGGGCAAAAATGCACACCCGAAATGACACGTTTGTAAACAAGCGTACATCCTTGCATCGTTATTAATCACACTGTACGTCATTAACAAGACACTGGTAAGAGTACCACTTTTAAAGAAATCTGCAAGCTTCATTTCTTTTCAATAGATGCATTTTTCAATTGCATAATTGTTTTTTTTTAATCTCTCAGAAAGTGTCTTACACTGGGTTTGATCTCATATATCCTGCATTTGTAAATAAAGTACTTTGCTAGTAAACTGATCTGATCAAAAGTGGCGTCTGTTTTTGTTTGATCATCATTCCCAAACAAAACAAGTTCTACATTAAATTATAGTTTTAAAATAAAAAAGTGCTCATACTTTTCTCTTACAATCCTCGCCAAGTCCTTCCAAAAACATTGTAAAAAATCGCAGAACTATAAATAATGTCTGGCTGAATCTTTTTCATCTCTTCAAAAAGTACATTTTCACGGAGTGATTTTTGTTGGTCAGATGTGTAGCATAGTAAAGCAAGCGATTGGCTGCCATAGACAAACACAAAAGAAAGCTGATTCTCGTATAAACGGAAGGGACGGAGTAGATAGGATGGGATGGGGGCTGGGAGGATGGAACCATGATCATATACCCAGTCACTTTGTGTGTGTTGTTATTGTTGCTGTTGTTGTTGTTGCTGCTGTTGTTGTCGTTCATGTTGATGATGATGATGATGATGATGATGACGATAATGATGATGATGATGATGATGATCATCATCATCACCATCATCATCATCATCATGCTGTTGTCGTTTCTTTATTGTTAAAAGTGCCACCCTGAAGAAAGCAGACTGCTCTGACAAAACAGTAACATTCATCCAAAACGGAGTGTCACACTGCGCATAAATGCATGCCTGCACTCAGCCCAGCATTCACTCCGTGCACACGCAACCTCTCCAAACAACCAGAAGGCACACTGCAATAACTCTTCTTCTCCCCCTCCTCTCTGGGGAATAATTTACTAAACAATAATCAACTTTTCAAATCTTTCAACTGGTTTGTTTTCTAAGAATTATTTTTCATTCCTCCTCTCCAGTGGAGGTACAGACATTCCACAGATCCACTAGCTGGGACCAAACTTCATCTCATTATACATAATAATTCACGAATACATCTTTTCATCTTATTATACATAATTCAAGAATACATCTTTTCATCTCATTATACATAATTCAGAAATACATCTTTTAATGGTTTCTCCTCCTCACTGGAGAAACAATTCATACATTTTCTAACGAAGAGTCAAAGATGGCTAGTATCTGAATTCCGACCCAGGGGAGCAAACAACAATCTTTGTGGGTCAACATGATAAATTCTTTAAATTCTCTCACAACTGTCGCAGTCTTCTTCACAATTAGGATCAGCTACTTCTGCGACTGCCTCAGTCGCCTAGGCCGTTACTGGTGCTGCCACAGCACCGGGAAGGGCTGAAACACGAATGAAGTCCGTGTAAGTAATCTATTTCAAAATCTGAATAATGATAAATTCTTTTCCCTTTTTCCCTTTTCTTAACTCTCTTTTTTTCTCTCCCCATCAGTCTATACCTCACCTGGTAATGGTGAATTGCAGGTGGAACTCGTTCTTCCAACAACCTGTCTGGTCATTGTCCCCAAGCCATCTCCTTCATATTCCTTATTTTTCCCTCCTGCGCTCTTTTTGAGTACACGTTCAGTGAGTACTCGTCTAACTCTACGCATTACCAGCCCTTGTTTGCTGACCAATGGACAACGTCCGTCCATTCAACCAATAATCGCCCTACGTCTATAGCCACCAGCGACACCGATCACACTGGTCAGGCCACGTGAATTATTGTTTCTTTTACCTTTTCTTTTCCCTACCTAGGGAAATGCTTTATAACAAATAAGGGCGTACGCGATGGAACGTCACATGTCGCCATGTGAGGCTACATCACATGACACGGAGATTGTGAGGCGATATCAGGTAAATAAGATTTGTATGCCTCCCTATTTATTCCCAGCCAGCCGTTATTCATTTATATGCGGTATTTAGTCATGCCTGTAAGTCACAAAACGCAGTTGAACCTCTTGCTTTGTGTGATTTCCTGTTTTACTTGCAATCACGTATCGTTGTTGACAAACTGATTTATTTTATAGTTAAGATTTTGTATGTGGATTACAAATTCATGTGTGTCCCAAAAGATTTTACACGGTGGAATTTCTAAGCAAAAAAACTAACAAGTAAGGTAAAATAGGGTCCCCTTGCCGGCATCCTCTTCCACTTACAAAGTTTGCGAACGTTACACAATGCTTTACTTCGCATTCTTCTCTGGGCTGTCAACACTCCAACGTTCCCTGTAGCATGGCCTTCGCTAGAGATTCTTGTGTATAAGCGTACCTAGTATAGGCAACTTTATGGCTGTAATATGATATTCCTGTCTGCCGAGACAAATATGAATATACTACATGACACAAGTCGTTTATCTATTTCCTTGTGTAAGGTGCAAAAGTTTCGTCTGCAGAATCTAATTTCAAACGTTTGAATTTTCTCATCCAGATCTGGTGTCAGGGTTCAGCTCTTGTACCTATAAGAAAAGAGAGATTCTGCCAACAGCCAGTTACAATTCTATTTTTTTTACTTTTTCCAAGCTGTCCAAACCAGTGCTATATGTTTTGTGTAGTTCCATCGGATGTTTTTTGGTAACTTCCCCTGTACCTACTTATTTCCCCCTCAGCGTCTTTCTCTTTCATTCTGCCCCCGTGAGCATGCTTTAGTATAGCTATTGATCCGGTGATTCCACAGTAATAGTGAAGATCACGTAGAGTCTAAAGGTATGAACTAACCGGTCGCCAAAACGTGTAGAGTTTGCTCTTTGTCAGGAACATTGCAGTGCTCGCAAACATCATACGACGTAAACGAATGTTCTCATTATTCCAAAACTTTATTCTTGGACGTCTGCTGTCGCTTACAACACAAGTAAAAAGCTCGTTTAGCTTCTTCTCTAAATTTTCTGCCACTCAAAATGTAAATGTAAAAATTGACAGAACTGTTGCTCAACCGCATCAAGGTGCAGAAGGATTCCACCACGGACAACTTGTTTCTCAGATTCTGATCAGTAACGTGGCCCTCATAGAAGCCAGTTACTTCAAAGTACATCCACAAAACGTAAGACGGTAATGTAAGGAACAAGAATGCTGTGGATGTCAAGATAAGGGTAACCGTCATAGACGATACTTTAGCCGATCGTGAGGACGGGTGGGTGTGTCCAGGTCGGGTCATTTGACTGGCCATCTTCAGGGACTGCACAACTGCATAGGTCAGGACGGTGTTGGCAATGATCAATAAAAGGAAGGGAACCACTGAAGACAAAGATAAGTTCAAGAAGCCGAATATCTTTACACTACTATCAGTGCTCTTACAATATAGGATCTCTTTCCCTGTGTATACTGCCTCATAATAAAAGAAGATGTACATGTTCACCACACAGCACATGACGGCAATGATGGCAGTAATGATTTTCCCATTTCTCATAGTGCACAAAACTTCCACGCGATGTGGCAGAACCACTGACGTCATTCTCTGACACGTCAAAGCCACCAGAAACCACGCTGACCCCAAGGAAGACATGTAACTGACGAAGAAAGGGACCGTGCAAAACAAGTTGTGCACATAGGGCAGATAGCTGTAGGTGTCCACCACTCTGTTTGGCTGATACCACAATGCATTGATCCAGAGGAGGAAGAGGTCGGACACAGCAAGAGCGGAGAAGTACACAGGCAGACATCCAAGAGATTCTGACGCCCGCATGGCACGCATCACCAGTATGGTCATCACGTTGCCAAAAGTACCCATCACGATCAACACAGGGGGCACTACTATCCACACCATGCGAACGAGAGCACGGTAGTCATAGGAAGGGGCAACCACCGTGTTGTCACTTGTTAATGATGTTTGGTCCACAGAGCTGCTGTTTGACGTCGGCAATGTCGTCATCATAGAGCCCCTCATCTTTGCTGCTCATCTGCCTTAAACAATCAATGAATTTTTAAAAAGTCTTTAAAAAGTTCAAGTTTCAAATAGGAAAACTTACATATTGTTATTCGATTACGTAGAAGACTGCCTTTCAACATAATTTCCAAAGCAGTTTTAGTTTTGAAAACGGAGTGAATGAAGGCAGAAAATGGAGCAAAGTTTAGAAAGAGGGGGTTAGCTACCGCCAAGGACACACACAAACAAAGCACAGGACAAGACGCAAATCATTTTGACCTCTTGGGTCTTCTTCAGGCGAAAACAAATAACGTTTAGGACAGTGAAGATGAAGAAAGAAAAAAAAAGCGACAATTGTCTAGTCATGGTCAAAATGGCCGCTGGGTGGCAACGGGGCCACCCAGCAGGGAATCATGGGAGAGAAAATTTTTTTTTTTTCAAATAGAAAAAATGAATAGATGAATAAAAATAAAAGAAAAAAAATCAAAACAATAATAATGATAATAGATAAATAAATAGAATAAACAAATAATATGAAATGATTTTAAAAACTGATAATATATACATATATACAT
>CM065743.1:28701276-28766276 GCA_033310375.1 Conus canariensis
ATGGGAAGGAACCCAACAAAAATTAACTGTTATACCTCTTGACATAAGGTTGTGAATAAGTAGTTTAATTTCTGATATGACTTCAGCACGATTTTTTGAATTTGTAGATTCTAAAGCTTGAAGAACTGACTTAGAATCTACACAGAAGAGAATACCATAAAAGTCAAACGATAAATCATTTATGTACTCTACGGCCATTAATACTGCTATTAGTTCGGCTGTAAAAATAGACAGATTTGCCCCAAGATGAAAGGATTTCTCAATTTTTAAAAATGGAATGACAAAGCCACAACCAGCATTATTGTTTAATAGAGACCCATCAGTATAGACTTTTCCGAAGTGTGTGTGTGTGTGTGGGCGTGTGTGGGCGTGTGTGTGTGTGTGTGTGTGTGTGTGTGTGTGTGTGTGTGTGTGTGTGTGTGTGGCGCGCGCGCGCGCGTACATAAACATATATACATATACACATGTTTTCACCCATGTATATGTGCACTGAAATACTTCAATAGGTAGCCGTCAACATTAAACACATTCATTCAAATCAATCGATCAGTAAACAGATCAGGAAATATGCGAATGGAAGACTGTGTATACCCCACTAAGACAGGCATTTCGATCGACCATCTCGAGAGGCGTTGATCAGCTCGTGCCTGTTACAACTCAGCGTCTGTCGGGATGACCAGAGTTAGCTTCCTTTCTTCTTTTCTTAACTTACATGTAAGAATGAACCAGAACTAGGACAGCTATCGTTCAGCTCGTGCAGCTCGTGCCTGTTACAGCCCAGCGTCTATCGGGATGACTATAGTTAGCTGTTGTATCTGACTGACCTGACCCTCTCTCTTCCTTTCTTCCTTTCTTACCTCACATGTAAGAATTAACCAGAACCAGTACAGCTATCATTCAGCTTGTGCAACTCGTGCCTGTTACAGCCCAGCGTGTGTCCGGATCATCATGGTTAGCTGCTGCACCTGACCGACCCTTTCTCTTCCTTTCTTCCTTTCTTACCTTACATGTAGGAATTAACCAGAATTAGTACAGCTATCGTTCATTAAGAACCTTGCTGTGCATTTGTTTCTTGTTGGTTTTCGTTGCTGTTGTTTTTGTTACAAAGGTCAAATGTGTGTGTTTTTTTTCCTGCATCCCTCTCTTCTCTTCTTGCTCACGCTAATTCTGAGTAGACCTGTTCTGGTAAATAAAACATAAGAAAATCAGGGGAAGATAACACCTGTCTTGCCATTGCAAACAAAGTGAGTTTTTTTTTTTATCCCAGTTTACGGGTCAAGGTCATTATGTGGACAAAGCTTCAAAGCAGTGAAATAGTTAATGTGCGACACTGACAGTGTTCACCCAATGTTGTGCTTGTTTAGTAATATGTATGTTTTAAATACAACCTGCTGTTCATTTTTTAAAAAATAACTTTTGGCTGCTTTGTTATTATTTATGTAAGATAAGATCTACTGTCATGGAAAGGTCAGTGTGCAAGTTGTGCAGTTTTTCTTCTTCTTTTTTTTTTTTTATTGTAAACATACGTCACATCAAACCCAGATCCGAATTGATCCATTATGATAATAACACTTGGAGCTGAACTATTTGTAATGTCTGCATTACAAGACCATTGTTTCATACCCATGTTTCGGCATTCTCTCTCTCTCTCTGTCTCTCTCTCCCTGTCTCGGTGTTTAAAACCGTATAAAGGGAGCGTAAGCCTTACCTGGATCCTGAAACGTGTTGGAGGTGACCATGCCGGAGGTAACTTTGGCTTTTCGGGCCGTTTGTGGCAGATTTGTACCGGTGTTCGTCGCATTCATGTATCGTCGAGCAATGCAAAGAAAATCTTCGTGTTTGCGGACATTGAAAATCTCAAAGCTACGGGACGGTGTCATCGTTGGTCTCCTCCTGGCGTATTTGTACCTCGGCGTTTTTCTGCATCGCTGTGGCGATGTGGAATTGAACCCGGGACCCGGACCTGCTGGGAAGGCAGAGAGCCTGAGACAGACTCGACTGGCATCCGCAAGTGGTGGCTCTTCCGGATCCCCATCTTCCCCATCTAAGACGTCTGGTGACCCGATGATGAAGGAAATTCTGGCCTCTCTCAACGATTTGAACTGTAAGTGTGATGGCTTGAAGAAAGATGTGAAAGAAGTGAAAGACATGTGTGTGGGATTACATGAAGAGGTTGCATCTTTGAGGGAGGAAGTGAGGGATTTAAAGCATGAAAATCAGCAGCTGAAGGAGCAGAATCAAACTCTGTGTGAATGGTTGGAAGCTTTAGAACGAAAAACTGACGATTTAGGGGGACGCTCGAAAAGAAACAATATCATCTTTCATGGAATACGAAGACGTGACAACGAAACCAGAGATGAATGTGAAGGACTCGTGAAAGACTTGCTGACAGACACACTAGAGCTACCCCGGGACATCGAGTTCGATAGACTTCATCGCTTGAATCGAAAACCTGATTCCCCAATAATCGGAAGATGTACGTTTTATAAAAGTAAGGAACAAATTCTAAATGCCAGATACAAATTACGGGGCAGTAAAATCTTCATTCGTGAAGATTTTACGCAAAGGGTGAGGGAAATACGGAGGAACTTGGTTCCGCATTTGAAGAATGCAAGGAAAGAGAACAGAAGAGCCACCATGGTCTTTGATCATTTGATCATAGACGGAGAAAGGTTCTGTCTGGATGGAGATAAAAATCTTAAACCGATGACTTAACAATCCGGCCGGCCTGATATTGAAAACAGCGTAAGTCCTATCTGTCCTCCGGGACAATCTTTTGTCCACAATTTTTCAAATGTCACAACAGGAACAAATCAAATCAAGTCACCGTATCGCTTAAATTCTACCCCCTCGTTTGCGCGTGCTGAACAGGGCGATTCACTGAATTGTGACACGGCGGGTGACACTGCTACCGTGCTGTCGCTGCTGTCGAACGGCAGTGCTCACGGCGGCCTAGTTAACTCGCCTGTCAGCTGTCGTCAGTCGGTCACTGGGTCGACCTCATTACAGAGTGGTCTTTCTAAGGAAATTAAGAACAGTCACACTGTTGATCTCAACAAGTGTAATAGGAAAGATGTAGATGGTGATATTTCTGTGTCAGTTTGGTCTGATACGAATGAAACTGTTCAGATTGGTCATTTTTGTTGCGAGCATGGAAACAATGGTTCAATGAGAAAACAGGAAAATGTACATCGTGTGTGTGAAAGTGATTGTCGAGCAAATGGTGTATATAATACTAGATTTAGTATGTCCTTATTACACTGGAACGTGAATGGCTTGTTGTCGAAGTTAAAGGACGGCAGTTTTATCGACTATATTTTGTCATTTGATTTCGTTTGTCTCGTTGAAACTTTTGTTGAAAACTTTCAGTCTAATCTGTTTAATAATTACAACATTTTCTGCAAACCAGCGACTCAGTTTACAGCGCAAGGTAGAAGATCAGGGGGTATAATTTGTCTAATAAAAAATGAATTATCAAAATATGTACAAAAAATAGATACTGAGTGTAATAATACGATGATGTTTCTTATTTCAAAATGTATTTTGGGTCTGCCCAAAGATGTCTTGCATATTTGTGCCTATATAACACCAGAAAACTCACCTTTTTATTCCTTCTTTGGTATAGATAATGGCATCAATATGCTTGAAAATGTTATTACTGATAAAATTTTGGAATTTTCTTATGTGTTTCTTTTACTAAACGGAGACTTCAATGGAAGAACAGCAAATTTGGGTCCAGAACTATCTGGTGAAGTGTATGCTTGTTCTCCTCAAGTCAAAAGCTCTTCATGTTGTGGCAACAGGTGCTCTGAAGACAATGTGCTTAATAGGTATGGAAAATTCCTTCTGAATATGTGCACAGCGTTAGAATTATGTATAATGAATGGTGTATATAATGGCGACCGGCAAGGTCGTTTCACATACATCTCTGATACAGGGAATAGTGTTAATGACTATTTTTTGATGTCTATTGACTTGTATCTATACCTAGAATCATTAATGCATTTGTATGTAACAGAACGTATTGAGTCTGACCATCTTCCTTTGGAATTGCACTTTGGCTTTTCACAAATTGTTGATCCTGTTGCAAAGAAGTACAAGGAGGTTGAATATGTCGAGAAACTGATATGGAATGATGAATATGCAAACATTTTTCGTGGTCTGATGAATGATGATGATACCCTGCAAGTACTAAAAACAGCGATTCGCTGCATAGATGAAGATATTAATGTAGCTTTATGTATGTTTAATGATTGTATTATGACCAAAGCAGAATGTATGAAAAAGAAAGTTAGAATACATTCAGGTGAGAGGACTGAATCATGGTATGATCAAGAATGTAAAGTGACTAAATGAAATACGAGGAAACTTCTAAGAGTGTTTTGCAGAACCCATGATAGCGAAGACCGTGTTAAATATTGTAAGGCTCGAAGAGAATACAAAAATATGTTGCACAGAAAGCAAATAGAGCACAACAAATCTTTACTGAACTATTTAATAAACTCAACCCATGACCAGAAGGAATTCTGGCAAAATGTTCGTAGTATTTCTGTAAAGACACCTCCTATACACAGTAATATTTCTACTGAAGAGTGGTACCAGCATTTGAAAAATTTGCTAGAGAACGATGTTTGCAGTGAAGCAGACACAGAAGAAATTGAAGAATCAGGTTACTTGGATAGTCCCATTTCAAAAGAGGAAATCCTATTTTCATTAAGACATTTAAAGAATGGAAAATCTGCTGGTCCTGACGGTTTGATTGGTGAGTTATTCAAGAATGGTGGGGACATCGTGATTGATTTCTTTCTTAAATTTTTCAATACTCTCTTTGATAAAGGACTATATCCAGAAAGCTGGACTGAATCGATTATCATTCCATTGTTTAAGAAAGGTGCTGTAAATGATCCTGGCAATTATAGAGGAATCTCATTGTCTGATATAAGCAGCAAATTGTATAGCTCCATCATCAATAACAGATTACGAAAATGGATCGATCAAAATAACATTACTGGTGAGTATCAAGCTGGTTTCAAAAAGAATCATTCCACTGTAGATCATATGTTTACTCTTCTGGCTCTCGTTCAAAAGCAGTTTTCGTGTAATCGTAAGTTATATGTAGCTTTCATTGATTTCGAGAAAGCGTTTGACTCCGTTTCTAGAAAATTACTCTGGCCAATACTGAAAAAGAACGGTATCAATGGCAGATTATATCAGTGTATTAAAAGTATGTACTATAACGTTAAAGCAAGAGTCAGATCAGGTGGAGAACTTACTGACTGTATTTTATATACACAGGGTGTAAAACAAGGTGATGCTTGCAGCCCTGTTCTTTTCTCGTTGTTCATAAATGAACTAGCTTTAGAAATAATAGCGAACGGAAGACATGATGCAACGCTTTCTCCCGATTTTATTGAACTATTCATCTTGTTACTAGCTGATGATATTGTTTTATTATCTGAAACTCCAATTGGCCTCCAGACCCAGTTAAACAATTTGTGTCAAACAGCCTCTAAACTTAAGCTTAAGGTAGATTTGAAAAAGAGTAATATTGTGGTTTTTAGAAAAGGAGGTTACTCGGCAGCAAGCGAAAGATGGTTTTTTAATGGACAGATCATGGCTGTTGTAAATTGCTACAAATACCTTGGCATTTATTTCTCTACACGCCTAAGCTTTGCAGCTGCTTGTCAGGACCTGGCAAGCAGAGCAAAAAATGCTTTATTGTGTATTTTGAAAAAATTAAACATGTTAAATAATAACTCCTTGACAGTGTTTCTAAAACTCTTCGATGCACAGGTTCAACCAGTTGCTCAATATGGTGCTGAGATTTGGGGCTTAGATAAATCTGCTACTCATGTGGAAAAAGTTCATTCATTTGCTCTTAAGAAATTTCTGGGGGTTCACATGAAAACACCGAACGAATGTGTTTATGGGGAAACACACCGTTATCCTATTTATATTAATTCACCTGTATGGTGTATTAGATACTGGCTAAGGGTAGTACAAATGGATGACAATAGATTACCACTTAAAGCATATAATATGCTGTTGGGACTAGAATCGCGTGGTAAAAAGTCGTGGGTTACAGATGTTCGGGATTTTCTGTTTTTTAATGGATTCGGGTGTGTCTGGATGTGTCAAGGGGTTGGAAATGTAAATACGTTTTTGAAACAACTCCGGCAAAGATTAATTGATAACCGTTGGCAAAACTGGCATGAAAATATCCGGAACAGTGAGCCATATTCGTTTTATAGAACTTTTAAGACATCCGCTGGTTGTGAAAAATATCTCTCACTTAATATTGACAGGCATATTAGAAGTTACCTAACAAGATTTAGATTAAGAATTACAGACATCAAAGCGCATCAGTATCGATATGCAAATACTAAAAACGTTGACATGCTATGTCCTTTATGCAAAAGCGCGAATGAAGATGAAGTGCATTTTCTGCTTTGTTGTCCTGTCCTGCAAGATTTAAGGTGTGAATACATACCTCAGAAATTCTTTGAAAACCCTTGCTTGTTCCGAGCTGCTCTCCTCATGGCAAATCAAAAAGAAGACGTACTGAAGAGCATGTGCATTTATTTACATAAGGCCTTTAAAAGGCGCACTATTATGGTCAGTTAAAGGAATCCAACTATAGTATTTATTGTGCACATTTTGTATGCTTTTCTGTCTGTTTCTTGTTGTCAACTATGACATGCTACCTTGCTATATGAAGTATCATAATTGGTATTGTTGTATTGTACCCCATCAGAAGGGGCCATGGCCTATACTGATTAAAATTTTTCGTTCGTTCGTTCGTTCTCTCCCTGTCTCTCTGTCTGTCTGTCTGTCTGTCTGTCTGTCTGTCTGTCTGTCTGTCTGTCTGTCTCTCGTTGAACTGTTAGGCTAATGGGACAAAATAAACCTATTCCAGAAAAAAATCACGGGATGACAATGCATGTCTTTTGATTGCAATCAGAGTTACCTATTTCTCAGTTTATGGGACAAGCAAATAGTTCTAGAGAGTCAAATACTTGATTTGAAGCGTATGCCAGGATAAAGAACGGGATACCGATTGTCTGCATTACAAACGCACTACCTCACGCCCATGTTTTCGCATTTTCTCTGTAATTAAACTGTAAGGCTGACTGGTGGAGCTTAATTGCTTTGGGCGTGACCATCAGCGCTGCTTGTCCTGTGGAAACGCCAGGATCATTCTCGATGAACGTGAACACTAAAAAGATTTCCTCCCTTGCAGATTTTCATACATTGTCTATTGTCCTCACTTCTCTACTCTTCTCTTGCATTGCCATTTCCCTACTGTCAGCCATTTGATGATGACTGTTTCATGTACTGTTACGTCTGTGACTTATGACGATTGCAGCAGTCATAGGTTCGTGTCACACGACGGCGTTTTCAGGTGAAACACCCATTTTAAAGAAGCCCACAAAATTTAGAGCAGCGGGTATTGCGATAGAAGAGAATCGCATGAAATGCGTGTTTCAAGTATATTTCGACTGGAAGTACCGTTTCATAATGGCCATGCAATATAAAGTTGTTGAAAATTTACATGTAGGTTTTATACAGAGTGTTTAACAAGTGTTTTTTTGTACTCTGTTTTGTGTGCATGTATCTATTTTGGTTTGGCTTCAGCACCTTGTCAATCTGTTTTGGTTTTCCAGAAAAAAACACCACCAATGTGGCTACTACCAGTCTAGCTTTCATACAGGAATCACAGTTCAATCACATGATAACACCACACTACAACTAATTTGTCAGTGATGTTAAAACGCTGTAGTAGGTCACACACAACAAACACGGTCTTAAAACCATACCGGCGAGAAGAAAATTTCCTTGTTTTCTAATTTAATGTATGATTCTGCAAGTATAATGAGAATATTTATGCCCACTTGTTAGTGTTGAGATAGTTTGTGGCTCTCTGGTCTGAAAACTGTAAAGTACTATTTTGTATTACTTTTATTTATCTTATTGTTTCATTTTTTTTCTTTGCTTGCCTTTTATTTCGATTTGATTTAATTGTGTTTTTGTTTGGATTTCACAAAACGCCTTAAAAACATGACGCTATTGTGAAACATTGTTAATACAGTTGGCTAAAAACCAACCAGGGCTATACACTTAGTTTGTGACTGCTTTTTTTTAATCGTATGCACAGAACCTTCGACCACAGAATCTTTACCAAGAAGCAAGTAACAGAACATCGCAGTCGTACCCTGGGGATCGACCGAATCAAGTCATCTTATTCAAGGGCTAGCCGATCCTAGACAGTATATCATTGGCTGGACATTACGGCCATGGATACAGTTGATCAGTTCTACTGTGTCTGAAGGGAACACGATCATTTCTGAGCATTCAAACGTTCGCTATGGACTTCATCCACAGTCCAGAGAACCCTGAAAACAGCTACGATAATCTCGAAGAAACACAATTTATGTCTCCTATGCATCACCGTTAATGTTGTTGATGTCAGTAGGTTGCCTATGGATTCAAGACTTGGTGCATAAAATCAAGCCAGGAAGAGAGACTTGACGCACTTATCACTAAATACACATTTAAGATGCTTTACCTCTGGCGTGGGGGTTTTGTGCCAATCAAGCAGGTCAGAAAACAGTTCCCCCAGTCTCTAGTAAATTTGCAATCCGCTGAAACCATGTGGTCATGTTTGAAGACTCACAGCACAAAGAGTCCCCTGGTCAGGCTGTAGACTGGAATTCGAATGTCACAGACAGCTGAAAATGAGCTGGAGGCAGAGGAACGGGCCTCATTTACGTCTGGTCAACCGCCATTTGTATGATGTGGACCAACTCAGTGAAAACAGGTCATGTGGGAGCATCTTAACTGCCTCAAGCATATGAAGACGCAGGAGCCACAGTGTGGGAGCATCTTAACTGCCTCAAGCATCTGAAAACACAGGAGCCACAGTGTGGGAGCATCCTAACTGCCTGAAGCATCTGAAGACACAGGAGCCACAATGTGGGAGCATCTTAACTGCCTCAAGCATCTGAAGACACAGGAGCCAGGATGTGGGAGCATCCTAACTGCCTCAGGCATCTGAAGACACAGGAGCCACAATGTGGGAGCATCTTAACTGCCTCAAGCATCTGAAAACACAGGAGCCACAGTGTGGGAGCATCCTAACTGCCTCAAGCATCTGAAGACACAGGAGCCACAATGTGGGAGCATCCTAACTGCCTCAAGCATCTGAAAACACAGGAGCCACAGTGTGGGAGCATCCTAACTGCCTCAAGCATCTGAAGACACAGGAGGCACAATGTGGGAGCATCTTAACTGCCTCAAGCATCTAAAGACACAGGAGCAAGGATGTGGGAGCATCCTAATTGCCTCAGGCATCTGAAGACGCAGGAGCCATTATGTGGGAGCATCCTAACTGCCTCAAGCATCTGAAGACACAGGAGCCACAGTGTGGGAGTATCCTAACTGCCTCAAGCATATGAGGACACCGGAGCCACAGTGTGGGAGCATCTTAACTGCCTCAAGCATCTGAAGACACAGGAGCCACAATGTAGGAGCATCCTAACTGCCTCAAGCATCTGAAACACAGGCGCAACACTGTTGAAGCATTCTAACTGCCTCAAGCATCTGAAGACACAGGAGCCACAGTGTGGGAGCATCCTAACTGCCTCAAGCATCTGAAGACACAGAAGCCACAATGTGGGAGCATTCTAACTGCCTCAAGCATCCGAAGACACAGAAGCCACAGTGTAGGACCATCCTAACTGCCTCAAGCATCTGAAGACACAGGAGCCACAATGTGGGAGCATCCTAACTGCCTCAAGCATCTGAAGACACAGGAGCCACGATGTGGGAGCATTCTAACTGCCTCAAGCATCTGAAGGCACAGGAGCCACAGTGTGGGACCATCCTAACTGCCTCAAGCATCTGAAGACACAGGAGCCACAATGTGGGAGCATCCTAACTGCCTCAAGCATCTGAAAACACAGGAGCCACAGTGTGGGAGCATCCTAACTGCCTCAAGCATCTGAAGACACAGGAGCCACAATGTGGGAGCATCTTAACTGCCTTAAGCATCTGAAGACACAGGAGCCAGGATGTGGGAGCATCCTAACTGCCTCAGGCATCTGAAGACACAGGAGCCACAATGTGGGAGCATCCTAACTGCCTCAAGCATCTGAAGACACAGGAGCCACAGTGTGGGAGTATCCTAACTGCCTCAAGCATATGAGGACACCGGAGCCACAGTGTGGGAGCATCCTAACTGCCTCAAGCATCTGAAGACACAGGAGCCACAATGTAGGAGCATCCTAACTGCCTCAAGCATCCGAAAACACAGGCGCAACAGTGTTGAAGCATTCTAACTGCCTCAAGCATCTGAAGACACAGGAGCCACAGTGTGGGAGCATCCTAACTGCCTCAAGCATCTGAAGACACAGAAGCCACAATGTGGGAGCATCCTAACTGCCTCAAGCATCCGAAGACACAGAAGCCACAGTGTAGGACCATCCTAACTGCCTCAAGCATCTGAAGACACAGGAGCCACAATGTGGGAGCATCCTAACTGCCTCAAGCATCTGAAGACACAGGAGCCACGATGTGGGAGCATTCTAACTGCTTCAAGCATCTGAAGACACAGGAGCCACATATGGGAGCATACTAACTGCCTCAAGCATATGAAGACACAGGAGCCACAGTGTGGGAGCATCTTCACTGCCTCAAGCATCCGAAGACACAGAAGCCACAGTATGGGAGCATCCTAACTGCCTCAAGCATCTGAAGACACAGGAACCAGAATGTGGGAGCATCCTAACTGCCTCAAGGATCTGAAGACACAGGAGCCACAGTGGGGGAGCATCCTACCTGCCTCAACCATCTGAAGACACAGGAGCCACAGCGTGGAAGTATCCTAACTGCCTCAAGCATCTGAAGACACAGGAGCCACAGTATGGGAGCATCCTAACTGTCTCAAGCATCCGAAGACACACGAGCTACAGTGTGGGAGCATCCTAACTGCCTCCAGCGTCTGAAGGCACATGAGCCAAAATGTGGGAGTATCCTAACTGCCTCAAGCATATGAAGACATAGGAGCCACAGTGTGGGAGCATCCTAACTGCCTCAAGCATCTGAAGACACAGGAGCCACAGTGGGGGAGCATCCTAACTGCCTCAAGCATATGAAGACACAGGAGCCACAATGTGGGAGCATCCTAACTGCCTCAAGCATATGAAGACACAGGAGCCAGAGTGTGGGAGCATCCTAACTGCCTCAAGCATTGCATCTGAAGACACCAGAGCCAGGGTGTGGGAGCATCCTAACTGTCTCAAGCATCTGAAGACACAGGAGCCACAGTATGGGAGCATCCTAACTGCCTCAAGCATCTGAAGACACAGGAGCCACAGTGTGGGAGCATCCTAACTGCCTGAAACATCTGAAGACACCTGAGCCACAATGTGGGAGCATCCTAACTGCCTCAGACATCTGAAGACACAGGAGCCACAATGTGGGAGCATCCTAACTGCCTCAAGCATCTGAAAACACAGGAGCCACAATGTAGGAGCATCCTAACTGCCTCAAGCATATGAAGACACAGGAGCCACAGTGTGGGAGCATCCTAACTGCCTCAAGCATCTGAAGACACAGGAGCCACAATGTGGGAACATCCTAACTGCCTCAAGCATATGAAGGCACAGGAGCCACAATGTGGGAGCATCCTAACAGCCTCAAGCATCTGAAGATACAGGAGCTACAGTGTGGGATCATCCTAAGTGCCTCAAGCATCTGAAGACACAAGAGCCACAGTGTGGGAGTATCCTAACTGCCTCAAGCATATGAAGACACAGGAGCCAGAGTATGGGAGCATCCTAAGTGCCTCAAGCATCAGAAGACACAGAAGCCACAGTGTGGGAGTATCCTAACTGCCTCCAGCATCTGAAGACACAGGAGCCACAGTGGGGGAGCATCCTAACTGCCTCAAGCATATGAAGACACAGGAGCCACAGTGTGGGAGCATCCTAACTGCCTCAAGCATCTGAAGACATCGGAGCCAGGGTGTGGGAGCATCCTAACTGTCTCAAGCATCTGAAGACACAGGAGCCACAGTATGGGAGCATCCTAACTGTCTCAAGCAGCGACTTCCGGCCGGCCTCTGATGTCAGCAGGCCACAGGTTTCCAGCGCTCTGAGTGTTTTGAGAGAGAGGTGTGTATAGGAGAGAGTGGATGCTCCAAATATAGTACAGAGTTTTGCTGTGTTCAGTGGTAGGTATTTATTTGTCTATTTCCGTGACAACAACGTCTCGATCGAAGCCCGGAGGAAAAACAAGGCCAGTGAACCAGTGTAGGGCCCGGGGCAAAATGGCGGAGGCCGGTGCGGCCCCGTCAGTGGACCCAGTGTATGTGACCGCGCGTGCTTTGCCGCAGTACGAGTCCCTTCCAACAACCTACGACATCTGTGTAGCAGCAGAAGCGGTGTCAGGAAGGGGAACGATTCGGGGAGCACAGCGAATTAGAGGACTGTGGCAAATTTATCCCAAACAAAAGAAAGACAGAGACACACTATTGTTGGAAGGTTTTCTTTTCATGGGGGCACGAGTGGCTCTATTAGACACGAACCCCTTCAGTGTTAGAGGACAGGGGGAGGAGAAACCTTCCACGAAACTGTGGGTGGATAATGTTCCACTGCACATCCAAAACAAAGACATTGAAGACGCGCTTAAAAAATTGGTGTGGAGCTACGCTGTGCGGTGCGAAACGAAATGGCACGAACCCCAGGGGGACAGTTGACACAGTTCGAAACTGGCCGCAGATTTGTGTACATTACACTACCACGCACACCTCTGCTGCCAGTTTTAAAAGTTGGTGTGTTCACTGCAGGCATCTTCTATAGGGAGATGAAACAAAAACTCAGATGTGGCAAGTGCCTGCAAGAGAACCACGTGGCAGCGAACTGTGAAAATCAGGTTGTCTGTAAAAACTGCCTACAGCCAGGGCACAAGAGAATTGACTGTCCGAAAGATATGCCAGAAGCAAATGAACCGAGCGACCAGGCCAGTGCCGAAGTACCCGCCGGACAACACACCCGCACGGAGGTAGTGGGGAATACAAACGTAGGCCTAACGGTACCACCGCAGCCGCACAAGGCGGGGCCAGCGTGTTTCGGTAGACCTAACACGGAACACAACACACGAAAAGAGGGGGAGAAAGCAGACAACACCACGCCACGCGGCACTGCGGAGAGTGGCGCATCAGGAAGAAAGGAAAAAAGAGAGAGAAGCGAATCGCCTACGGACGAGCTCGAAGCGAAACGCCCAACAAAGATGCCTGAGCGTCAACAGGGGGAAAGTGAAGAGTCAGGGCTAGCAGACGAAAGCGGAACCTGATGTGTGCACACGGCAGACGGACTGACCTCACCCTTTCGACCTACAGTTTTGAGTAACGGACTAACGATTATGGTATTCTGATTTATTAATGCCTTTTCCTATGAAGAATAACAGCATATGTTTTGGTACACTTAATGTACGTGGCTTTAGAAATAAGCTAAAAAGAAGAACAACATTTAATTTCATGAGGAAACAAAACATAGACATCTTATGTCTACAAGAAACATACGTAACAAAAGATATTATACAAGAAATCAATGCACAATGGACAGGAAACGCCTATTACAGTCCAGGCACAAACAGAAGTAATGGACTCATCATTCTCATAAATGATAAACAAATGAAAACAGAACTCATCCAAGCAACAGATCGAATACTGTTAATAAAGGTTGTATTAGAAAATAAAACTAATGTCATAGCTAACTGCTATGCCCCTAACTCAACAAGTGATAAACTAACATTTCTAAATCAGCTTAATAGAATACTACAAGGACAAGACTATGATCATCTTTGGGTCATGGGAGATTTTAATACAGCAGTACACCCCATTGACAACATTTCAGGAAAATCTCACCCACTACAAGAAAGAGAAGCTCTTTCGGATTTATTAACATCCTATGACTTAAAAGATACATGGCGAACATTCCATCCTGATGCCAGAGATTACACTTGGTCCAAATCTACCCCGTTTATTGCAAGAAGAATTGATTACATATTTTGTGATGCTTTTTCATACACATCCATACGAGGAACAAACATTGAAATATTCCCACACTCAGACCACAAACTTGTGAAAGTTGAATATAATACGAATAAATTCCAAAGAGGTCCAGGATACTGGAAATTTAACAGCTCATTGCTGTCAAAGGAAGAGTTTCTCAATGAAACGACTGACTTCATTGATGCCCACTTTATTCAGTATGACAAGGAAGACCCACAAAAGGCATGGGAAATGTTTAAAGTAAGATATAAATCATTCTGTATAAACTTTTCAAAGGGCACTAAAATTTGGCCTCGGCAGAAACAAACCAAAGTCAAACAACTGGAAGAAATTGAACAAAAACTGTCGTACAACCCCTTGGATAAAGGCCTAGCAACAAAAGCACATCAACTTAAAAAAGAAATAGAACTGCAAGAATTAAAAGACGCACGCGGCGCTCAAATTCGATCAAGAGTCAAATGGATCGAAGAGGGTGAGAAGAACACTAAATATTTTATGCGCTTAGAAAAGACACAAGGAGCAGCAAACACTATTGCATCACTGTGTGTAAATCAGTCATTAACAGACAATCCCCAAACAATACTAGATGAAATTAAGCAATACTACACACAGCTATATAAAAAAGACACACTACTTAAACATGGAGAGACGATAAAAGACGATTTCCTAGCTGATGATGCCTTCCCCACACTCACAGATGAAGAAAAAAAATTCTGCGACAAAGAAATTACATCAGACGAGCTCACGCAAGCCCTTAATCATTTAAAAAATGAGTCTGCACCAGGGAGTGATGGTCTCACACCACTCTTCTATAAGAAATTCTGGGATAAATTAAGACAACACTTACTGAATTGTATTACCGCTTCACTTGAGCAAGGTGAACTATCCTTTTCTATGAAAAAAGGAATCATAACATTAATACACAAAGGCAACGATCTAGACAAACATAACCTCGCTAATTACAGGCCAATTACACTCACAAATACAGACTACAAAATATTCACAAAGGCACTAGCCTTGAGACTGCAGAACATAATAACATCAATCGTTAGCGAAGACCAAGTAGGATTTATAAAAGGCAGAAACATAGCCTTCCATTTGAGATTCTTTGATGATCTCACTACATACCTCAACAGAACGAACCAACCAGGGGCCCTACTTGCACTAGACTTCTCTAAAGCGTTCGACACCCTGTCTAAAGACTGTATCCTAGAAACGCTTGATTTGTTCAATTTCGGCCCACGATTTAAAAAATCTGTTTTAACCGTTATGGAAAACACACAAAGCTGTATTCACAATGGTGGCTGGTTATCTGACTGGTTCCCAACAGAAAGAGGCATTAGGCAAGGTTGCCCACTCAGTCCTCTCCTCTTTGTGATAACTGTTGAAACACTAGCTATCCGAATAAGGAACAGTAAAGATATCCAAGGAATTAAGTTAACACAAAACCCGGACGAAAGAAACGCGTCCAGCTGTACTAAAATAAAACAATTTGCGGATGATACAACACTGACCCTTAAAGATGAACAAGATATTCAGGAAGCCACAAACATAGTTGTAAAATTCGAGGATTTCTCCGGCCTAAAGCTAAATAAAAGTAAGTCAGAAGGTATATGGTTAGGATCACGTAAGTGTGAAACGGGCACTGTTAATAATATTCCTATGAAATCTGGTAAACTCAAAGTTTTAGGCATTTACTTCTCGGCAGACAAAGAAATCTCTGAGATCGAAGAAAACTGGAAAGCCAGAGTAGATAAGATTACCAAAATCATCAAGCAATGGGAAAACAGAAACCCATCCCTCTATGGTAAAGTTATTCTTACTAAAACATTTCTGCTGTCACAATTCTCACACGTATTGCAAGCAGCATCCATACCAAAACAAACCCTCCACACTATTAATTCACTGATTTATAGGTTCCTATGGAAAAAAAAGTTCAACAATAAAAAAGCATTTGAAAAGATAAAAAGAGGTGTCCTTAGCCTAGAAAAGGAAAAAGGCGGCCTAAGTATGATTAACATCGAACATCACCAACAAATGCTTCTAGTCAAATGGGCAGCAAGACTCCTCAAACAAACCAAAGCTCACTGGAGCATCCTCGCGCGAAATAATATGTCACCTTTCCAGAACAGCTACTGCGTTTTTAACTGTAATGTTGATCCTAAAGAAATTCAAGGATTAGAAAAAGTTACCTCAGTCTTTTGGAAAGACGTAATAATTGCAGTCACCACCTTTAACAAAGACCGACCAATAGAGAATGTTAAAACAGAACCTCTGTGGAACAACCGAAATATAAAATACAAAGGAAATACATTGCAGTTTACAAAATGGTATAAAGCAGGTATCCTTCTCGTTCAAGATCTTTGGCGAAATGGACGTATAATGACCTTTAGAGAAATAGAAGAAAAACTAGGCACTTCCCCAAACCTTCCATTCGAATACAATGCGCTGGCAAACGCAATCCCATCCACATGGAAGCAACAACTTGCTAACATTGATCACAAAGACGAACCCCCTACTGATGTTGCAACAGACGAA
Organism: Conus canariensis; assembly: GCA_033310375.1. NCBI lineage: Eukaryota > Metazoa > Mollusca > Gastropoda > Neogastropoda > Conidae > Conus > Conus canariensis. Next base: position 28,717,889 of record CM065743.1, read on the forward strand.
GGAAACCTCACAGCTCTATCAAATAAACAAATCAGAAAGGTTTTTGCCCTAAAGCAAAACCATGAAATATGTGCGACACACTTTTGGAAGCGTAAATTAAACATCAACATTGAAGACTACTTTACCGTAGCCTATGAATGTACAAAGGAATCTAGACTGAGACTCCTTCATTTTAAATTCCTTCACAACATTTACCCCACCAACATATTGTTACAAAAAATGGGTGTAGTGGAAACAAATAAATGCCACTGGTGCAAAGAAATAGATTACATTGAGCATGCCTTCTATTCCTGCCCTAAGTTATCCACATTCTGGAACCAAGTAAAACAGTATATTCTCACACGCTACAACATACAGATCCCTATGAATGTAACAACAGCTCTGTTTGGCGTTACCAAAACAGATGTATTCACAGATAAATCAAGAAAACAAGTGAACATAGTTCTATTAATTGCAAAACTTTCTATTTCAAAGTTTAAATATGGCAAGTGTAAAAATCTGGAACTGATATTTGAGACTGAACTAATTTTACGAAATATATGAAAAACCGCAAGTTGAATATTCAAGAATAAAGAAACAAAACAAAATAAAACAAAACGAAAACAAGAGAGAGAGAGAGAGAGAGAGAGAGAGAGAGAGAGAGAGAGAGAGAGAGAGAGAGTAATGCATGAACCTAATGATGTGTCATATATTGGGGACATGTGCATGCGGAAAAAAAAAAAAAGAAAGAAAAGAAAAGAAGGAAAAAAAAAAGGAGAGATGATGAAAAAGGGAATCAAATTATAATAGGTACATAGAATACAGACTAACAAGATGACGAATGAATGATTTAACGAAAATAAAACTTGGCCACGGAGAATCACAGCGAACGGCTACAGCTGGGAACACCAGGCGAACGAAAAGTGGAAGTGAGCAAAACGGCAACCATGAAGCCGAAGAAAACCAATGTACATGGTGCTGACGCGAGCGCAGCCACAACACAGAACATCCCTTGCCTTTGATGGAAACAAGAGAGAACTCGACCTTCCAAGACACGAACCCACACCACTATGGGTTCAACTTGTTACTGAAGAGAACGCCGTACTGAAGAATGAAGACCTCCGCCGACAGAAAGTCAGAAGTGAACAGAAAGGAAGACAGTCAAGACACACCGACGACGATGAACACTCTTAGAGAGAGAGAGAGAGAGAGAGAGAGAGAGAGAGAGAGAGAGAGAGAGAGAGCGAGCGAGCGAGCTCATATTAATGCATGCGTAACTTATGTCCATTAATAATAGAAATTAGCAATACAAAGTAAAGAAAAAAGATTCCCGTTAACTGCTCTTCCCTTGGTAGGAAACAGTTGAAAATTCTGATCTCCCAAAAAAAAAAAAAAAAAAAAAAAAAAAACTGTCTCAAGCATCTGAAGACACCGGAACCACAGTGTGGGAGAATCCTAACTGCCTCAAGCATCTGAAGACACCGGAGCCACAGTGTGGGAGCATCCTAACTGCCTCAGGCATCTGAAGACACAGGAGCCACAATGTGGGAGCATCCTAACTGCCTCAAGCATCTGAAAACAAAGGAGCCACAATGTGGGAGCATCCTAGCTGCCTCAAGCATATGAAGACACAGGAGCCACAGTGTGGAAACATCCTAACTGCCTCAAGCATCTGAAGACACAGGAGCCACAATGTGGGAGCATCCTAACTGCCTCAAGCATATTAAGGCACAGGAGCCACAGTGTGGGAGCATCCTAACTGCCTCAAGCATCTGAAGACACAGGAGCCACAATGTGGGAGCATCCTAACTGCCTCAAGCATCTGAAGATACAGGAGCTACAGTGTGGGATCATCCTACGTTGCTCACGCATCTGAAGACACAAGAGCCACAGTGTGGGAGTATCCTAACTGCCTCAAGCATCTGGAGACACAGGAGCCACGGTGTGGGAGCATCCTAACTGCCTCAAGCATCTGAAGACACAGGAGCCACAGTGTGGGAGCATCCTAACTGCCTCAAGCATCTGAAGACACAGGAGCCACAATGTGGGAGCATCCTAACTGCCTCAAGCATCTGAAGATACAGGAGCTACAGTGTGGGATCATCCTACCTTGCTCACGCATCTGAAGACACAAGAGCCACAGTGTGGGAGTATCCTAACTGCCTCAAGCATCTGGAGACACAGGAGCCACGGTGTGGGAGCATCCTAACTGCCTCAAGCATCTGAAGACACAGGAGCCACAGTGTGGGAGCATCCTAACTGCCTCAAGCATCTGAAGACACAGGAGCCACAATGTGGGAGCATCCTAACTGCCTCAAGCATCTGAAGAATAGGAGCTACAGTGTGGGATCATCCTACTTGCTCACGCATCTGAAGACACAAGAGCCACAGTGTGGGAGTATCCTAACTGCCTCAAGCATCTGGAGACACAGGAGCCACGGTGTGGGAGCATCTTAACTGCCTCAAGCATCTGAAGACACAGGAGCCCAGTGTGGGAGCATCCTAACTGCCTCAAGCATCTGAAGACACAGGAGCCACAATGTGGGAGCATCCTAACTGCCTCAAGCATCTGAAGACACAGGAGCCACGATGTGGGAGCATCCTAACTGCCTCAGGCATCTGAAGACACAGGAGCCACGATGTGGGAGCATCCTAACTGCCTCAAGCATCTGAAGACACAGGAGCCACAATGTGGGAGCATCCTAACTGCCTCAAGCATCTCAAGGTACAGGAGCTACAGTGTGGGATCATCCTACGTTGCTCACGCATCTGAAGACACAAGAGCCACAGTGTGGGAGTATCCTAACTGCCTCAAGCATCTGGAGACACAGGAGCCACGGTGTGGGAGCATCCTAACTGCCTCAAGCATCTGAAGACACAGGAGCCACAGTGTGGGAGCATCCTAACTGCCTCAAGCATCTGAAGACACAGGAGCCACAATGTGGGAGCATCCTAACTGCCTCAAGCATATGAAGACACAGGAGCCAGAGTATGGAGCATCCTAACTGCCTCAAGCATCTGAAGACACAGGAGCCACGACGTGGGAGCATCCTAACTGCCTCAAGCATCTGAAGACACAGGAGCCACAGTGTGGGAGCATCCTAACTGCCTCAAGCATCTGAAGACACAGGAGCCACTGTATGGGAGCATCCTAACTGCCTCAAGCATCTGAAGACACCGGAGCCACAATGTGTGAGCATCCTAACTGCCTCAAGCATCTGAAGACACCGGAGCCACAGTGTGGGAGCATCCTAGCTGCATCAGGCATCTGAAGACACAAGAGCCACAATGTGGGAGCATCCTAACTGCCTCAAGCATCTGAAGACACAGGAGCCACAATGTGGGAGCATCCTAACTGCCTCAAGCATCTGAAGACACAGGAGCCACAATGTGGGAGCATCCTAACTGCCTCAAGCATCTGAAGACACAGGAGCCACAGTGTGGGAGCATCCTAACTGCCTCAGACATCTGAAGACACAGGAGCCACAGTGTGGGAAATCCTAACTGCCTCATGCATCTGAAGACACAGAAACCCCAGTGTGGGAGCATCCTAGCTGCCTCATGCATCTGAAGACACAGGAACCACAATCTGGGAGCATCCTAACTGCCTCAAGCATCTGAAGACACAGGAACCACAATGTGGGAGCATCCTAACTGCCTCAAGCTTCTGAAGACACAGGAGCCACTATGTCTAAGCATGCTGATGCAGTCTGTAACAAAATGCCGACTAGTGGAGAGTGAGGAACCTATTTACATACAAATGTGATACACAGCACTGTTTACACCTCATATGGTACAATATGACAGGTTACCGTCCAGAATGGTTTATCTCAAAGGAATTCAGGAGACAGATATACCATTCTTGCAGGAAACCATCAATATCATGTTTACCACATCATCTCATATTACACCATATCACAACCATTGATATAATGTTTACTACATCATATCATATCATATCATATCATATCATATCATATCATATCATATCATATCATATCATATATCATATATCACATACTACATCATAGGTCCTTCATATCATACAAAAAGACAACTTTTGACAGTGAATCACATATATGAAGAATCAGACAGTCATGGTTTTTCCGCTGTGGTAAACAGTACATTTTTCACTAATTGTCCAGTGAACTTATTTCCAACTATGTGTTCCTGCATTGGTTATGTGAGAAGGTATAAGATTTATCACTTTGTTGGAGGAAAGCTGCAACCGTATTGGGTCTGATAAGGTATTTATGAAATTTGAATATTGAATAGTTTAAGAGGTCTTCTTCAGTTTGTTTGTGTTATTATATCAATGTGGACACGAGGAACTTTCAGATGTTTCACTCAGATCACTTCCTGCTCTGTAAAACGTAAGATTTCCTGAATTAAGAGTTTTGAATCTGAAAAAGTCACAAACCAAAAAGGTCCAACACGTTTACTACCGTTCCAGCCATGAATTAGTCCAGATTTGTAACAATCACTATGATTTCAGCGTCAGTTTTGCAACCAGTCAACACTTGGATTCTAACTATGTATGGTTTCTTCTGAATTGAACTGGACAGCGCTTGCTGGAAGGATGCAAAAATATCGAAGTTTTGCAGAAAATGAGAATGATGTCACAATCGGTACACAAAGCCAAACGCCAGATAAGCCACACCTTGACCTGCAACTCAAGCGTGAACGAGTGCAGGTCTCCAAATGGGAAAACACGAGCAGAAGTCAAAGGAAAATCAGAGGAAGATTCTAACTATTGTAGGATGGGTGAGAGGAATGTAACGAAGACACATATTTTTCTAACATCCAGTCCTGAAACACTGAATTCATCTCGTTTCTATCGAAGGTTTCGTGGATTGCAAATGGAAAGAAGCTAAAACAGAGACCAGATCTATGCTTTCTGTCTTTGTTTTTCATTTCTATTTCTATTCTTGAAAATAAGTCATGGGGTAAATGAATCACCAATATAACTTCCTCTCGATTGCTTAGAAGCAGCAGCGCTCATTGCTTTGTATACCTGACAAAATCAAAACCATTCTCACTGGCGAGTCAGCCCTCTGAGTTTATCACCGTGACTGGCCCTCTCCCCGGTGACGAAAACGACAATCCTCAACACGTTGGCAATCATTTTGATGATGGCCCCTGTTGATGTCTGCGTTGTTGCTGTTCATTCAAGAGGTGGGCGCACCCTCAGCACAATCCACGAGTTTGTCTCTGTCGCTGGGGGCTAGTTTGACACACGGCTGTGACATGCACACACTGGGGCAAAAATTGCGAGCACTCATTTTGCCAAGAGCATGATGCCAGGCTCTTATTTGTCCCCAGTTGCTACATTGCCGATACATTTGTTCACTTAAAAACAGTGGTGAGAGTACATTTTAACATTTCTTAAAACGAGCCTTTCAAAATACTGTTGGTACGTAATCTTGATTTTGATACATCAAAACGTAAGTATGCCATGTAAGTGTTTGTTCTCGAGCTTTGTCAGGAACTGTGCCTATGTTTCCGGTCGTTTGATGTACGTTTATAAATGAAAAGAGTATGTTGACAGAAACACAAATTACTTATGCAGGCCTTTGGGAACAAGAAGGCTTTAAGACTGGTTTCCTCTCCTGTGCCATGGCCCACTTTGTCAGAGAAACCGTGCAGCTTTCTTGCATTGACTGGTGAACAAATAACACAAGGTGATTGGTTTTTCTCCTGTCAGATGTCCAAGAGGACAGACTGGTCGACGGCGTTTAAGTGAAGGCTTTGGCGAGGGTGCAGGACTCATATTTTATAACACAGAAGGTGTCCGAGCACGGTAAAGGCCACAACTGGCCAGTGACAGGCTCTGCACGCTTCCAGATAAAATGCAGTGAATGGAAATGAAGAGAGGAGAAATTGAGATTAATTTTCTGCATATAAAATTGTTTTCTAAGCTGTTTTTAAACAATATTATTAATCCGCTTTTCCTTCCTTTTCAGGAACCTTCTTCCTCTAGATAGGTAAGGGACATACAACTTACTGTTTTGACTGAGAGGGGCATAGACACAATTCGTCATTTGTAAGTCGACGTGAGGTCGTGGAGATTGTGAAGGTTTTGTGGTTTGTTGACGCCAATCCCAGGAATTAAAACTGTCTGTGAGGATAACTGAATTTTGCTTACTCAAAGAGATATTTGTGTGGCACTGTTTGAAGCGCACTGTTAAAAGAAAAGTACTCGTGAGTCCGTAGGGATCTTGGAAATACGTTTGTATTGGAACGTGCGTAATAATGTGAAACCATAGTAATAGAAAAGAACATTTTCGGTAAATAATGTAAACATTCAATTGTCAACTAATAAAGGGAATTCTCTTCTGTTTGACTGACTGACTGTCTGTCAACATTGCGCCAACAGGACACTGACAGATTTGTTCGAACTTCTCACGCATCCATAAACAGAATATCAATAAGCTGGAATGAAATTGTTGAAATTATTGTTTACTGTTCCATGCCTCATTTTACTTTTCAAACTGGAATGAAATAGTTCCATTTTAAATAAGTTGGTTCTCAGCTCAGGGCAGACAGGCATCGCTTTTTGCCAAGTCCAGATCTGGTTGAAAGCATCTTTTACTCTGAGTCTTTTGAGGCAAAAATCCTGAGTTAGGTGTCTTTGATAACTACCTGGGTTCTCAATCTGAGGCTGCAGTAGAGCTATGTGCATCTCCAAGTGAACTCCCTTAGTTGCCTTTTTGTCGAGGCGGGAGAGAGAGAAAGGGGGCGTGAGTTATAGGATTTGTCAGAGCCTGATAAGACACAACTGATTGACAATGAATTCTATATGATCCGTGTAGTAAGCCAAGGGGGTGATTGACCTGTACAGGTCGTCTTCCACCCGTTTTCTGCCTTGTGCCTAGCTTCAGCCTTCGTTATTTGGGCCTTAGACGTCAATGTTAGCCACGAGTATATGAGAGCAGAGGTCTTCTTCAGTCCGTGCCAACTTTAGGGGTCTCCCAGAGTGACGACCTCAGACAGAAGACGCACCTGCCACTCTGTCAGTGTAGGGGAAGCAGCCCAGTACGCCTCCTTCACGTCCAGCTATCGTTAAGGAGACATAAACACCAACAGAAAGTGAAGACGAAAGAATTCAGGAAATACGTATGTGTAAACCCCTCGTCTCGTAGTATCTGTACGTGTGTGAAAGCGACCACATTAAGACATACCTATAAAGACGTCCTTTAGTTCTTTGGCCATTGCCATGCGTCGCTCAGAAAATAAAAACTTGAAAACAGTGTTCTTCATATGGAGTTCGAGATGCTTTCAACATCCAGCGATGGTGTTCTGTTTTGTGTGCTTCTACTAATGACAAGTGGGTAAGCCACCTCTTTTTCTTAATAAGATAGATAGATAGATAGATAGATAGATAGATAGATAGATAGATAGATAGATAGATAGATAGACATATAGATAGATATGCACTTTTTTCATTTTCTATCTTTCAGGGTTCTTAAAAATGCTCGGGTTATATTGATAAATTGAGAAGTCGAGAGAACGGAGGACAAAAATAAGACACTACATTAATTCTCTCTCTCTCTCTCTCTCTCTCTCTCTCTCTCTCTCTCTCTCTCTCTCTCTGTGCTTCTGTGTCTCTCTGTCTTTCTGTCTCTGTCTGTCAACCCCATCCTCCTCTCTCTCTCCTCTCTCTCTCTCTCTCTCTCTCTGAACATCCATCCAAACACACTCCTGCAGATAGCCACTACCATACCAACCTGGTTTATGGAGCAAGCACAAACACATGCGTCAAGAATTACCAAACACCCCAATCTAGCCACAACAGACTGTACATATGACTTCAGTCATCTACAGCAGCACCAGAACCGTATTACTGCCGCAGATGATAATGAAGAGATGGTTATCTTGGAATAAGTTAATTCCTTTGATGAATTTACATACAACAAGACAGCATGAAACGAATGCACGCAATCACAATTATCCTATAAGATTAGAGCAAGGTCTTATATGCCTTTGCCTCTTAGATAATCGTGAAGTATTTCATTTCACATGTTTTATGATATGATGATGATGCGGGCGACGACGACGATGATGATGTTGTTTTTGATGTTGATGATGATGTTGACGATGACGATGATGATAATGATGATGACGACGACAATGCCGACGACGATGGTGATGATGACTATTGATGACGACGACGATGATAATAATGACGATGTGATCATTATTATTAAATAATGCTGATGGCAGTGACAAACCACCAACATCACCATTCTTTGTAGTGTGTAGAACAGAACAGTGATCGCTGACTCTATCATGTCAAAATTCTAATGAAAACAGCAGTCCAAATAAGCACACACACACACACAAAAATCCATCTTCCCACATTCAGGTAGATCGTGTAATACACGTATACGCACCTGTCCGTGATTCTCTCACATTTCAACAATGCTCCAGTCCTTCATACTGATGCAGCGGCAGGGTGAGCAGGGTAGATAACTCAGGAAGTACGAAGAAACCAAAAAAGGCCAGATCCACAGCTGCAAAAGGGACACAATCCATTGGGAACGTACTGCCCTTCCACAGACAGCGCTGGAGACACTTGCGCCATCAATGGAACAAAGACGTTTTGATTGGACGAGTGGCTGTCACTTAGGCAGAGAGGAACAGGAGGAAGAAGGGCCACCCACTGGCGGAAACACTTCCCCTGGAACATCTCTGTCTGACTGTAGGCCTCAGAGATGTGTCACCACGCCTACATGAGGACGCCTTTTGGATAATGCCGTTATGAATTTCTTTCTTTCTTTCTTAATTTCTTTCTTTCTTTCTCTCTTTCTTTCTTTCTTTCTTTCTTAATTTCTCTCTTTCCTTCTTTCCTAATTTCTTTCTTTCTGTCTGTCTGTCTTTCTGTCTTTCTTTTTTTTGGTTGTCTTTCTGTCTTTCTTTCTTTCTGTCTGTTTTTCTTTTTTCTTTCTTTCTTTCTTTCTTTCTATTTTTCCCCCTGGACTTGTTCATCCTCAGTGACTGCTCACAAGACGAAGAGTTTCGGGAATTGAAGAGCTTTGAGACGTAAACTTTTTGTTTGTTTATTTGTTTGTTTGCGCACGCGCGCGCGCGCGCGCGCCTCTGTGTGTGTATGTGTGTGTGTGGTTGTGTGTGTGTGTGTGTGTGTGTGTGTGTGTGTGTGTGTGTGTGTTTGAAGCCCCTCTTGTCTTGAAAAGTCTTCTTTTTGAATTCAATAAATGTGTTCTAATTTGAGGAGTGCAACAGAGAGCTCCACTACGCACTGGATGTGATCACTCAATAGTTGTCGTAAACCTTCCGCAGACGGAGGCATTTCCGTTGGAGCCACCCTTCGAATTTTATATTACTGTGACGTCATCCGGGGTGTTTAGTCTCATGAGCTCCCCAGATAGTGGCTCTCTTTCAGGTCATTCTCTTCCTTTTTGTGACAATATGAGGTTGATTGAAAAGGTTATCTGTCTGCCGCGTAAAAGTGCCATAAATCAAGTTCACTTTGTGTTCTGTAATCCCATTTGGAATTGCCTCAGGAATCAGTTCATTTATCACAAATATTGTGCACATCCTTCTCCGTTTGGACTTGTAGTAGAAAGAAACTCGTGGAGAGCGTGGCAGCAGAGAGTCCTCAGAAGAGAAGCCCCCTTCAAGCAAGTGTTTCGGCCCTTATCTCCTGACACTCTAGGGGGGTTGGGCCACACCCGGTTCATGACTTCGGATGTCCCTCTGCTGCCCCTTTTTTTTTTTTTTTTTCCCCATCTTGGGACGAGCCATGGCTGGGATTCGAACCCATGACCCTCTGGACATGCTCATTTTCCACTTAATAACTCGCGCTTTAACCACTGAGCCACAGGGACACCTGATATTTGTAGGGAAATTAAGCCTTATGAAGTTCACTTTTGTTCCTCCTTGACCAGATCCAGCTTGAACACCTCTCTGCCGCTTCTGCCATTGCTTTCAGGGCTCTGTTTTTTTCCCTCCCTGCAACTGAGAGCTGTTTCATGAGGCTGTATGCAGACGTTCCTACAAACCCCCTAGCTCCAATTTCTGCAGTGAGGACTTTGACCTGATGGCCTTCTCTCCTCAGGCTGTTTGCCAGATCAGCATACTTTTCAGTTTTGTAGATTTGAGCTGCCTCCATTCTGTTCTCATATGGCACCGTGAGCCCGATCATGATCAGCTGCTTGGTTGACTTAGAGTGGACTACTATGTCTGGTCTCATGCCACTCTTGCTGATGATCTCTGGGTGACTCTTCCATTCTGGGAGGTCTGCAGTGCACTCCCAGTCATCTGCCCCGTCCAGCAGACTCTGCCTGCATGTTTCGAGTGGCACTGTTGTTCTTGGCCATGATTTGCTGCCTCCTGCCGTGAAGAATGTTGCGGGTGCTTTTGGAGTCCTGATTTTCCCTTTTGTGGTGTTGGTACTAGCCCAGACTACTTGTACAATCTCTTTGAGCACTTGGTTGTGCCTCCATGTGTACCTTCCTTGAGCCAGGGCTACTTTACATGAGCTTAGGACATGCTCCACTGTTTGTTTTTCATGGCAGAGGGGGCATGCAGGATCGTCTGTTTTCCCCCACTTCACCAGGTTTGCATTTGAGGGCAGAAGGTCATATGCAGATCTGAGAATGAAGCTGATCCTGAGAGGGGCCATTTGCCAAATGTCATTCCAAGTGAGACTTCTTTGGAGTGCATTCTCCCACGTTGTCCATTGCCCTTGCTGGCTCTGCTGGACTGCTTTTTGGAGTCTTTTTTGGTCTTCTTCTTTTCTCATCTCCTGAATCATCATGTCTCTTTTGGCTTTTCCTTTGGCCTTTGACCACCATTCAGTTTTGGTCACCCCCAGTCCTTGTCTGTTGGTCTGTGTGTGTCCTGTTATTTCTCTGATCTTGAGACTTTCTTTTGCAGAATCCATCGCCTCTTGAACTTTCCATTTTCTGCCTGTCTTCAGCTGGGGCTTGATTGCTTCTACCACCTTGTCTCCTGAGTCCTCCAGCATGCTTTGAAGTCTGATCTTCCCTGCTTTGTATTCCTCCAGGATGGATTTCAGTGGTAGTTTCAGCTTTGCTTGGCGACAGTACAGCGCTATGTCAGTCAGACAGGGTGGGACACCAAGCCATTTCCTTGTGAACTTGTTGATTTTGGCTTCCATTGCCTCCACTATGCTGGTGCAGATGTCGTATATCATCAGAGGCCATAGGAGCTTTGGTATCAGCATGAACTGCAGACACCAGACCTTGTATTTGCCAGGGAGCCCACACTGGTCAATGGTCTCCAAGCCTTCCTCCGCCATCTGCTTGGTTTCTTTTGCTCTTTGAGTGTCTTTCAGCGTATCATCATACCATCTTCCAAGGCTCTTGACTGGTTCTTCTGTGACTGTTGGAATGGCCTGGTTGGCAACACTGAAGACCACAGATCCAGCCACTTTTCCTTTCCTCAGTGAGAGACTCCGTGATTTCTTTGGCTTGAACTTCATTCTGGATGAGGCAACTATGTCGTCTAGCCTCTCCAGCACATGACGTGTCTCGTCTTCTCTGGATGAAATCACTGTAGTGTCATCCATGAAGGCCTTGAGAGGAGGCATCTTGTATCCATTGCCAAGGTCTGTTTGTCTCACGTTGTTTGTTGCTGCTTTCAAGATGAGTTCCATTGCCAGCACGAACAGTATTGGGGAAATTGCACAGCCCATTGCAATACCCACTTCCAAGTTGATCCAGTCTGTTGTGTACTCCTTGGTAGAGAACCGCATTGAGAAGCCATTGAAGTACTTCTTGAGCATGTCGCGGATGTTCTTTGGCACATGGTACATCTCAAGAGCCAACTGTATCATCTCATGGGGCACAGATCCATATGCGTTTGCCAGATCAAGCCACACTACGTCCAGGTCTCTCTTTTCTGTTTTTGCTTTTTGGATTGCGTCCCAGATCATTGTGGCGTGTTCTACACAGCCAGCCACGCCTGGGATGCCACCTTTCTGGACTGACACATCCAAGTACTTGTTTTCCATCAGGTACTTGGTCAGCCTTGCTGCCATGACAGAGAAGAAGATTTTCCCTTCGACGTTCAGTAGTGATATTGGCCTGAACTGGCTGATGTCACTTGAGTTTTGCTCTTTGGGGATGTACACACCATCTGCCGTCATCCACTGGCCGCTGATGTTCTGGTTTCTCCAAGCCGATCGCAGCAGCCTGTGGAGCCACTCCAGCACCTTGGGACATTTCTTGTAAAGCTGGTAAGGTATTCCGTTTGGCCCTGGTGATGATTTGGCTCTGGCTTTGTCGACCACCTTCTTGATTTCCGCCAACGTTGGAGGCTTGCCATTGAACTGTTCCTCAGGGTTGGTTGGCCACACCAGACCTTGAATGTCGAGTGGTGCTTTGCTCTGTGGGTCAGAGTATGTTTTCCTCAGATGCTGCTCAAGAACTCCTTTGTCCACACTTAGGGTCCCAGATTTTGGCTGCTCAAACAGTGTTCTGGCAAACTGGAAGGGGTCTCTGAAGAAGCGCTCTTGTGTCTTCTTCTTTTTGCTCTTCCTCTTCCTCGCAGATTCCGCTTTGCTGAGGGCGCTGTGTTTTTCTTTCAGGTCTTTCCACAGTTTTTCCAAGCCTTGTTTTTCAGCTAGCAGTGCGGTCTTCATTTGCATCTTGAGGTTTTTCTTTTGGACCCTGATCTTGTCCATCTTTTCTTGGCGTCTGGATTTCTTTGGAGGTGTTTTCTCTTTGGGTAGTTTTGCTCCATAGGCGTCTCTACATGTGGCATACACAATGTCCCCATATGTGGCTAGTTTGTGTTCCAGGGTGCTTTTCCCTATCAGTGCATCGAGTCTTTGGACGATTTTTGCATCCAGTTTCTCCCAATCTTCAGTTTCGTTTGTTCGTGGCAGGTTGAGTTTCAGGCGCCTGGCATCGAGGGCCTGTGCAAATTCCTCATCTGAACCAACAGCGTGGATGTCCTTGGCACTGTGGTTTAAATCCTGGCCTTGGTCTTCCGACGTCTTATCTGCTGATGCAGTGCGCTGCTGCTCATTCAGATGAGTCTTCACACATCCCATCTTTGTTCTGTGGATCTTCATGCCACGGGTGGTGGCGAAACGCTTTCCACAGACACATGGATATTCCATTTGGTCCATGTTCATAGTCCGTTTGGGATTTGCAGTCATGATTGGTTGAGCACCGATGGATATTAATATGGCATCCACCAATGAAATTAACATAAAAACCGTTTTGCTATTTTCTTATTCAAATTGCGTTTAAGATTCGAAGTTTATTATATAGTTGGATATTAACTGTTCTGTGCTATTAACTATCCAGTTTATCCATTACCAATTGTATATGGACGAATATTTGATGAATTTGGTTTTGTTTTCACTGAAAAGATTTGCTCATAACACCCCCTTCATTAGGGGCCATAGCTATATGAATGAAAATCTCTCTCTCTCTCTCTCTCTCTCTCTCTCTCTCTCTCTCTCAGACCAAAGCTGTTGGAAGCTAAGCGAGAGAGGAGGAGAGCTGACACTGGCGTTCCACTGATCACACTTTTGTGGGTCAAATTCTCCCGGCAGCTAAAATATTTCGCCATTTAATTTGCAAAGTGCATGTTCTACTCGTCGAAAATCCGTCATGCACTACATCCAAACAGTTGTTCGCTGTTGCCAGTAAGCTGCTAAGAAAAGTGAATAGCTCTCCTCTTCTCGCAGCATTCTCTGTGCCTGAACTCACTCGGAAAGTTTCAGTCTTCTTCACGGGCAAGATATCACTTCTTCCTGAGGACTTTGATTCTGGTTATTCCTCCATTTTCACCTGCTACAGAACGTGAGTGTCCGGGTCTTGCTTTGCATTGTTTTGAGCTGTTCTCAGAGGAGTACGTGAAGACAGTATGTCTGAGACCTGGCCCAGAATTCATGTGAGCTTAAAATCTGTCCCGTCCTCCCTGGTGTTTGAATGGCTCAATGCTCTGCTGCTATGTATTACTCCTGTATTCTTCATCGTTAGGGCATCATTTTCTTGACATTTTCAAATCTGCTGTCGTTTGTTCATTTGTCTAAAAACCTTCCATGAATCATATGGGTTTCTTTTTCAAATAATTTTTTATTCCACTTTTACATATTTCATTCAACAAAAGTACAATAGCACCCAAAAATGTCAGCCATGTGATAATGTAGCGAACAAAAGAAAAAGTCTTGTGCAGGTGCCACTGAGATACATTATTCAGCAATCATATCTTATCAATATAATCTGTGGCCCGTTACTCTGGACAAAATACGGATGCTTTAATCAATAAAAAAAATCCACACAACCGACAACAGATCACACACACACACACACACACACACACACACACACACACACACACACACACACCACCACACACACACACACACACACGCACATGCACACACGCACACACACGCACGCACGCACGCTCGCAGGGATATGCACACATGAAAGCAGGCGCGCGCGCACACACACACCGCGCGCGCGCGCGCGCACACACACACACACACACACACACACACCGCACACACACACGTGCACACACACACACACACACACACACACACACACACAGATTCTCCCTCCCTTGGAATACAAGATTGTTGTCAGGGACAAACATTTGTTGGGGGGGGGGGGGGACAAACGGATTTTTTTTTCTCTTGCCTAGGTTACGTGTCAGTTCTGCAAACTTGTTCAGACACAAGAAGCGCGTGTCGTCCGTGACTTTTTCCTTCTCCCGTCCTCCAACAGTTCGCTTCAAGCTTTCGTTTTTTTATTTCTTTCTTGCTTTTTCCCCTTTTTTCTTTTCCCTTCACCTTCCATGAGCAAGGCCGTCTCGTGTAGATCCACTGGGTGTGTTTTGCACGTGGTGCAGCGGCTAGTGTCGTGTGTCACCTTTCGATGGGTGAGTTGTGTTACCTGGCATGGGACTATTAAAGAGGAGATTGACTGACTCGAACCTTGACTGCCGGGTGGGGAGAACTCCTTTCTCCGCCAGCTGGTATTTTCTCTTAGGTCTCCCGGACCTGGTCCTCGCTTCATTGTGGGACGCTTCAGTCGTGGTCGTAGGCGTTCACCCTTCTTTGGGCTAGAACAACGGCTAAGGTTTTCATCCCCAATCCACAAGCCGTTATGGTAACTACTCCATCTTTTTCTTTATTTACGATTTCAATTTGTAAATTTTCGCTCCTTTCTGTATTTGAACAGGCAGTTTAAAAGTCATATTTCATTTAAATAGCACTTGGACAGGTGTTTGATACTGAGGTTACAAATTTTCGTTGTCATTGCGAACATATCGAAATTGTGACCATTTTGTTGGCGAAAAAATGTATTCGTTGGCATCGAGCTTTCAGATTATCATTGCTCAATATTCTGCTAGCTACCTTGGGTGGGTAGTTTCGCACTTTGCTTATAATAGAAAGCAGGGTAGTCGAAGCTTAAACTCGCCATTTTGAGCAAGTTTTCGAATGGAGACAGCTAAGGTTTTTTCTATGGCTGCTGGGTCGTACTTGTCTCCCTGTTTTCGCCGCTAATATTGTGCATTTGATCTTGTGCCATTGAGTCCAATATACATATATGGATGTTCTATTCTTGTTTGAATAATTCTATCTTGAAGGAAAACGAGCATCAAGCATCATCAGTCAGTTTGTTCTTGTCATCTCAACTGGTGGAAAGGTTTTCAGTACGGTTTTGGCAAAACCTGGTATCTTTGAGATACTGTCCTTGATCATGGTGCTTTCAAAAGCAAGCATCTTATTCATGTTTTTAATTGCATTGTTTCCTCTTAGCACAAGAGATAAATACTAATTCAAGAAAATGCTTTCAACAGAAATGATATTGATTTACTTTGTGTAAAAGTTTTGAGGCACTTACTTAATTTGTTCTTCATGCTACAGTAACTGACAGTTTTAAAATCGTCGCCTGTAAACTATCAGGAAATTGAGATACTTGGTTCTGGCAGTCAAACCTTGATTTATCATATTTCTATGTGATTCTCCTGTCGTGTCCTACGGATGAGTAGGCAGGCAGGTCATCTGTGGATGTGGGTCCCCATGTGGGAATGAAGACCAATTCTTGAGGTACAAAGTCGTCCACAGACGCTGCATGGAATGGGGTCCTGCAAGGATGGGCCCCATTTTCTTTGATACCTCCTTTTGTGGATGGCAGCTGCTCTGCTCAAATGTCTGTGTCCTGGGTATACTGTTGCTTCCACTGTGTTCGGTCAAGGGCGACAGGAAGCAGTGTCGATGTTGCAGCGTCTCATGTATTTTCTATATGCGTGTTCTAACTTAGTTTTGGCGTTAAAAACATTCGAAAAAAGTTGACAGTGTGTTGATTTTTAACAACCTGCAATGTGAATTCAAGAATGGCAGTATCATATGATTTTTTTCCCCCATTGTTGAACAACATTAAGTGTTTTTATCCTGATAATAGACACGGTTTCTTTCATAAAAGCATTGGGTTCATGTTACATGAACTCTGCACATGGTCCACTGACCCCTTATCTACATTTGTTTTCATTACTAGTATTCACTCACATTACAATTCTATTTGCACATCGTTTACACAATTTTTTTTTTCACAATGCGGTCGGATGATAAAAGGAAATGTTGAAAAGGAATTAGTGAATCTATTTCTCTTTGAGGAATATCCTTATCTATATTTCGTAAAGACTAATGCATTAGTTTTATCAGTCCTTGCGCATATGTGGCTGTGTTTTTAAGGGTTTTGAATGCGACAACATTTTGACTGAAATATGAGTTTTGAAAATGTAGAAATCCGCCTGGCATGCCAAAGATTGTCGCAAACTTTTTTTTTAACATAATTAAATTGAGTGAAGATACTGTTCCTGCGTTAATGATGTTTTTCAATTTGATATGTAAACTAAAGGAAATGATCTGTTGTGCGTCGATCTTTCTTAAAACTAGATTGCGGATTTGATGGTAAGGAATTGTGGTCCGTTGTCACACACACACACACACACACACACACCACCACCGACACACCCCACGACACTCGACACACACACACACCACACACACACACACCACACACACACACACACACACACACGCACACACACACACACACACGCACACACACACACACACGCACACACACCACACACACACACCACACACACACACACACACCACACACACACACACAACCCACACACACACACACACGCACAACACACACACACCACACACACACGCACACACACACACAGCACACAACGCACACACACCACGCACACACACACAGCACACACCACACACACCACGCACACACACCACGCACACACACACGCACCACACACACACACACGCACACACACACGCACACACACACACGCACACACACACCACACGCACACACACACACACACACACACACGCACACACACACACACACACACACGCACACACACACACACACACACGCACACACCACACACGCACACACACACACAAAACACACACACACACACACACACACAAGAGATGTGCTGGAAATGAACTTCAGAATTCAACAAGAAAATCGACAACATCCAGAACAAAAGTACATTGTCATTTTTTTTTTTTTTTTTTTTATTGATCAGAGAATTTCTATAAAATCTGCAACAAATTGCGTACAGCATAGAATGCAGATTACTATTGATGATCGATTTTGAAATAAAAGTGTGCTGAAATCATGTAACGTGTTGCTATCCCGTTGAACAAAAGCGTCAGAAAACGCCCCAAAGGCGTAAAATAAGCAAGCAAAATTGCACGGAAAATGTTAACATGAACTATAATTAAAAAATCACCTTAACCAAGCAAAGAAAGATACGTTTGATTGCGGCAGAAAAGCTGACAGATTCTACTGATATAAACATATCTCCCCTAAACAATCCTTTCTCCTTCACATTTTACACATTCTTTTTAAGAAATAATGACAAAACAGCACACTGCATCTTAACGAAAAAAAAAAAAAATCACACATGTTTATAAATTACACCAAATATCGTGAGCAGGCTACTTCTGCCAAGAAAACACAAGGAATCCAAGCTCTTTAAACGTGTGGATAGAAGGAAACACAACCCATTTTGAAGAGCAGCAGTTTTACAATTCTCAGTCCTGCCTTGTTATCATTTGGTGCTGCATCCTAATCCTCCGGGTGATTTATGGCAAATCTTTAGAAAATGTTTTTGTTTTATTTGGAATACTAAGCGACACAAGATCAGCGGAAAGACACGACATAAATTGTTCAATGGGGACATGGTATACCAGATCTTAAAACAGATTATTGCGCTAAAACTCACACAGATAAGAAAGTTTTAAAAAACGAAACGTGCAAGAAAATAGTACAATACAATTATATCAGTTTTTTTTAAATTAAAACAGAAAATAAAGAAAGATATGGTGTATGGTCTGCTTTACATAAAAATTGAACAATCATCTTTTGGAAACACGTTTTCCTGGTCTACAGTCAATACTACAATCTAGCAACACCAAGATAACAGACCTATTTTCAGAATCAATGTTTGTAATGAGAATTAAAAAAAAGAATAGAGATAGAAAGATCAAGTGCAAAAACTGGAGCCAAGGGGGAGTTTGTACTATTGCATATTTTCCGTACAACAATGGAATGTACCCGACACCTTATGAATTCAATAGAAAATATGAAATCAGTACACATTCGCTGGCTGCCAATAGCTGTAAAATGTCAGTCAAGAAATGTATAAAGCGATCACAATTGAATGAACCAAATAATTGCGCACGTGAAACTTCTAGGACATTGCAAATAATACATACATTTCACATCAATACATTGTAGTAAGCTGTATTGTGACACTTTGATCAGTTGACGAACTTCCAACCTCCTACCCCAAACAGGTTGAGAAACTAGGGGTAGATATTCCATAGAAAAAGGACTTCAGTAAAGTGCATCAAATACGACATGTCAAATTCATGTGGTTACAGTTTCTTTTTACTGCATAGAATTCGTTGGTCGGATGTTGTAAACAACGAAAAGATCTGAGTGACGCAAATAGTGACGATTATGTTTTGGGTTAAAAATCTGTACACAGACAAGTAAGAATCAAATCTTAAAAAATCCAACAAACTTATTAGGAACAAAATATACAGCATTTACCTATATATGAATATAACCCAGTCTACTATATCATTTGTCGTTGATAATCATATGCTTACTGACCATGTATTTGGTTTGGTTAAACTCCCTGATAACACGTTATTCCAAATATTTATTTCAAAGTCCATTCCCAGCGCCGTAGCCTTTGAAAGGTACATTTCCCTTGAGATATTCAACACTATTGAGGAGACGAGTCAACGTGTTGCTGTTCAGATACAAACATAAAAAAAAAAAAATTTATTGAATCAGCAGCAATTTTTAAAAACCGACCTGTTTATTCTCGTTCATTACATTACTTTAAAAATTCTGCATTTATATGGTTTGCTCTCCCCCTCTCTCTCTTCTTTTGTACTTGCGCACGTGCGTACGTGCATGTGCGCGCGTGCATATGTGTATGCGATTTGTTTTTTCCTTCACATGAATTGCTATCGTTTTGACTTTTTTGTTTGAAAAGGAGTTGAAATAAAGAAGTAAAGGCAAGAGAGAGAGAGAGAGAGAGAGAGAGAGAGAGAGAGAGAGAGAGAGAACGAACGAATTTTATTGAACATCGGCCACAGACCAAGATTCAAAAGGATTTGGGGTGCGGGGCGAGGGAGGTGGGGAAGACAATGGGTCAAGGGCACTGGGGAGGGGTAAATAATGAAATCATCCACATACATCATGATTACTGTTTACAAATGGATACGTCAATACACAAAAAGGATCCAGATTCAAAAGTATATACAAACGTATCTACGATAATACACTTAAGAAAAGAGCGTATATGGACAAAAAAATTTAGGTGTCAAAAAATTACTTTAAAGGAGAGGAAAAAAAGAGAAAATATTTAAGAAAATGTTGTCAATTTTAGTAGCATTTTCACCGTAAGACACGACCTGAATAAAGTTGTCTTCTACGAATTACGTAGACAATATGTTTTGAAACTTGTAAAGTTCTTTTATTATCCCGTGGCAAAAGAATAATTGACAGTGGTAATTGTACAATATTTGAGATAAACGCTTCCCTTAAATCATTATAAAGTGAGCAGTTACATATGAAGTGGTTTTCATCTTCTACATAATTAACACAACACGGACAATTTCTGTCTTTTGAATTGTGACTATATCTGAACAAATTGATATTCAAAGGTAAAACATTCAATCTTGTATGTGAAAAAACTACTTTGAAACAAAACACATGAATGCTACAAAGATACATTTCCCTTTCAAAAACGACTTTAAAAGATCTATAGAGCTTGCATATCTTTCCTTATCTCTAATAGCTCCTGTCCACTCTTGTATACACATATCAATTAATCTCTGCTTGAATATGCCTAAAATCCAACGAACATTGCCAACATCCTGTTGTAACCATACCAAGTTGAAACCAGTCTCAACACAGCAATTCTCTTATATTTGATACCCAGCCTTTTTTTGCCATTCTGATCAAGGATTACCTGCATACTATATGCTTGCCCCGGTAATCTGTTCTGTCCCATACTATTCAGTTTGAACCAATATCGAATCACGCTTACGAAGGAGTTAATAAAGAGGGGGTATCTCCCCAGTTCCCCGTATACCATTTTGTTTGGGGACTTGAGTGGAACACCCAGGAAACGCGTGCATGCTAGCAAGTGAACTCTCTCCAAGCCATCTAAACGATGTATCCCCCACACTTCAGATGAATATAATAAAATGGATTTGATTTTGGCGTCAAACACCTTAAACTAAATATGATAACTGATATCCTTGTTCTTCTGGAAGGCTCTTATCAAAGTAATTAATTCCTTTTCCCCTTTAGTAATTAAGCGTTCCGTACCAAGTCTTGGACTAAGTTTTGTTGAAAAGACGAACCCCAAATAGCAATAAGCGTTGACAACTTCTAACTTGGTATTGTAAAAAATCCATTGTTCATTTTTACCAAGAAATCCTCCTTTTTTTAATACCATTATTTTTGTTTTATCTATATTAACATCTAATTTCATATTTGTACAACATGGTTGCAGTCTATTTAATTGGTTTTGAAGTCCGACTGGAGTTGTAGACAACAAAATTACATCGCCTGCAAAGAGCAGAATGAATAATTCTATGATATCGGGTATCAGTTGAATACCATGTCTACCTTTCTCATTCATATGAGTTGCCGACTGATTGATAAAGATTTCAAACAGTGTTGGGCTTAAAACACATCCTTGACGGACCCCCTTGGGGCAACTGAAATATAGTACGTATCATTTGACCTTACACAAGATATTAGAGAGTTATACATAGCTCGAAGCGCAGAGAGAGAGAGAGAGAGAGAGAAGAGAGAGAAGAGAGAGAGAGAGAGAGAGAGAGCGCTCAGAACTCAGAAAACTTTTATTCGATCAAAGATTGAGTTTTTAGGCAGAGCCTATTCTTCCAGTCTGTCCTTGCTAAGCTAACTTATGCAAAAAAAAATTAAAAGACGAGAAAATGGAAAAAAATGAAAAAAAGGAGAGGAAAACATATAAAGGCACACAGGATTATGAAGCACATGATTCTCTCTCTCTCTCTCTCTCTCTCTCTCTCTCTCTCTCTCTCTCCTACACACACACACACACACACACACACACACGCACACACACACGCGCGCGCGCGCACACACACACACACACACACACACACACACACACACACACACACACACACACACACACACACGCACGCACGCGAGCGTGCGCGCACAGAATGGAAAGCTTGACAAAAGCATGCAAATGTATACATAATCACGTGTGTGTGTGTGTGTGTGTGTGTGTGTGTGTGTGTGTGTGTTGTGGAGAGAGAGAGAGAGAGAGAGATCTTAAAAGCGTCAAATCCAATTTTCATAGTGATCTATTTTATTGACGTCAGTCGCAGCCTGTCTCTAATTCAAAATTCATAAGGCAACCACTTAAAAAAAAAAAAAAGAAACTGTATTCCATGATACCACGGCATGGTGTTGTTCTAATTCATAATTTGAGGAAAATCGTTTTCAATGGCTGCTGAATTATGTATAAGTATGGACTTTTCGGAATTACATTTCTTGGTATACATGTTGTAAAGGAATATCAATATACTAAGAAAATGATCTGGCCGCACATTTTTCTTCTAGTAACCAGTTAGTTATACACTCGTTCTGGTTATGCTCACATTCGCGTGCTTCAAACGTTTTGGTTTTGGAAACTTTTCAAAGCTTCTCCCACCGCAAATGTTCATTACTCATTACTCAGATGGCCTGCCTTGTGAGATTAAGGGTTCTGTAGGCCCTGTCACTGGCAGTGACCATACTCTCTCTCTCTCTCTCTCTCTCTCTCTCTCTCTGTGTGTCTGCGCTTGCTCCCATGTACTGATTTGCATGTATACACTTTGTACTTGTTCTGTTCCGATTTTTATACTTGGTACTGAGTGTTATTGAACTATATGAGTGCATTAGTGTGCGGACATGATAAAATGATAGTGAAAGTGACATTGCGTATTTGATTGTCCTTTCAAAGGAGGTAGTGTCGCTGACAGCTTTTGATGGTCCCGGTAGGAAGTTTGGCTTCTGACTCCTTGCGTCAAATGATGATGTATTCTAAATAAAGCTGGAAACTACTAAGAGATTTTTTTTTTTCTGATGAACTTGACAAAGCATCAACACCACCTGCTACCCCCCCCCCCCTCCCCCACCCCGCCTCACCCGCCCCATCCAGTTAACTGTAATTGACATATTCGTCTGTTATATCGTAATGTGATCACAACTCTTTCATAGTGACAATATATATATATATATATATTCTAAAAATCCATATAGATAGTATCAATATTGTTGTCTCTGTCACTCACGACACAAGATTTCTGCCGGGAGAAGCCATAATGATATTCAGTACTGAGATTATTACTGGTGACATGATAAACAATGAGATGTTCTGAATTATTGCTTCAGGTATTTTGCATATCACTGGTGCCAAACTAGTCTGCCTGTAATTTTCTAGCCTGCTATTTGTACCTTTCATGAGTAAAGCAGTAAGACTTCTCTTCCTCCACTTTGTAAAAACAGTTTCCATATGTGTAGATTTACAGAAACCGAAATTGTGACAATCCTTTGCTTGGTTATTGGTGTTAGATAATTAGGGAATTATCTATATTGAGATCACTATGCGGTCTCCGAATTGCTTCAGGAGTGACTATAGCGTCGGTCACTGCTTTTACCATCTGACAACTCAGCAGATTTTTCGGCAGTAAATTTTCAAAATTTTGTTCCGCATTTAGAAGAACAGTGATTCATAGTGTTAGCTTTATCCTCGTTCCTCACAGCTATGTCTCCGTCATCTTTCACTGAATGGTTTATGATCATTTTAATGGAAGTCTAGCATTGCACATGTTTCCAAAACCTCCTCAGGTTAATCTACGCTCTGGTTTGTCCTCCGTCTTCCTGCAGTCAACTTGACTTTAAAACAGCACGAAGAAATGTTCATCTTCCATGATTTATTTTGTAACCATCGTGAACACTTTGCCCTTAATTTTTAATACCCCTTGGAGTTCTCTTTCTTTTTTTTTTTTTTTTGGAAAGCAAGTAGAACGGGTGGTATTTCATAGCTGATCGTACTGGAAGCTAAAACAAGCGATTTTATCGTCCTATCGAGCGCTTCAAAACAAAATCCGCCACCCGACGTTTTTCTCATTGCTGGGGCTCAGCGCAGAAGGCCAGCTGGCAGTTGGGGTACGGCTGGAGGTTGTAGATATAGTAGGAGCCACAGTTGCGCACGGTGATGGGAGATTCCCAGTTGCAGCAGTTACTGCTCCAGTGAGCACAGGCGCGTGCTTCTGTCTCTTGACCCACCCCGGGTAGAGAACCGTTCAGCCACTGAGGAGCGTGAGTCTCGCAGTGGTACGTCTGCAAATGAAGAAATTGTGATTGCAGGGTACGTTAATCTGGCGGCGTGGACCTGTCGACTGTGTTAGAAAAAAGATTGTTGCAAATAAATCGGTCAAGATGAAAGATGCATGGGACTGGCGACACTGATTGTGCATGTGACGCTGTACGGGCAACAGAGGTCTGGTTTGATAAAACAGTGGTTCTGTGAACTTGTCGGTCATAACAACAGGGTGAGAACCGACACTTAAAGACTTTCATTTCAAACACTGTTGATTAATCTTTCGTCTACAGCATGAATAGAAAACCAGCATAAAAAGCTGCCTAGCCTTAAAAACAGATGACATATGAACTGGAGGTGAAAAAAAAAGTTACAAAGTACGACAGTGATAATAACAAATATACATACACACAAAAAGCACACGTAAAAGCCAATCGTGGCATTACTGGTTAAATGACGTAATGATTATATTAATACAAAAGGCATTGACACTACATGTAACTGGAGTGATTAAAAAGACGTGTTCACGGTATGTCAGCCTCCTTAATTACAAGAGGACAAAATTAGATTCGGTCGATTAATTCCGATCAAGCAGGTTATTCAGCTCATTTGAAAAGTCTGTTCTTCTAACCATTTATCTAATATCAGTTTAATCATGTTTTTCTCCCTGATATATTTAAATAGCTGTAATTATCATAACTGTATGTAACTCGGAACCGAAGTTTTTTTTTTTTTTTTTTTAAGTTCCTTTCGTATTCAACAAATGTTTGAGTATATTTGTAACAGAAAACTTAGAATGGTTTCACATTCTCTGCTGGTCCACAAAACATTTGAAGGTGAATCATTTAACCATGAATGATAATATAGGACAGCGTGCATGGGGAAAAAGTTATTTAGATTCATGTTTCAGTTTTATGTATGGTTTGAAGTGGTTACACATTACTCGTGATCTGTTCGATTTGTCTTTCAATATAAAACACTTTGCAGGCCCCAGACCTTATGTTAGATGTAACGTGTTAATCATATCTAAACAGTATGAAATAATCACTAAGAGTCAGTGTGAAAGTACTTCCACGGCCATTAACAGCGTTGACTAAGATTTTCCAGATCGTCTTGGCATGCGCAGAGTCCAAAATGTATCTCGGGTGCTGTAGGTAACAAACCGTGGTACATTCAGTTTATCTATTTTCTTGCATGAATTACGTTGCTAGACATACTCGTGTGAATCGGTGAAGCTTGCAACAGTTCTATTTTATTCTCGGATTTCCTAAATTGTGTTGAAATTGTTTTTCCAGTTTATTCCAGCGCTCAAAGTTTCGTTCAGTTAGCTAATGCTTCCTCTCTCTCTCTCTCTCTCTCTCTCTCTCTCTTCTGTGTGTGTGTGTGTGGTGTGCGTGTGTGTGTGTGAGAGAGAGAGAGAGACACATACAGAGTGGTTTACTGAGCGATGGTAGATGAGAATGAATTATTCAAACGTACTTTAACCTGAAAGTTTTGAACACTTAACGAAGGCTCTAAAACCAATCAATACATCAATAGCATCTGGAAAACAAATATTCAGTAAACCCAGAGGAGAGAAAGCATTTACACAAGTAAGCAATCCATCCTACATGGAGTAAGTAAGTAAGTAATGTCGATTATAGCCCAGCCGACCGTAAAGGACCACATCAAGGCTATCAACACATTTTACATGGAGTCAAGCAATGCTCAACTACAGTTTTTTAAAACAGATCAAGAGTTTTCTCTTTGTCTGTGGAAACAATCCTGAACAATCACCACCAAGAATCATGAATAAACAAAAATGTCCAACTCGGTATTGAGCAGACATTGTCTGAATCAAACACACACGTGAAGAAAAAATGCTGGCTAAAAATTCTAAAGATGGAAGAAAGAAAGAAGAAACAAGTATCATGCTACAGGAATTGGTGCGTACGATGACAGCTTTGTTTCTGTGTGAGGTGAAACGAAAGATGCAAAAATTATGACGTAAATATTATATTACAGGACGTCAAAGGAATGCGTCATAAACCAAAATGCTACCCCCTGCACGAATAGAAGTTTGATTGTGATGCGCTTTGTGGGTGGTCGCTTGTCTGAATGTAGATAGGCATCAGGGCGCTCTTTGAAAGATGGGAGGGGGGGGGGGGGGGGTGTCTAAATGCTCGTCAAGGGGGGGGGGGGGGGGGGGTGCGGAGTGGGGGTGCAGGGGAGGGGCGAATTTTGACTAAAGGTAAATGGAGCTATCCATTCCTCCCCAAGTTTGACGATTTCTTCCGTTCTCTTTTTAGTTGTACTTTGATCACTTTGAGATTTGATTTCAGTGTTGTTCTATTATTAATCATTGTGATGGGTTTTAATCCTTGTGTACTGTGTGGGGTATGAGTTAATCAGATTTTGACTCCATCGGCAAACACTTGAAGTGTGTTGTTAGCTGGTTTTCTTATGGTGACAAATGATTGGCTGGTTGGCCTGCTTTTGGCTTTTGGCTTTAGCCGGGTGAACGAGAAAACTGTCTAGTGACTGGTTCTGCCCCCCTCTCTGTCTGTCTGTCTGTCTGTCTCGCTGTGTCTGTCTCTGTGTTGGTCTGTCTCTGTCTCCGTCTGTCTAGATATCTGTCTGGATGTCTGGATGTCTACCTGTCTGCCTTTCTGTCTGTCTGTCTGTATGTCCTCCCCCCCTCCCCTCCCCCGCCCACCCGCCTTTGGTGTGTTTTCTTGTGTAAGTTTCATTACTTGTTCAATTTGTACGCGGAAGCGTTGTGTTTCGAGACACATGTGTGCGTTACCTGTGGTGGAAGTTATGAGACATTGGACTGTGTTTAACATTGAAACAACTCGGTCACAGAAAGCCTTCAGTTTCTGGCCTGTGAACGTGTGTAGCAGTTGTAGACGGATAAGAGCTGCGTTGCTACACTGTTGCTACACTAGTCCGTGAGTGGAGATCTTATTGGACACTCCGTTCTGACTGCAACTTCGACGAGACGTCATTAAGACACTGGAGAATGTGGACTGGAATGGAAGTTATTATAACTGTGTCCCTAAATGCACAGTTCATTTGAAGAGGATTTATTACAAAAAAAAAAAAAAAAAAAAAAGAAGAAGAAAGAAAAACCCTCGAGAATGTAGTCTACAAAGACAATTAACGTAAGTGTGTACCGTAAATGCACAATTCCTCTGGAGAGGATCTATTGGGAATCTGGAGAAGATGATATGGGATGATGGGTAATGTAACTGAATGTATCATAACGCACAGCTGTTTTAGAGAGGATTTGTTCAGAAACTGGAGAACGCGGTCTGGAATAATATGTATACTATTTGTTTGTATCTTGCCTGAAGAAGACCTAAGAGGTCGAAACGCGTCGTGTTTTGTCTTGTGACTTGTTTGTCCACGTTTCTCTTGGCGGTTCGCTAACATTTATTTAAGATTTGTTTAGATTTCCGCCTGCAGTCGTCTCACTTTGCAACTGGAATAATAGTTGATGTGACTGTGTTGGATAATGTGCAGCTCCTTTGGAGAGAATTCATTCAGAAACTGGAGAATGTGGTCTGAAATGACAGTTAATGTGACTGTATACTGAAATGCAGTGTTCCTTTTGGAAGGATCTGTTAAGTTATCCGGAGAATGTGGTCTAGAATGAGAGTTAATGCACTTGTGTACTATAAGACACAGTTCCTTTGGACACAATTCATCAAGAAACTAGAGAATGTGGCCTAGAATGATAGTTAATGTAAGGATGCACTCTAATGCACAATTCCATTGGGAAAAAAAAAAGGTTTATTAAGAGTCTGGAGAATGTGGTCTTGAATAATAGCTGATGGAACTGTGTACCCAAACGCACAGTTCCTTTGAAAAGAATTGATCCAGAAACTGAACAATGTGGTATGGAATTATACCGCAGCCGCGAACCTGTTGATTTGCGTTAGAGAGGTTCGGCGTGGTTATATAAGTGGAAGTATACGCGACAGTACGTTGATTGCTTAAAAACTGACTTGTGTCCTCTGTGGATTTTGAAATCTTCATTAACTATTCTTTTGTCTACCGATTCATAATCGAATACCGCAAAATTGGCTGCCATCATGCTATGAAAGATCATTTGACTGACAGGTGAGTGTTGCATGTCACACCGCCGTAGAGGGCCTTAAGAGTAGTTTTTACGTCAAATATGGGCATGTTTCCAGTAAAGTGTTGAGATGACAATAAGAGAGTCGTTGAATGGATGAGGAGTGAGAGACACTACCACCTTCACCACTCCTGAATTTGACACCCCTGTCTTATTAGATGCACGATCCCTGGCCAATCAATGTGCTCTTATGAAGTTTCTATAGTATATGTGCTTCCATGTGTATATTTCCTTCCTACTTTCTCTCTGTCTGCTTTTCTTTCTTTCTTTCATCCTTCGTCTCTCTGTCTTGCTGTGTGTCTTTCTTTCATCCTCTTTCCTTCTCTTTTTCCATCTTTCTTTCTGTCTGTCCCTTCTTCCTTCAGTTCTCTCTTTTTTTTTTTTCGCGTACACAGAGAGAATGTGTCGCTACACCAAACAACAGAACACACAAAAAAACCTGACGCTTTGTATCAAACGTTAAAACACTAAAAAAAAAAAAAAGTCCACCTGAAAAAAATATCCATTAGTAATAGTACATACAGACTTGCATGGTGTAGGGAGTGTTGGGGTTACTTGTTAGGAAGAAAAAAAGATGCCGAAAAAAAAAAGAAAGAGGATGGAGGCGCCAACTTGAAAAGAAAAAAAAAAGGAAAAAAAAATCTTTTAATATGTGAACAATAGGAGGTTGAAGTACAAAAACAAAAACAAAACAAACAACAACAAACAAAACGAAAAAAAACAACAAACAAACAAAAAAAAACAAAAGGTACACGACCGGCCATTCCCCTTCGCTCCCCTCACGCTGTCGGGACACTTGGGGGCTACTCACCTCCACGCAAGTCGTGGGCATGACGGCGTTCTGTCCGTTCAGATAGAAGCGATACCAGCCGGGCTCAAGGTCTCTGTCACAGTAGTAATCTTCCCGCTGTCCAGCGTGTTGGAGGAGGACCTCCAGGCGTCATCAAGTTCAGTGTACACGTCAGAGCTGCACGCGTCTATGAATGACGAAAGCATGTGGGTTGAGTTTTATTCGTCATCAAGTTCAATGTACACGTCAGAGCTGCACGAGTCTATGAATGACGAAAGCATGTGGGTTGAGTTTCATTCGTCATCAAGTTCAGTGTACAAGTCAGAGATAAACGGGTCTGTGTGAATGACCACAGCATACAGGTTGAGCTGTATACGTCATAAAGTTCAGTGTACACGTCAGAACTACATGGGTTTGTATGGATGACCAAAGCATGAGGGTTGAGTTGCAGTCGTCGTCAAGTTTAGCTTATACGTCAGAACTACAATGGGTCTGTATGAATGAGTACAGCATGCACGTTGAGTTTCAATCGTCATCAAGTTTAGTGTTCAGAGGTGCACGGGTCAGTATGAATGACCAATGCATGCAGGTTAAATTCAATTCGTCATCAAGTTCAGTATATACGTCATAGCTGCACAGTTCTTGTATGAATGACCGAAGAATACAGGTTGAGCTTCATACAGTGTATGTAACTTATCTTTAGAGGCCTGTAATCAACAGGACGTTAATTTCACTATCACCAATTGTGTACACCATAAGGCAGGAGTTGTTACTACTCTCATCCACAATGCGAGGAAATTCTTGGATGTTTATCGTAGAAGTCTCACCTCATTATTATCATTATACTTAAATGTTGTTGTCGTCGTACCCTGTCTAAAAGACTCCAGGGACCATCCCAACAGCCAAAGTACTTGAACACTACAGCACAAATGCATCAGCTATGGATGAGAGCATTACGTGTGTGACCGTTTTTGATTGCCCCGCCACGTAGGCAGCCACACTCCGACTTCGAGGAATTTTGGAGACTGATAATGCTATGCTAGCAGCTTGTCATGACTGAAGAGAATCCCCGCATAACTATGCAGAGCACAACGACATTTTGATGTAGCCCTGGATTTCTCGCCTATGTGCACTGGTCTGACACAGCCTTAAGCCAAGGCGGGTCATCCTTAAACAGCTCTTATCCTCGTTTACAGATCAACATCTAAGTGCTTTAACAGCCCACGTTCTTCTCTACACTACGGGCTGCCTACCTGGCTGGCTGCCTACTGAAGCGCTGCCTTCTGGTCCTGATAATTTATTTCCTGTGTCATTCAGTCGAATATCAGTCGCTCAGACTTTCGCTCATTCCTTCGATTTTTACCAAGGATGCACGCTATGTGAATACATGTCATCCTTGATATCGGCCAAACTGGCCTTCTCATCCGAAAGTTGGTGATAGGATTTTATGTGTATGCAAAATGTCATGCACGCGTTCACATACGGAACATCGGTTGCTGATCTCATACGAATGACTTTTCGAGAAATAGAGGCGGAATTAGGGTGAAGACCGAGGAAAAGGGGGGGGGGGGGGGGGGGGGGGGGGGGGGGGGCGTAGGCTCAAAGATTGTCCCCTACATTTTATACTATTTGCATAATGTCTTTAGTTTTTCGGCGGCTTTTTGTACACACACACACACACACACACACACACACACACACACACACACACACACACACACACGTATTAAGATTGAATGAGAGAGAGAGAGAGAGAGAGAGAGAGAGAGAGAGAGAGACGAAAGAAAACGAAACGAAATCATCTTATTTCACCAGTGTAATGAGATAGGCAAACATGAACGCTTTTTTCCCACGCCTAGCCCTACTGGGGCAAAAGGGAAAAAAAAAGTAAAAAACATATGAGGGAAACAAACAAGTAACGAAAGCTTACACAATGCAACACAATCAATCTACTGTGAACACCACTGGCAATGAACGCTATGGAAAACATGTATCTTACACATTGCAACACAATCAATCTACTGTGAACCCCACCGGCAATGAACGCTATGGAAAACATGTATCTTATACAATGCAACACAATCTACTGTGAACCCCACCGGCAATGAACGCTATGGAAAACATGTATCTTATACAATGCAACACAATCAATCTACTGTGAACCCCACCGGCAATGAACGCTATAGAAAACATGTATCTTATATATTGCAACACAATCAATCTACTGTGAACCCCACCGGCAATGAACGCTATGGAAAACATGTATCTTATACATTGCAACACAATCAATCTACTGTGAACCCCACCGGCAATGAACGCTATGGAAAACATGTATCTTATACATTGCAACACAATCAATCTACTGTGAACCCCACCGGCAATGAACGCTATGGAAAACATGTATCTTATACATTGCAACACAATCAATCTACTGTGAACCCCACCGGCAATGAACGCTATAGAAAACATGTATCTTACACATTGCAACACAATCAATCTACTGTGAACCCCACCGGCAATGAACGCTATAGAAAACATGTATCTTATACATTGCAACACAATCAATCTACTGTGAACCCCACCGGCAACGAACGCAGTGGGAAACATGTGAACGTAGGGCAAAAGGAATGAGGCAAGGAAAAGACAATGGGGCGGAGAGGTGGTCTGGGGATAAAGGGAGAGGGGAGAGCATACATCACGAGGGAAATGAACGCAAAGAAAGGAAGAACACACACACACACACACACACACACACACACACACACACACACACACACACACACGCACACACACACACACACACACACACACACACACACACTCACATTGTAAGGCAGCAAACTAACGTTGCTTGATAAGATGAAATATGTATGCAAATGGTGTTAATGAATTATTGAGTTCTTGTCTAAAATAGTGAATTTTTATATGCTGCTTTAAAAGAACCAATGCTGCATTTCTGTTTGGTGTTTATTAGTGGAGAGTTCCAAAGCGTTCCGCCTGAGTAAACAAGACTAGTTCTGAATAGATCAATTCTGGGTTTTCGGATTAGCATTTTATTGATAAATCTTGATTGATTTAAAGATTTGCAGTTGATGTAGACGGGGCAAAACCATTCTTAATTCTCTGCATTAGTATTGCTTTCTTGTACTGAAGTTTGTATGTTAAAGGAAGTATATTTAGCTTTGTAGTCCTGTGGTATTAATGAAGATGATTAAATAAGTATAGCTTTCAGAGCTCGCTTATGGACTCTATGTAAAGGTTTCAACGTATTAACACTTCTAGAGTGATTAAGAGTTGAGGCATAATCAATAGATGACTGCCTATATGCGTGGTAAAAGTGTTAATGCGCGTTTATATCTAGAAAATGTCTGATTTTTGTAATCTGGAAGACTTTTTGTGAGACACGTTTGCTTAAGCCAGTAACATTAGGTGGCCAAGAGAGATTGTTGTCCAAGGTGACTCCCAAAACAAGGCAAGTAAGGTTATAGGGAAAAAGCAATCTGCTCTCAGAGAAGTCTATACTGTTTCTGTAATCAGGAAATCTGTGAATATTACCTCTGATCCCTCACACCCACTCCACTGCCACTTTGAAAAACGTCCATCAGGAAGACGCTACAGAATGCCCAGAGCACAGAAGAATGCCTTCAAGAAGTCTTCTGTACCAAGTGCCATCAGCATTTTAAACTCTAAAGCCTGTGATTGACTGCCATGACCCTTGTCTCTCATACATGAAGAATTCAACTTGCAATATTATGCTTTTACTGTGAATATGACTCTGTGTGTGAGTGTGAGAGAGAGTGTGTGTGTGTGTGTGTGCGTGTGTGTGTGTGTGTGTGTGTGTGTGTGTGTGTGTGTGTGTATGTGTGTGTGTGTGTGTGTGTGTGTGTTTGGGCCTTGGTACGGGTGAGTTTGTGTTTTTATGTATTGTTTTTATAATCTATGTAATGTTTATGTCTTATGGATTTAATGTTTATTTTATGTGTGTATGTGTGTGTGTGTGTGTGTGTGGGGGGGGGGGGGGGGGGGGGGGTGCGTGTGTGTGTGCATGTGTGTGTAGGGGTGGGGTGTGTGAGTGTTGATGTATATATAAATACATATACTAACACAGGCTTTTATGTAATGATTTTTAATGTCTTTTTGTAATGTCTTATGTACTTGTGAAATGATGTGGAGCAGAAGAAAAATTTCCGATGGACAATAAAGTTGATTGAATTGAATTGATTGAATTGAATTGAATTGAATTGAATTGAGTGCTGACTTCTTCCAGCTGCTTGTCACCTATGTATATAGAGGGCATATGAGAAGCAACATTTTGTCTTTTTTGACGCGAAGTTATGACCATATACTTAGTTTTCTGTTCATTAAAGGACATGTGACTGAGTTCAGACCAATTGATCAACATTCTCTTGTAATCTAACAGATGGTTGATTTAGGTCAGAATGGTTACAGTGGATAGATTTATCATCTGCGAAGAGTTCACCAGAATTTTGTGGTGCAAAATTGGACCGTTTGTTGTTGAAGAAAACAGACTGTAGACGATTAGCGAGAAACAATTCTATAAAAGAAAGAACTTGATTGGAAATTCTATAGATAGCCAATTTTTTTTCAGAGGTAATTTGTGATCAATAACATCAAATGCTTTTGCGAAGTCAATGAAAAGAACACCAGTGAATTTCAAATTATCTACAAGATTTATCAGTGCTGTGTGGCAAGGGTAGTTGGTTGTAAGTCCAGACTGTTTGGGATGGAGCAGGTCGCATTTTAAAATATGGAACGCGAGGTGTTTATTAATATGCTTTTTTAGTAGCTTGGATATAATAGATAAAATTGAAATGGGTCTACAATTTGAAGGATCAGTTTCATCTCCTAGTTTAAAAAGTGGTATTATTTTGGACTGCTTCCGAATGTTAGGAAAATAATGTTTATCAATGAAAAGATTATATAACTAGGTCATTGTGTCAGGAATGAGAGGAGCGCTACGTTTTAGACTTTTTTTTTTTTCGTCCAGATCGTCAAGACCACGAGTACCTGTCTGTTTCATATGTACAAGATGAACATTACAAATTGTCATCGGAGGAATGATTGATTCTGACGCATTGGTTTTAGATTCGCAATTTTTTCTCCCCATCGGAGGAATGATTGATTCTGACGTATTGGTTTTAGATTCGCAATTTTTTCAGCAGTTTCAAGTCATTCGTATTGGATATGTCTTTTTTTAACTGTTTGATCGGCAATGTTAGAAAAATGATGATTTAAATCATCTCAAGAAATATCATGCAGAACTGCAAATGTTTTGTCTGAATTCGTACATGTAAAACTATTCATGGTCTTCCAAATTGGTTTTGAATTATCTTTAAGGCCGTTACGAGCTAATTTTCTAAAATATTTCTTCTTTGAACAACGCAGCATTGGAGTAACTTTATTGCTTTGCTGCTTGAACTCTTCAAACTGTTTACTTTTAAGCAGAATGTCTCTTAATCGCATTGCTTCTTGAATTTCATCAGTTAACCAAGAAGATTTAGGTGAATATTTGATCGTCTTACTTTTAAAGGGGGCATATTTGTTGTATATATCAATGAAAAGTTTATGCCAAAATTCAAAAGCTTGATCAGGATCAGTGTATTGATAAACATGGGATAATGATGATTGAGCTAAATCACATAATAAGGAACTCTTATCAAAATTGACAGACGATCTATATGTGATGGCTTTGTGTCCAGGTCCAGGGATTTTATGCCTTGTTTAAGCCAAGCTATATATACAGGCGAGTGATCACTACAGCCACAGTATGGAGAACACACTTCTATAATGTTTTGTTTTGTGCTGACATAAACAGGATCGATTAGTGGCTCGGATGTTGGGGTAACTCGTGTTGGCATTTCAATTAACTGAAACAGGCCTAAATTATCATATGTTGCATTCCATCTTTTTTAAGAGGTCTATGTTGAAATCACCGAACAAAATAATTTCGTTTTCGTCAAGTGAGGCACTTCTCATCGTTTCTCTAAATTTGTTGTACCAGTCAATACGTTCTAAGGGGTTTCTACACAACAAAACAATGAAGATGGGTTTGGTGTTCTTAAAACTAAGTTCAATCCAAAGCGATTCAATGCCTAGGCTTTTAAAAGAATTGATCCGTTTGCACGTGAGAGACTGACTTGAAAACCAGTTTGCATCGGCAGAGTAGGGTCAAGGCGGATTTGGCTGTAACCTGGTATCAAGACATCGAGTCAGGTACATACTTTCTTAATCAGCGCCGCAAAATAAGCGGAACTGCTTACCAGAATGATAGAAAATAGAGGATAGCTGTTCTCGCTTGACAGAGAGAGAGAGAGAGAGAGAGAGAGAGAGAGAGAGAGAGAGAGCGAGAGAGAGAGAGAGAGAGAGAGAAGACAGACAGACAGACAGACAGAGAGAGAGAGAGAGAGAGAGAGAGAGAGAGAGAGAGAGGCTTCAGACGCTTCAGAACTATTTTTCTTGACACTGACCTGTACAGTCTTTGGGTTACGGGGGGAACAAGATTATATTTGCAGTGGCAGGAAAGAAAGAAAATGTTGGAATGAATCAGGTAAACTGAAAAGCTAAGTAAGAAAATGTTGTGAATAATCAAAGCATTGAGAGAGAGAGAGAGAGAGAGAGAGAGAGAGAGAGAGTCAAGACTCAAGATATTTGATACACATTAAGCCTCAGCCCATCATGAAGGGGAATGTGATCATGTAACTGCGTGAAGATATATAACAGATTCAAAATACAAGCTAACGATGATATAAATGTATTCATGTACCTTTCAAGAAGTCACAACACCTGTCATTCTAAATCCTTTATACAAAAACAAAGAAAGATCACGTACATCTTCAGGTTTGGTCGATGACATTAACAAACTCAGTTCAAACAGTGAATGATGTCTATCATATTTAGGCTTAACTAACATTTCGCGTATACGTTTAAGAGCTGGGCAACAAAGAATAGAATGCACCTCACTTTCTTCGCTTGAGAGAGAGAGAGAGGAGAGAGAGAGAGAGAGAGAGAGAGAGAGAATATCAACGGTGCATACCTGTCTGGTCAACATTGCTTGCTGCATCACTCAGGTACGTTGTGCTGCCTACAGACGGAGTCTTCAGGCTACTGGACGTCATGACCTTGGAATGACACCTACACGAGCTATTCACGGAGACTCGTTTCGTGAAGGTGAAGGTCACACAGGACAGATGGGAACACATTCGACCGCAGTCCACTTTAGATCGCACCGAGCCCTCAAACAAAACGTCCGCAGTAAACACCACGTTTTTCAAATCTTCCTGCATGGAAAATCTGGCCTCTCGCATTTGAATCCCTGAAGTAGTTGGCACGAAAAGAGCGAAATAAAGCAACGCCAGTGAAAGACACAGACGCGCCATGTCTGAGCTTTTCTTTCTGCCAGTCCTTTGATTCAAGAAATGGAAAAGAGCTGTTGCGATGATCCTTGCCAGACGAGTAGCTGGCATGCTTATGAGTTCAGTTTTATAATCAAATTTAGTGCCCCTCAGTGTTCATCTCAGCTCACTCAGATTTCCCAAACTGCGTGGATCAGTTTGATCAGTTTTAAGAAGTTTTGATTTGGAAGCACGCTCTGCAATGATTTTTTTTTTCATCCTACATTTTGAAGCCTTTCAGTTCTTTCAGCTCGTTCTTCCTTTCCTTATTTCATGCGTATTTATTTACTTTTGACCTACTTTTACATGTGTATGCAGAAACACGCTCTGGATTAGTTTCAAAAAGCACTTTCTCTATTCGACACAGTCGCAGCCAGTTGTAAACACTAAATTAGGCTGGTTATTTGACAGGGGAAAGCGTTGCACGTATCACCAGTGTTTCCTATCACTGAGAGTAGGATTCTGGAGACTGTCCCATGCTATGACACTATCTAGGATGACAGAGGCAAGGCACGCTGACACGCGGAACTGACAACACCGACAATGGCTTTCCATCTGCGTCAATGGCCCGTCTACCGGTGGATCTGCTTTTTTTTTTTCGTCCCACCCCTTCCCCTCCCACATCCCCATACCCTGCGTTTGCGTCAATGCAGAGAGAGAGAGAGAGAGAGAGAGAGAGAGAGAGAGAGAGAGAGAGAGAGAGAGAGAGAGAGAGAGATTTTCGATCGTAAAACTCCAAAACAATATTCTCTTTCGAAATGTCCATTTCTTCATTAATGCTTTATACGACAAACAATACGACAAACAATGTCATAGTCATTGTCATTGTCTAAAGTATAAAATGAAAAAAGAGTGCAGATAAGGTTCTGAGGCGTTAGTCCAAGTGTTTACTGAAGCGTTCCCCCGTTTGGTTTCTCTGTCCCCTTCCCTCTTCCTCTTTCTCTCTGAATATTGAAGTAGCACATAGTATGTTCAACCAACTGAAAGAAGCATTTTCGTCTGAGAGAAAAAAAGTGGCCTCAGTAATATTTGACGAGCGAGACAATGCGCCTGTCAGGAATTAGAAGAAAAGGGATACGTGTTTTGTGAGGGTTGAAGGATCAGTTTTCGATGTTCCTCTACACGCTAATGGCAGGGAATCAAGATCAGCCGACCAACCTAATATGTTTTTTCCACATCTGTTTGATACCCCCCCCCCCCCCCCCTTTTTTTTTTTTTTTTCCCTTTTAGCATCAAAGTCCAGTAAGTGAAAGGAGCCAGAGAGATACAATTGCGTACACACCTGCACCGATTCCGTCCATATATCTTCCTGGTCATCCTCGCCATCATCCATCATCTCATCCTTCTACACCAGACCATTCAAACACACAAACACGCACGCACGCGGGCGCGCGCGCGTGCACACACACACACACACACACACACACACACACACGAGCAAACGTGCACTTAATTATGCACACACACACACACACACACACACACACACACACACACACACACACACCCTCTCTCTCTCTCTCTCTCTCTCTCTCTCAAAATACCAGGCACACATACAGAAACACACATGTACATTTCCACATTTGGAAAATAGCCCATGTAACACCGTTCCACGAGAAAGGAAAGATGATTGAACCAATTGTCGACTGGTGCCTCCTCTAACTTGTGTGGGTAAACTCTTTGAAAGATTCTATACAAGCATGTTTATCACTTTCTCATGTCCAACAAACAAAAATCTTTTTTTTTTTTTTGAATGGGCGCAAATGAAGAAAAAGTTCCTATGATCGACATTAATAAAGTATATACTGTTCAAAAAAAGTTAAGGACCAACATTTCACTGACTTACAAAAAAGAAAATTGGGAAGTGATCAATCTCCAAGTGTATTATTTACTGAATATGTGAAAAGTGTGTAAAGACAATGACAAGTCCGAGGAATCAACAAACTGGAATCGAGCGCAGTACAAACACCCCCACCCCCAAATTTGAAAGTCACAGGAGGAGTGTTTGTTCAATGTCATGGTTAATAACGTGTGTGTCCCCCGTTATTGGCAAGGCATTCAAGGCAGCGTTGTCGCATGGAGTTCACCAGTGTGCGCAGAAAGGCCTGGGGGACAGCAGCCCACTCCTGCTGGAGTGACTCAAACAGCTGACCCAGGTTAGCAGGAGGAGGACGACGCTGCTGCTGTCTCCGGCCCAGCTCATCCCAAAGATGTTCGATGGGGTTCAGGTCTGGGCTGTTTGCGGGCCACTGCATTCTGTTGACATCAGCAGCTTGGAGAAACGTGTTTACTGCTCTGGTGCGATGGGGCCGTGCATTGTCGTCTTGAAAGACTGCCTGAGGTCCAAGCTGTTGAAGGGCTGGCAGCACCAGGGGTTGCAAAATCTCTGTTTGGTAACGAACACCATTCAAGTTCCCTGCCACATTGTAGAAAACCGTTCTGTAGCGTGTGCTTATGCCGCCCCAAATCATAACGGATCCCCCACCATAGCGGTTCCTTTCCAGGACAGCTTCTTCTGCAAACCGCTCCCCATGGCGTCTCCAGACCCTGTTCCGTCTGTCGGTGGGATCAAGGCAGAACCGCGACTCGTCTGTAAACATCGCGTTAGCCCACTGTTCATGTGTCCATCTCACGTGCTGCGTGCACCATACTCGGCGTGCTGCTCTGTGGGCATCAGTCAAACGCGGTCTTATGGCTGGTCGTCGAGCACGGAGGTTAGCGGCGTGTAGGCGGTTTCGTATGGTCTGATCACTGACAACAGTGTTGGTGGCATCTCTAAGGCGACGTCTGATGTTGTTTGCACTTGCTGTTCTTTCTTATGTGGCCTGCCTTTCAATGTATCGGTCCTCTCGTGGTGTTGTTATTCTGGGTCCACCAGAGCGTGGTCGTTCTTGCACTCTTCCTGTGTCTTGAAAGCGTTGTCTGAGTCTGATAACAACAGAGTGTGATACCTCAAGTCTCCGTGCCACTTCCCGGACTGCAACTCCTTCTTGGAGCCATCCTAATGCTCTTCCTCGATCCAGCTCGTTCAGTCTTCGACGTGGAGACATGCTGTTGCATTGCATTTTTCGCCAGTACAGTGGCTTTTAAAGACATTTGGTTGAGCATACTTTATGACCTACAGCCTGATTTAGCTCGTACTTCACATGATTTTGATTCAGCACATGCTCCTCGGATCCCAAGCACATCAGAAATTCACCCCAATTTGTTCCAAAAAATGACAAGTCGCGACACGTGTTTTTCATGGCGCGTGAGAAATGTGTGCCACAAAATTGCAGTTGCCGCATTCACTATCAATTTGTGCGTGTGGTTCAATTTGTTTGGACCACAAAGGCGGTACAATTGAATTTTTGTGAATTTTAAAAAGTTTTTGTGCATTCTCAATGTTGGTCCTTAACTTTTTTTTTTTAACAGAATACATAAACGTCATACAATGTTATGAAACACGTTACACACCTTACCTCAAATTCATCAAATCGTGACATTTGGAAAATGCAGATCACACTGACCAATTTCAGCATCACATTGTTCTGATCATGCTCCAAGGTCATGGATAACATGTAAGCGTGAAGGAATAAAAAGTAAACATTATTTATAATAAGCATAAGCCCTCTAATCATTTAATGTATGGGGCCCATTTTGTTTTGTAGTTTGCATTGTTCATCTCCATCAAGGACACATATTTCTCCATTTTATAATTATAGTCCAGCTCCTTCAAAAACATGTTCAGGTTAAGTTGATATGTTAATTCTACATCTACATATCATAACAAATGCGTGTTACTTTAGTAAAGCTAAACATTTTCTTAAGTGCTAAAGTTCTGTCATTATCAAAGTAACTTTCTAATTTTAATCTTTTATTCTTCGCCTTTGATCGAATGCACGGACCTTACATACTTTAGAAAATTGACCTGAAATCCAATTTTTTTCGACAGTTCGTGGCGGCTAACAAAATTGCCATTGTCATCGAGTAAATGTGTAACTAAGAATACATTGCTTTGTATCCATTTCTCGTAAAAGGATGGTTTTTCTCCCACTTTAAACTTTTTTTTTTTTTTTTTTTACAAAAGATCGGTTCAGTGGTTATATCTGTACTTTTGTATAAGTCTACATGTTTGCAGGGAACATTTGGTAAGTTTGAAAAACTCCTTTACAAATTTTTTTTTTACAAGATTGCTTTCAACAAAGCTGTCAGGTCCATATGCACCAAGGTGACCAATTTCGGGACATAATGAATGCAATATTGTTTTCCACTTACGGTTTTGCATGTACACTTTCCTGATCGAGGTGATTTTCAAGGAGCTTATATATACTTTGAGATCGGGTATACACAACCCTCCCTTTTGTTAATTTTGTATTGAATATTTTCTTTTGATTTTGTCATTCTTGTTGTTCTTAACAAATTTGAAATAAACAAAGTTCTGATGCACAGTCTGGATTTATTTAAGGTGATTTGGCAGTTTACCAGCTGCCCATTATCTACGACAAATTAGACAACAGCAAAAACTAAATGATTCCAGGTCATCTGTATATGTCGATATTTCTAAAGTATTTGACCCTGTCTAGTATAGGGATCTCATACTTTAACCAAAACTTGGAGCCACAGGAGGTCCACTGTTAGACTGGTTTAACAGTTACATAGTCGATATAAATCAGTCTGTTGCTATTAAGGGTAATCGCTCCACGACGAGTAAATAGTTACTCAGGGAGTACCACAAGGTTCTAGCCATTGGCCGCTGTTGTTCTTAGACTACATCAGTGATATCATTCAAGACATTAAATCTATAATCTATTATTCAAAGACGATATAAACATGTCTTTAGCCATGCAAAATCGTTTCACGAGGAAAGAAACAGTACAAACTGACTTAATCTAAACAAAATTTTAGGCTAAAGCATGGAAGTAAACGGTGACGATTTAAGGACAGAGCCACATAATGCATTCAGAAGAAACGCAGTGTCCCATGGCGTGCACTTTGGGAATAGTACAACGCAGCAGCAAAATCAGCATTCAAATTGAAACAAAATATTATTTAAATCAAGCATGTCGCGTGATTTATAATCAAACAAGAGAAGTGTCAAAAAAAATATGACTGAGACCCCCCCCCCCCCCCCCACTCCCCCCAGAAAAAAAAAATCAATGAAAAAAAGTAACAGAAAAGAAAAGGAAACCAGTCTTACAGGCACACAAGCGCCAACACCGGTACACATACAGGTACACACACCAATATACATCTGTGTGCGTGTGTGTGTGTGTGTGTGTGTGTGTGTGTGTGTGGTGTGTGTGCGTGCGCGCGTGTGCGTGTGTGTGTGTGTGTGTGTGTGTGTGTGGTGTGTTGTGTGTTTGTGTGTGTGTGTGTGTTTTCCCTCCGGGTTCCACGTTGTGGAATTCTTCATACATTTCAATATGTACACTGTAATAATAATAATGGTTATTTATGGCGCTTAATCTGACATCATAAGCCCTGAGCGCTTACAAATACAGAAATGGTTAAAAACAACAACAAAAAAACAAACATAAATGAAACCAATAAGAAGATCAAATTGCAATAAGTACCGTACACCTACAAACAAGTGTGCATATTGACACATGCCCACGCGCGCGCGCGCGCGTGAAACCACACACACACACACACACACACACACACACACACACACACACACACACACACGCACGCACGCACGCACACACACACACACACACTCTCTCTCTCTCTCTCTCTCTCTCAACACGCGATCCCACACACACTGTCACACAACAACGGACACGACAGCACGCGTGCACACACACACACACACACACACACACACACACACACACACACACACACACACAGAGGCGTCTCGGAATCAATTTGATGGGAAAGGGAAGAAAGAACTGCTATTGATAGGTGAAGAGGGAACACTCAGTCATATCTAAGTGCACGAGAGCTCATGCATACATACATACAGACAGACAGACAGACAGACAGACAGACACACACACACACACACACACACACACACACACACACACACAACACACACACACACACACAATGCACACACATTCACACGCACACATCCACACGTCCACATACACACACACACACACTCACACACACACACGTTCAAGATGGCGGGAACTGTCAGCAACTAAACTTACACCTGGCTGAAATTAAACAATTCTACCAGAACCATGACCAGAATGACAAGATCCAGAAGTCTGCGTAAACATCAAAACAGCCTGACTTCGGAAAAAGAGTCAAGTGAGACGAAAATGTGTGAAGAACCAGCCTGTTTTCGGGAAGAAGTTTTGGAGCGAGCTGCGCTGCAAGCTGTGGACGCTCAAACAGGCCCTAACAACGGAGAAACGAGTAGCGATGAAAACTGTGCAACTGCTTCAGACACAGTAAGTGAAATCAAGCAGCTGAAACAACTGATTGAGAAACTGTGTGTGAGGGTTGTTTCATTAGGAAAAAAAACTGTAAATGAGCAAAACGATCTGATTTCTAATTTTAGCAAACCACCAGTAGGGTCTCCAAAAGAGCAGTGGAACAGTAAGGCACAGAACGTCAGTTCTAAAAAATCTAACTCGAGTCAAAGCCTCACGTACGCGGAAGCTGCAAGGTCAATCCCACCAACTCTCAGTCCCAAAACCGTCAAAAACAACTGGTTCGGGACTGACAGAGCACAAGACCAACAATAAGAAAGAAAACAAAATAAGAGAGCAGAAAAAGAACTCAGAACCTCCCATCAATAACGTCAAAAGCAAAAATGACGTCAAAGGGCGTTCGAATAGAACTGAGGAACTCAAGAACGGAAGAAATGCAGGACGTCCCTCTTGTTTTGCTTTTGCACGATTCTGTGTTGACTGGAGTCAATGGGAGAAGTCTCGGACAGTCTTACGGGTTTAGTACCTTGTCAAGGAAAGCTCATAACATCAGTGACTTAAAACCAACATTGGAGAATGCAGTATCCTCAGTTGAAAGACCAGTGGATGCTATTGTTATCCACTGTGGGATAAACGATCTGAAACACGGACGCCGACGTCTGCAGTAAAAACTTTTCTAAAGCTGTTAAAGGCACTGCTGCAAAAAATCCTCAAGCAAATATCATTATCAGCAAAACTTTTGATGACACTCTTGGAAGTGATCATCTGCCCATCGTAATGACAATTAATAAAACATATGACATAAAAAAAATTTGCCAGAAGACAAAATACCTAAATACAATTATAAGTTTGCCAACTGGGATAAGTTCAAGGCTTTTCTTTCCTATAGACACATAGAAACTTTTGTGAAGATGAAGAAAATGTAAATGATATGTATTCAAAATTCAACAAAATGATTCTCTTGGCCGCTGATGATTCAATACCAAAATGTCAGGCTAATACTTCTCCAAAAACACTTCATACCGGCAATGTGTGGTGGACTAAGGATTGCGAAGAAGCTGTAGCCTTAAAGAAACTGAAATACAAAGAGCATATTAAAAACAAAAGTGAAGAAAACCACCTAGAAATGAAAAAAGCTAAGTCACACTCTAACCGAGTAATTGCAAAAGCAAAGCAGCTTTACTGGACAGCGTTTTGTGCTAAAGAAGTTTCTCATCATAAGGACCTTCAAAAAGTGTGGCAAAAATTTCAAACTATGAAAAAAGGGATAAATCTCCCAAGATATCCAGTTAATTTGGATAATAAAAAAATTCTCAACCTCATCTAAAAAAAAAGGAGAAGCATTCGCTAACATGTTTTCAAAGACAACGCGTCCAGAAAGTCTTCCACAAGATTGCATACAACATAGGAAAAGGGAAGAAAAAACAGAGATGTACGAAGAGCCAGTTTCAAATAATGACCACTATATAAATGCCCCCATAACTATATGCGAGTTAAACGACTCCATCCCCCTGACAGGTAATAAATCATCATCAGTTGGATTGGACGCTGTTTCCAATGAAATGCTAAAACATTTACCAGATAATTATCTTTGTTTTTTATTGAAAATATTCCAGCGGGTTTGGAATAATGGTGTTATGCAATCAATTTGCAAACGGTCTGTAATTATTCCCATTGTAAAACAAGGAAAGTCTCCCACAAGTCTCCACAGTTACCGGTCTGTAGCTCTGACG
The DNA here is from genome assembly GCA_033310375.1 of Conus canariensis. Taxonomy (NCBI): domain Eukaryota; kingdom Metazoa; phylum Mollusca; class Gastropoda; order Neogastropoda; family Conidae; genus Conus; species Conus canariensis. The sequence goes on from CM065743.1 coordinate 28,762,252, forward strand.
TCTCATGTAGGAAAACTTATGGAAAGAATTATACTAAATAGGCTTATCTATTTTTGTGATAAAAATGAAATAATGCCTATTAATCAAGCAGGCTTCAGAAAAGGAAGATCAACAACTGACCATATTGTAAAATTAACAACACAAATTAAGCATCAATTTGCCAGGCGAAAGAGTACTCTGGCGACATTTTTAATTTTAAAAAAGCCTTTGATAGCGTGTGGTATGCTAGACTGCTTTATAAACTGAAGAAAATTGGCATATCTGGTAATTTTTATAACTACGTTAGAGAATTTTTATCAGAAAGAAGTTTGCAAGTCAGGGTAGAAAACACATATTCACATTTTAAATCGTTAGAAATGGGCATTCCCCAAAGTTCCGTAATTGCTCCAATGTTATTTAATATTTTGTTACATGATCTCCCAAAGCATGTAACTAAAAACGCTACCGTTGTGCATATGCTGATGATCTGTGTGTGTGGATAAATACTAGTCTAAGAAAAAAACACGCCAAAAAGATCAATCAACTATAAACAAAAAAAAAAGTATCAGGCAGAACTAAATAATCTTAGTAAGTACTTGTTTGAAAATGGACTGAAACTTTCCCATGAAAAAAGTATATAGTGTTATTTAGTAATGGTGATGATCCTGTTGATCTGCCGTCTTTTAGACTTGATGGAATATCACTTCAGTATGTCCACTCAGGAGTTTACTTCACATCTAAATTGACATGGAAAGTTCACATTGATTATCTCTTAAACCAGGCTAGGAAAAGTTTTAATTTTTTGAAAATCTTAAGCAAGCAAAGCTGGTGCCAGGATGTAAAAACATTGAAACATCTGGCAATATCATTCGTTCGTTCTAAGCTATCGTATGCTCAAGAAGCGTTCTTTTGTGCTCCTAAATATTTGTTGCAAAAACTGCAAAGTGTTGATAGCAAGGCTTTTAAATTATGCTTGGGAATCCCTGTACATGCTTCTACAGTAGGGACATATTCGGAAATTGATGTTTTGCCTTTAAACGAATACAGAACACTCACTTTGGCAAAATATGTTGTGAAATGTACAGCTATAAAAGGTGTAAATGAAACGGAAATCTCTTTAAATCCATCTACTGACGACCCCAAACGAGCGAAAAACATTTCCTGCTTGTCTACTATTGGCTCGTACTCTGCTCATTTGTTGCAGAAAACTGATTTGACCCCCGACTCTTTGGCAAAAATTTCTCATACTGATCCAATCCCAAGCTAGGAAAGAAACAGGGCAAAATTTGACCTTAATCACACTGATGCTAAAAAAGCTGATCATTCGCATATCTTGTCATATTCAGCAAAGATGCATATGCAAAGCAAGTATCCTAACCATCTTAAGGTATATACTGATGGATCATTGACAAAGAACAAAGACGCTGGATCCGCTTTTGTTATTCCATCACTTAAAGTAGATAACGCATATTCAATAGGAAAAATCGATCTATCTTAGTCGCCGAAATGATAGCTATACTAATGGCTTTGACATATTTAATTGATTTACCGCAATCAATTTTGCAAGTGTTGTTATGTGTCGACTCAATGTCAGTACTACAATCTATCAAGTTTTTCAGTTCTAACTCTGAAAACTTTATTTTAAAGGAAATATGTTATTTAATTCATATTTTGATGTGCAAAGGGACCGATTTAACTTTTTTTCTGGGTCCCTTCCCACTGTGGAATTTTGGGCAATGAATTCGCTGACAGATCTGCCAAAAAGGGAGCTAAAACTGAAATGAGTGCACAGTCACTTTCTGTCCCCTTGACTTTACAAGACTGTCATCAAGTTTTAAAACAAGTGGCTTGGGGCTTTTTTAGAAACAACCAGAACATTCCTTAATGCTCGAAATAGTCATGTTCTCAGCTTTTATCAGGTTGAAGGCATTGAACACCTGCAGGTTCGTGATATGTATCAGTACAGAAACTTTGTTTCAGTATTTTATAGACTGAAACTCGACGTATTCAGAACGAAATATAGTGCACGAACAAAATGCATATGTGGTAAGGCAAACGTGTCGAGAGCCCACGTTTTATTTGATTGTGTGACTCTTAAGGCATACTTAACATGTTTATTAGGCATGACAGTGACTGATGTTTTTTCTGATATTGATTTTGCTTTCAAAGTTACCTTTTGTTTAATATGTAGTCCTGTTAGATATTTACTATGTTATAAGTAGTAATTATTCCATATTTGGCATGCACTTCCACACACCTATGCTTCACACACATACTCTCTCTCTCTCTCTCTCTCTCTCTCTCTCTCTCTCTCTCTCTCTCTCTCTCTCTCTCTCGTCTAATATCACACAATTTTGTGAAAAGACGTAAAAATGAAAGTACTACTACTACTACTACTACTACACACACGCGCGCACACACACACACACACACACATACACACATACACATCCACACACATCCACACACACACACACGCACACGCACACACATAATATACGCGTGCGCATGTTCGCGCGAGCACATACACACACACACACACACACAACGCACATGCACACGCACACACACACACACACACACACACACAAACACGCACGCACGCACGCACACACACACACACACACACACACACACACACACACACACACACACACACACCAGAACCATAAACACTAGGATGGAATTTCTTACAATTCTCTTGACGAATGATGCCCCCCCCCCCCCCCTCCCCCCCCCCCCCCCCCCCCCCCCCCCCCCCTTCCCCCTCATCCCCTTCCCTCACAAATGACAGGTGTACGTATTGTGGTATGAACAGGAGGGGAAGTAAACAATTATAATCCATTATTCAAGGAAGCAGGCACAGGAGGGGTTCAAACACGGTGAATAATACATCGCTGTCATTGCTGTACCCTTTGTGGGAGCTTCGGGTGTCTTTAAAATCGCGTTCAGGGGAGGCCACTTAAGCGGAGAGGTTAGGACAACAGGGCTAACCCATATGTGCATACAAAAGTTCGTGCGCTTTCTCTCTCTCTCTCTCTCTCTCTCTCTCCTCTCTCTCTCTCTCTCTCTCTCTGTGTCTCCCCCCCCCCTCTCTCCCCCCCCCTCTCTCTCCCCACTCTCTTTCCCAAGCATACATTCACACACAGAGACACAAATACAGTCTGTCCCTCCGTTGCTGTCTCTGTTTCTGTCTCTGTCTCTCTCTTTATCTTTCACACACACACACACACACACACACACACACACACACACACACACACACACACATGCGCGCACACACATGTAGGCACACATACACACACACAAAACCACACACACGCACACACGCACGCACGCACACAATACGCACGCACGCACACACACACACACACACACACACACACACACACACACACACACACACACACACACACTGGAAGCACAACATTTTCATAGAATTTCGTTCTATGATTTAGAACTCTCGGTAAAGGAGGCCGGAATAGCTCAGTTGGTAGAGCGCCGGACTCGTGATCCTGAGGTTACGGGTTCGAATTTCGGTACAGGGGGATTTTTCCCTCGGAGTTAACATTGGTTCTGACTCCATTCCCCACACAGTCCTTCGAATGAGACTATAAACCGAGGTTCCGTGTGTGAACGCACGCATAACATCTTGCACACACGTAAAATCCCATCACCAACTTTCGGAAGAGAAGGCCAGTTTGGCCGTTGGTATGGATGACACGTTACACATAGCATGCACCCTGCGTGAGAAATTGAAAGAATGGAGGAAGTAAGGATATTGAGTGAACGATAGTGGACGATATTGACTGTATGACACGGGAAACGACTGAATGAAGCGCCAGCTGGCAGCTCTTCAGTCGGCACTACCCAGGTAGGCAGCCCGTTGTGTAAACGAGTGTGGATTGTAAAGCGCTTAGAGCTTGGTCTCTAGCCGAGAATAGGCGCTATATAAGTATTCATTATTATTTATTATTAAATGCCCCCTCCCCAACTCTCCCCTCCCTACACACACACACACACACACACACACACACACACACACA
>CM065743.1:28781276-28798776 GCA_033310375.1 Conus canariensis
ACTTCTACGACCCTCACCACACCATTTCCTTTCGTGTGATAGAACAGTCGTACACTGTGGACTGGCATCCACCTAAGGTGTCACGGTCGCTAAGCCGGACGGCCCTACCACCCTTACCCACGCCTATCACACACTAGGTCAGACAACACAGCACACTAACACAGTTTTACAATCACGCACGCTTCTTTATTTCACACACACTCCATGGCGCCACCACTCACGCACATCCACCACTGCACACAAGTATCTTAATTCCCGCTGACTTACCCTACTCTACGATAATGACCTGGAAGACCCTAACCTAACCTAACACACCAGTTGCGGTATATCACTGTGACCTGGGGACACAGCGATAGCCCGCACACGTGGTGACTAACTACTAGGGACAAGGATTTACCAAAGGGACTCTAATCTCTCAACTACTGCTACCACCCACACCCCTCCCCAGGACTCACCCTTCTCTTTTAATCCGGGACCACTACTGCACTGATCGCTGCGTCCCTAAGGGAGGCAACGACCAGTACCCTACACTGTGCTGGCCACTACGACCCGAAAGGAGGCAGTAGCTGACACCCCTAACCCTACTGCCTAACGCTACACCCCTTCTATCACAAACATGGGACAACCCATCCCGGCCCGGAAAGCTCCAGTCCTCGGCGCTGTACGTGGCCCCTCACAGGCTGACACCTCCCCGGAGGACTCTGCACCCCGGCGTTGACCGTGGCTCCTCCGTGGGCCAACACCCTCCCCGAAGACTCTGCACCCCGGCGCTGACCGTGGCCTCCCGCGGTCTGACTCCTCCCTGCGATGGGCACGACACCCAACGTACACACAACAGACGCCCTCTCGACGGGTCCGGGGCTCGTAGGACGCCTCCTCCTCTGAAGGCCCCGCCGGACACCAAGGGTGAGAAAGGCCTGGTGCAGCGCCCTCTCACAGGACGCCTGAACAGGGACGAGGAACCAGCGCCGGAGAACTCCCGGAAGAGCACCGGTAGCCGGAGGAGAGCTGCCCCACAGAAGGCAGACGGCCTGGGTGGTCTCCCTCTCCCGGGAAAACAACAGGCACTGGAAAGCGCCGCTCACCTGCCAGCACGCGGCAGTAGACTGCGGTGATCTGGCCCCAGCCTCAGGACGGAACAGGATACCTGCTGACACAACTGGACATACAGACGATCAACCACACCAGTTCTGCAACTGGCTGACAGTGGCTGCCAACAAGGACGACACCGACTCAGCACAGGCCAAGGGCACCCAAACCCGACGAGGACCTGGCCCTAACTATGACTTGAAGTCACTCTTCAAAAACTACCGGCGCTGCCGCCGCACCTACAAGGCGTACGTCCACTCCGACGAACACCAGGGACCGAAGTGAAGCTACCCCAACGCATTCCGCCCTGGTCGGAATCAAGCGAACTCTACTCACCACACAAAACAACGATTGGTCAGAGCAGTGTATCCCTCCGCAGAGCTGGCACGCCTGACCAACGGACTAGTTGTTGCTCGTGCAACAACACGACAATTTACCACAACAACTCACAGACTTGACAACACAACAACAGCCGATATCCCGCCCTGCCTTCTCTGGTGTAGAACCACATTAACAAAAGGGTAACAATCGGGAACGAAACCAACTTCCTCCTACCACTCCCTCAATAAATGAAGACTGGAAGGCAAAAATACTGTATGTCCTACTTCACCTGCCCCCTACCTAGCCTAACCTTACTACCTAGCCCCGAGGAACTTAGCCTAACCCCAACTAACTAAACCCCAGTCTTACCCCGCGCGCGCGCGCACACACCCACACACCCACACACACACACACACACACACAAGCACACATACATGCACGCTCGCACGCTCTCTATCTTGAACCACCACTACTCTTAAACACATGGACGTACTGATTTAGTACCGCCGATCGGTGACACACCCCCCTGCCTAAGTTTAAACTACAGGTTAAAACAAACAACAACTTCTCACTCGATCGGCGTTTTGGCCACACCCTACCTATGACATCCCAATTCCCCATCACTCATTCTGTCCTACTGTTACCTTTGACGTACTCCAAAACTTCCATCCCAACAACATCAACCTTTAAATACATCAACAACCACAGGTTACATTAATCAACCTGGACTAACTCTGCCTCACACGACCTTAACGCAGGCACTTATGGGCAGCCGTTACACTACGCACTACATATAAATTTCATAACTAAGGGTGCTCTGACTATGCACGACCGCTGTGCGACACATGCTACAAACACCACACCCTCAGTAACACTTTGCTATGCCATTTTCTACCAAAGATAACAACACATGCATAGCTTCGACAATGTCAACCTCCCACGACACAGGTTAATGGAACCCTCAGGTTCTCTCTCTCTCTCTCTCTCTCTCTCTCTCTCTCTCTCTCTCTCTCTCTCTCTCTCTACGGCAAGCGACTCAAAAAGTCTGCCGCCACATTGTCCTTTCCAGACACTGCCTGCACCGTAAACTGGAATGGCTGCAGCTGCAGTGCCCACCTTGTGATTCTCCCACTAACAGACTTCATCCTTTCTAAGTATTGGAGTGGGGAATGATCTGTCTGGACAATAAAGGGGGTCCCATACAAATACGCTTGAAACTTTTGTATTCCCCACACCACTGCCAGACACTCCTTCTCTATTATCGGGTAGTTTCGCTCTGCAGGGCTTAATTTCCTGCTGGCGCATGCTACAGGGCGCATCTCTTCAGGGTACTGCTGACAGAGCATAGCTCCCACTCCCACTTCTGACGCATCAGTCTGGAGCACAAATGTCAACCCGGGCACTGGCAGGTTACAGACGGGAGGTTGGCAGAAATGCTGCTTCAAGGCTTGGAATGCACGTTCGCACTCGTCGTCCCACTCCACCTGCCTGGTTGTTCCCTTAGTGAGATCAGTAAGGGGCTTGGCAATGTCAGCAAACCGGGGACAAATTTCCTGTAGTACCCCACTAATCCCAGGAATCCCCGCACCTGTCGTTTGGTCTCAGGCCTAGGCGCATCCATAATGCGGGTCATTTTATCCTGCTCAGGCCATATTTTCCCTGCACCTATCCTGTGCCCTAAGTAGGTGATTTCCCTTCCTCCCAGCTCACACTTTGAAGGTCGGGCTGACAAAGAACATTCCTTGAGTCTCTGGAACACATGCCTGAGAACCTCTATATGGCTGTCCTGATCAACTGTGGCCACCAGGATATCATCAATGAAATTATCGATATCCGGGCTCTCAAGTGGCTGCAATAGCTTTCTCACCATGCGCGTGAACACTGCCCCTGAGGTACACAGTCCAAATGGCATAACCTTCCACTGGAATTGTCCTTCCGGTGTAGCAAAAGCAGTCTTCGCACGGTCCTCTCTACTCATCGGGATCTGCCAATACCCCTTAGCGAGGTCGATCTTGCTGAACACCTTCTTCTCTCCAAGCTTGGCGAACAGGTATTCGATATCCGGCATGGGTTCAGCATCGAATTGTACGATGCGATTCAACCTCCTGAAGTCCACACAAAACCTGATCTTCCCATCCTTCTTCTTAACTAGTACGATGGGTGAGCAGTATGGCGACGTCGATGGCTCAATCGCACCCATCCTGATCATGGCTTTGACCTCCTCCCTAACCGTCTCTCGTTGCGCAAAAGGCACCGGGTAGGGCTTCGACCTGATAGGGATGTCTGAGGTCAACTTGATGCTGCACGTTTCTAGGTTTGTGCATGAGGGCACATCAGTCAGTACTTCCTTGAATTCGGCCACTAACTCGAGCAACTTCCTAGCAAAGTGCTGGTCTTCAGTAAGTACTATCACATCTTTAGGGCCTTCTGTGGCCTCCAAGGGAATGGTAGGAATGTCCTTGCTCATCAAGGGAGTTACTGTTTCCTCTTCAGGCTCCTCCGGCACAACAACCGCAGCTACCGAGGCTGTTGGATCTGCAGCGCGCTCGATGAACGACTTTAGGAGGTTTGCGTGGAAAATCTTCATCTTTCCCCCTACTGCTATGCGGTAATCTGCTTCACCCACTCTTTCTAGTACTGTATAGGGACCTCTCCATGCCAGTTCCAATTTGTTCTGCTTGGTCGGCCGAAGTACTAGTACTCTGGACCCCACAGCTATCTTCCTGGGTTTCGCCCTCAAGTCAAAATGTCGCTTGTACCTATACGCTGCCCTTGCCAAGTTCTCCCTTGCCAGCTCGCATGACTCAGCTATCTTGTTCCTCAAGTTGACGACGTATTCTGCCGCTGTACGGAGCTCTTGCCTTTCCGGTTGTAACCACAGATCTCTCAATATCTGCATCGGCCCGCGCACCTGGCGTCCATATAGCAGCTCAAAAGGCGAAAAACTGGTACTCTCTTGTGGGACCTCACGGTACGCAAACAGCAGTGCTGGTATCCACCGATCCCAATCACCTGGTTTCTCCTGACATAGCCTGCGCAGCATCCGCTTCAGAGTACCGTTGAAGCGTTCCACCAATCCATTGCACTGCGCATGGTATGGTGTGGTAGTCAGACCTCGAATGGCTAATAGTCGGTAGACCTCCTGCATGACCTGACCAGTAAACTGGGTTCCTCTGTCAGTCAGTACTGACCCAGGGACTCCCGTTCGTGTCCACATGTTGAACGCTGCCTCTGCCACCGACTCACTCGTGATCTGGCGAAGAGGGACTGCTTCCGGATATCTTGTCGCAAAGTCGACCGTCACCAATACGTATCTGTACCCATTCTGGGATGCTGGAACGATGGGACCAATGATGTCCATCCCAACCCCTCGAATGGCTCACGCATCAGTGGCATCTTCACGAGGGGAACTCTTGGGACTCTTCCCTTGTCCACAGCACGCTGACACTGGAAGCATGACTGGCAGTACCGACGAATGTCAGCATGCATACCTGGCCAATAAAAATGGCGACCAACTCGCTCCTTGGTTCGGGTGGTACCTAAGTGACCAGACATGGGTACGTCGTGGGCTAGCTTCATCACCGTGGTCCGTAGTTCAGCTGGGACGCAGATCTGACTCGCTACGTCCTTGGGACCCTCAAACCGCCGGACCAGTACACCAGACTTCCGCGCGTACTCAACTCGTCCAAACTTGGTGTGGAAGTGCGTCCCTGCTTCACACGCACTCCGAGCCTTCCTCAAGGTTTCATCCTGGTCCTGCATCTGAATTAACTGCTGGGTAGAGGTGTTCAGAATACATTCCTCGACGGGCAGTGGCACAGGTTCTTGCTGCTCCCTGGCTCTCTGCGCGCGTGTCTGCACTGCCCCTACCAACGCCGGGTCTGCGTATACAGGCACACGTGTCCAACCGGGATCTCCTACTCTCTTTGCGAAGTTTCCGATCAGAACTTCCTGCACAGGGCTATTCATGACCAAAACCTCCAACTTCCCTGCGATGAATGGTGACTTCAACTCTATTACCGCCACAGGTAACACAGACCTACATCTGGACTCAGCCAACACTACTGGGACTGTCTCTCCTGTGTACGCATCTGCCGGTACTAACCACTTAGCCACTACGGTGTGTCCGGCACCAGTGTCCCGTAATCCATTGGCCGGAGACCCGTTAACTTCTACGATGCACGCAGGCTCGTACCGCTGCTCAGCGCATGGGCGACACAACGTAGGGACTACTCGAGCTTGGGGCTGGTCACAACAATGAACAGCTCCAACAGAATGGGGCTCGGGGCATTTCCTAGCGATGTGGCCTGGCTTCTTGCAGTTGAAACAAACTATGGTCGATCTAGGCCCTTCTGATCTCCTGTTCAGCTGCTGTAGTGCACCATCACTCTGTTGGGATCTCTGTGTGGGCTGGCTCCCTACTGTTTCGCGCCTATTACCCAGGTTGGGCTGGTTAACTGTTTGGTCTTGCCTCGCCTTCCTCCCCAATCTTTTGGCCTCTGCTAAAACAGTAGCTTCCGTTGCAAGTTGTTCAACAGTTTTCGGGCATGTCTTCCGTACCTCGATCGTGAACTCTGGGGACAGCAGCTGGTAAAACTGTTCTTGAAAAAGCAGATCCTTTACATCCTCTGCCACACTCTCATCCTTGCCCGCTGCCGCACACCAGAGGGAAAACCACCGCTTCATCCTTCCCAGCATCTGGCCGAAAGTCTCAGCAGCGTCCTTCTTGATGCTTCTGAACTTTTCCCGGTAGGCCTCAGCATCTAGCCTGAAGTGGCTTAACAGGGCGCTCTTTATCCGATCATAGTCGCCTAACTCATCCGCACTTAACCGCATCACCGCTTCTCTAGCCTTTCCTCTCAGCAGAGACATCAGACGTGTGGGCCATGAGGTCTTGCTCCACTTGCACATCTGGGCTACACGCTCAAATTGGGCGATGAAAGCGTCCACGTCGTCGTTCTCTCCTAACGGCTCAAGGTGGACATGCTTCGTTTCCTCCACCTCAATCAAGCGTTTCCTATGCGCTGCTTCATCTAAGGCCTGTCTCTCTTGTATGATTAGCTCTCGCTCTCTTGCCTCTAACTCGGCTTCATCCCTTCGTCTCTTGAGATCTAACTCGGCTTGCCGTGCTTGAGCTTCTATTTCCCTTATTGCCCTTTCTTCCTCCATCTTCTTCCTCTGAAGTTCCAGTTCCATCTGTCTGGCTGCTTTCTCCTCTTCGATCTTCTTCTGCTTCATTTCTAGCTCCCTCTGTCTATCAGCTTTCTCCTCTTCTATCTTCCTCTGCTGCATCTCTAGCTCCCTCTGCCTAGCAGCTTTCTCCTCTTCATCCTTCTGCTTTAACCTTTCCTTCTCCTCTTCGATCTTCTTCTGCTTCATTTCTAGCTCCCTCTGCCTAGCAGCTTTCTCCTCTTCATCCCTCATCTTCTGCCTCACTTTCTCCTCCATCCGGAGCTCCAATTCTGCTTCTCTCGCCGTCTTCTCATCCTCATTACGTACTGAGTCTGTGACGAACTTGGCGAGGTCTCCCCCAGCTAAACCCATCGCCGCTCCCAACTTGGCAAACTTTGCATAAGCCCCGTCCCCTGTTCTTGATCCACCCCCGCTCCCTGGTCACTAACCTTAGGTTTGGTATCCGCCGTAGGGGCCTGTGGATCCATGACACTATCGGGGTCGTACTGCGGATGGGCTCGGGTGTGTTTAGACATAGGGTACCCCTACCACCACAGAACTAGCAACGGACAGTATGCGATCTGAGCGCAACTGGAGGTTCCTGATTACGCACTAGCCCTGAAGCAACTCAGCACAAGTACACAATACTCTCAATGTGTCACGCACCAAGCATAACTCCACCCACACTTGTGTACCTCATACATATACCCACAGGGGCTCCAACCCATACAATACTACCAATGCACTGTCTGGTCACGGACTGAACCACGTGACACCGTGTGTCCACTGTCCAGTGTGCATGCGCACCAGTTACCCACAGTCACAGGCCTCACTGTCTCTGGTAGGCCGCACCCACACGATCACAGTGCACTTGCACCCCTCAAGTCCAGGTGCACTCACAGCATACCCTATGCCACAACACTGCGCACCCTCGTGCTTCCCACACACTCACCTGGGCTTACACCCTTAATCCCCACAGGATATCCGAGCACACAGTGTGCACAGTCACGGGCCGGGTACCACTCTACCTACTCACTGGGGTATACCACATGTAAGGGACACAAAAGACACCTGGTACCCTCCGGCACCTCACCTACACTGTACGGTGTAACCACTCACACTTCCAACAACCACTCAATGTTTATTGACCATTCATACCTCACTCACACGGTAGCGCCAACCCATTCACACCAACACACGTGCCCTGCCCAATGCCAATGAAAACCTGCCTGAAGTGAACAGGGACACTACGTACCACTTCCCAAGGTACTGGTACGCTCCCACCAACCACCCACTTACATTTCACACAACGTACACACCGGACACAACACCCCCCTACCTCCCTCCAAGCTACCTATCATCTACCCAGAACCGCTTATGTACCCCGCATCTCCACCAAAGTGTCACGGTCGCTAAGCCGGACGGCCCTACCACCCTTACCCACGCCTATCACACACTAGGTCAGACAACACAGCACACTAACACAGTTTTACAATCACGCACGCTTCTTTATTTCACACACACTCCATGGCGCCACCGCTCACGCACATCCACCACTGCACACAAGTATCTTAATTCCCGCTGACTTACCCTACTCTACAATAATGACCTGGAAGACCCTAACCTAACCTAACACACCAGTTGCGGTATATCACTGTGACCTGGGGACACAGCGATAGCCCGCACACGTGGCGACTAACTACTAGGGACAAGGATTTACCAAAGGGACTCTAATCTCTCAACTACTGCTACCACCCACACCCTCCCCAGGACTCACCCTTCTCTTTTAACCCGGGACCACTACTGCACTGATCGCTGCGTCCCTAAGGGAGGCAACGACCAGTACCCTACACTGTGCTGGCCACTACGACCCGAAAGGAGGCAGTAGCTGACACCCCTAACCCTACTGCCTAACGCTACACCCCTTCTATCACAAACATGGGACAACCCATCCCGGCCCGGAAAGCTCCAGTCCTCGGCGCTGTACGTGGCCCCTCACAGGCTGACACCTCCCCGGAGGACTCTGCACCCCGGCGTTGACCGTGGCTCCTCCGTGGGCCAACACCCTCCCCGAAGACTCTGCACCCGGCGCTGACCGTGGCCTCCCGCGGTCTGACTCCTCCCTGCGATGGGCACGACACCCAACGTACACACAACAGACGCCCTCTCGACGGGTCCGGGGCTCGTAGGACGCCTCCTCCTCTGAAGGCCCCGCCGGACACCAAGGGTGAGAAAGGCCTGGTGCAGTGCCCTCTCACAGGACGCCTGAACAGGGACGAGGAACCAGCGCCGGAGAACTCCCGGAAGAGCACCGGTAGCCGGAGGAGAGCTGCCCCACAGAAGGCAGACGGCCTGGGTGGTCTCCCTCTCCCGGGAAAACAACAGGCACTGGAAAGCGCCGCTCACCTGCCAGCACGCGGCAGTAGACTGCGGTGATCTGGCCCCAGCCTCAGGACGGAACAGGATACCTGCTGACACAACTGGACATACAGACGATCAACCACACCAGTTCTGCAACTGGCTGACAGTGGCTGCCAACAAGGACGACACCGACTCAGCACAGGCCAAGGGCACCCAAACCCGACGAGGACCTGGCCCTAACTATGACTTGAAGTCACTCTTCAAAAACTACCGGCGCTGCCGCCGCACCTACAAGGCGTACGTCCACTCCGACGAACACCAGGGACCGAAGTGAAGCTACCCCAACGCATTCCGCCCTGGTCGGAATCAAGCGAACTCTACTCACCACACAAAACAACGATTGGTCAGAGCAGTGTATCCCTCCGCAGAGCTGGCACGCCTGACCAACGGACTAGTTGTTGCTCGTGCAACAACACGACAATTTACCACAACAACTCACAGACTTGACAACACAACAACAGCCGATATCCCGCCCTGCCTTCTCTGGTGTAGAACCACATTAACAAAAGGGTAACAATCGGGAACGAAACCAACTTCCTCCTACCACTCCCTCAATAAATGAAGACTGGAAGGCAAAAATACTGTATGTCCTACTTCACCTGCCCCCTACCTAGCCTAACCTTACTACCTAGCCCCGAGGAACTTAGCCTAACCCCAACTAACTAAACCCAGTCTTACCCCGCGCGGCGCGCACACACCCACACACCCACACACACACACACACACACACACAAGCACACATACATGCACGCTCGCACGCTCTCTATCTTGAACCACCACTACTCTTAAACACATGGACGTACTGATTTAGTACCGCCGATCGGTGACACACCCCCCTGCCTAAGTTTAAACTACAGGTTAAAACAAACAACAACTTCTCACTCGATCGGGTTTTGGCCACACCCTACCTATGACATCCCAATTCCCCATCACTCATTCTGTCCTACTGTTACCTTTGACGTACTCCAAAACTTCCATCCCAACAACATCAACCTTTAAATACATCAACAACCACAGGTTACATTAATCAACCTGGACTAACTCTGCCTCACACGACCTTAACGCAGGCACTTATGGGCAGCCGTTACACTACGCACTACATATAAATTTCATAACTAAGGGTGCTCTGACTATGCACGACCGCTGTGCGACACATGCTACAAACACCACACCCTCAGTAACACTTTGCTATGCCATTTTCTACCAAAGATAACAACACATGCATAGCTTCGACAATGTCAACCTCCCACGACACAGGTTAATGGAACCCTCAGGTTCTCTCTCTCTCTCTCTCTCTCTCTCTCTCTCTCTCTCTCTCTCTCTCTCTCTACGGCAAGCGACTCAAAAAGTCTGCCGCCACATTGTCCTTTCCAGACACTGCCTGCACCGTAAACTGGAATGGCTGCAGCTGCAGTGCCCACCTTGTGATTCTCCCACTAACAGACTTCATCCTTTCTAAGTATTGGAGTGGGGAATGATCTGTCTGGACAATAAAGGGGGTCCCATACAAATACGCTTGAAACTTTTGTATTCCCCACACCACTGCCAGACACTCCTTCTCTATTATCGGGTAGTTTCGCTCTGCAGGGCTTAATTTCCTGCTGGCGCATGCTACAGGGCGCATCTCTTCAGGGTACTGCTGACAGAGCATAGCTCCCACTCCCACTTCTGACGCATCAGTCTGGAGCACAAATGTCAACCCGGGCACTGGCAGGTTACAGACGGGAGGTTGGCAGAAATGCTGCTTCAAGGCTTGGAATGCACGTTCGCACTCGTCGTCCCACTCCACCTGCCTGGTTGTTCCCTTAGTGAGATCAGTAAGGGGCTTGGCAATGTCAGCAAACCGGGGGACAAATTTCCTGTAGTACCCCACTAATCCCAGGAATCCCCGCACCTGCCGTTTGGTCTCAGGCCTAGGCGCATCCATAATGCGGGTCATTTTATCCTGCTCAGGCCATATTTTCCCTGCACCTATCCTGTGCCCTAAGTAGGTGATTTCCCTTCCTCCCAGCTCACACTTTGAAGGTCGGGCTGACAAAGAACATTCCTTGAGTCTCTGGAACACATGCCTGAGAACCTCTATATGGCTGTCCTGATCAACTGTGGCCACCAGGATATCATCAATGAAATTATCGATATCCGGGCTCTCAAGTGGCTGCAATAGCTTTCTCATCATGCGCGTGAACACTGTCCCTGAGGTACACAGTCCAAATGGCATAACCTTCCACTGGAATTGTCCTTCCGGTGTAGCAAAAGCAGTCTTCGCACGGTCCTCTCTACTCATCGGGATCTGCCAATACCCCTTAGCGAGGTCGATCTTACTGAACACCTTCTTCTCTCCAAGCTTGGCGAACAGGTATTCGATATCTGGCATGGGTTCAGCATCGAACTGTACGATGCGATTCAACCTCCTGAAGTCCACACAAAACCTGATCTTCCCATCCTTCTTCTTAACTAGTACGATGGGTGAGCAGTATGGCGACGTCGATGGCTCAATCGCACCCATCCTGATCATGGCTTTGACCTCCTCCCTAACCGTCTCTCGTTGCGCAAAAGGCACCGGGTAGGGCTTCGACCTGATGGGATGTCTGAGGTCAACTTGATGCTGCACGTTTCTAGGTTTGTGCATGAGGGCACATCAGTCAGTACTTCCTTGAATTCGGCCACTAACTCGAGCAACTTCCTAGCAAAGTGCTGGTCTTCAGTAAGTACTATCACATCTTTAGGGCCTTCTGTGGCCTCCAAGGGAATGGTAGGAATGTCCTTGCTCATCAAGGGAGTTACTGTTTCCTCTTCAGGCTCCTCCGGCACAACAACCGCAGCTACCGAGGCTGTTGGATCTGCAGCACGCTCGATGAATGACTTTAGGAGGTTTGCGTGGAAAATCTTCATCTTTCCCCCTACTGCTATGCGGTAATCTGCTTCACCCACTCTTTCTAGTACTGTATAGGGACCTCTCCATGCCAGTTCCAATTTGTTCTGCTTGGTCGGCCGAAGTACTAGTACTCTGGACCCCACAGCTATCTTCCTGGGTTTCGCCCTCAAGTCAAAATGTCGCTTGTACCTATACGCTGCCCTTGCCAAGTTCTCCTTGCCAGCTCGCATGACTCAGCTATCTTGTTCCTCAAGTTGACGACGTATTCTGCCGCTGTACGGAGCTCTTGCCTTTCCGGTTGTAACCACAGATCTCTCAATATCTGCATCGGCCCGCGCACCTGGCGTCCATATAGCAGCTCAAAAGGCGAAAAACTGGTACTCTCTTGTGGGACCTCACGGTACGCAAACAGCAGTGCTGGTATCCACCGATCCCAATCACCTGGTTTCTCCTGACATAGCCTGCGCAGCATCCGCTTCAGAGTACCGTTGAAGCGTTCCACCAATCCATTGCACTGCGCATGGTATGGTGTGGTAGTCAGACCTCGAATGGCTAATAGTCGGTAGACCTCCTGCATGACCTGACCAGTAAACTGGGTTCCTCTGTCAGTCAGTACTGACCCAGGGACTCCCGTTCGTGTCCACATGTTGAACGCTGCCTCTGCCACCGACTCACTCGTGATCTGGCGAAGAGGGACTGCTTCCGGATATCTTGTCGCAAAGTCGACCGTCACCAATACGTATCTGTACCCATTCTGGGATGCTGGAACGATGGGACCAATGATGTCCATCCCAACCCGCTCGAATGGCTCACGCATCAGTGGCATCTTCACGAGGGGAACTCTTGGGACTCTTCCCTTGTCCACAGCACGCTGACACTGGAAGCATGACTGGCAGTACCGACGAATGTCAGCATGCATACCTGGCCAATAAAAATGGCGACCAACTCGCTCCTTGGTTCGGGTGGTACCTAAGTGACCAGACATGGGTACGTCGTGGGCTAGCTTCATCACCGTGGTCCGTAGTTCAGCTGGGACGCAGATCTGACTCGCTACGTCCTTGGGACCCTCAAACCGCCGGACCAGTACACCAGACTTCCGCGCGTACTCAACTCGTCCAAACTTGGTGTGGAAGTGCGTCCCTGCTTCACACGCACTCCGAGCCTTCCTCAAGGTTTCATCCTGGTCCTGCATCTGAATTAACTGCTGGGTAGAGGTGTTCAGAATACATTCCTCGACGGGCAGTGGCACAGGTTCTTGCTGCTCCCTGGCTCTCTGCGCGCGTGTCTGCACTGCCCCTACCAACGCCGGGTCTGCGTATACAGGCACACGTGTCCAACCGGGATCTCCTACTCTCTTTGCGAAGTTTCCGATCAGAACTTCCTGCACAGGGCTATTCATGACCAAAACCTCCAACTTCCCTGCGATGAATGGTGACTTCAACTCTATTACCGCCACAGGTAACACAGACCTACATCTGGACTCAGCCAACACTACTGGGACTGTCTCTCCTGTGTACGCATCTGCCGGTACTAACCACTTAGCCACTACGGTGTGTCCGGCACCAGTGTCCCGTAATCCATTGGCCGGAGACCCGTTAACTTCTACGATGCACGCAGGCTCGTACCGCTGCTCAGCGCATGGGCGACACAACGTAGGGACTACTCGAGCTTGGGGCTGGTCACAACAATGAACAGCTCCAACAGAATGGGGCTCGGGGCATTTCCTAGCGATGTGGCCTGGCTTCTTGCAGTTGAAACAAACTATGGTCGATCTAGGCCCTTCTGATCTCCTGTTCAGCTGCTGTAGTGCACCATCACTCTGTTGGGATCTCTGTGTGGGCTGGCTCCCTACTGTTTCGCGCCTATTACCCAGGTTGGGCTGGTTAACTGTTTGGTCTTGCCTCGCCTTCCTCCCCAATCTTTTGGCCTCTGCTAAAACAGTAGCTTCCGTTGCAAGTTGTTCAACAGTTTTCGGGCATGTCTTCCGTACCTCGATCGTGAACTCTGGGGACAGCAGCTGGTAAAACTGTTCTTGAAAAAGCAGATCCTTTACATCCTCTGCCACACTCTCATCCTTGCCCGCTGCCGCACACCAGAGGGAAAACCACCGCTTCATCCTTCCCAGCATCTGGCCGAAAGTCTCAGCAGCGTCCTTCTTGATGCTTCTGAACTTTTCCCGGTAGGCCTCAGCATCTAGCCTGAAGTGGCTTAACAGGGCGCTCTTTATCCGATCATAGTCGCCTAACTCATCCGCACTTAACCGCATCACCGCTTCTCTAGCCTTTCCTCTCAGCAGAGACATCAGACGTGTGGGCCATGAGGTCTTGCTCCACTTGCACATCTGGGCTACACGCTCAAATTGGGCGATGAAAGCGTCCACGTCGTCGTTCTCTCCTAACGGCTCAAGGTGGACATGCTTCGTTTCCTCCACCTCAATCAAGCGTTTCCTATGCGCTGCTTCATCTAAGGCCTGTCTCTCTTGTATGATTAGCTCTCGCTCTCTTGCCTCTAACTCGGCTTCATCCCTTCGTCTCTTGAGATCTAACTCGGCTTGCCGTGCTTGAGCTTCTATTTCCCTTATTGCCCTTTCTTCCTCCATCTTCTTCCTCTGAAGTTCCAGTTCCATCTGTCTGGCTGCTTTCTCCTCTTCGATCTTCTTCTGCTTCATTTCTAGCTCCCTCTGTCTATCAGCTTTCTCCTCTTCTATCTTCCTCTGCTGCATCTCTAGCTCCCTCTGCCTAGCAGCTTTCTCCTCTTCATCCTTCTGCTTTAACCTTTCCTTCTCCTCTTCGATCTTCTTCTGCTTCATTTCTAGCTCCCTCTGCCTAGCAGCTTTCTCCTCTTCATCCCTCATCTTCTGCCTCACTTTCTCCTCCATCCGGAGCTCCAATTCTGCTTCTCTCGCCGTCTTCTCATCCTCATTACGTACTGAGTCTGTGACGAACTTGGCGAGGTCTCCCCCAGCTAAACCCATCGCCGCTCCCAACTTGGCAAACTTTGCATAAGCCCCCGTCCCCTGTTCTTGATCCACCCCCGCTCCCTGGTCACTAACCTTAGGTTTGGTATCCGCCGTAGGGGCCTGTGGATCCATGACACTATCGGGGTCGTACTGCGGATGGGCTCGGGTGTGTTTAGACATAGGGTACCCCTACCACCACAGAACTAGCAACGGACAGTATGCGATCTGAGCGCAACTGGAGGTTCCTGACTACGCACTAGCCCCTGAAGCAACTCAGCACAAGTACACAATACTCTCAATGTGTCACGCACCAAGCATAACTCCACCCACACTTGTGTACCTCATACATATACCCACAGGGGCTCCAACCCATACAATACTACCAATGCACTGTCTGGTCACGGACTGAACCACGTGACACCGTGTGTCCACTGTCCAGTGTGCATGCGCACCAGTTACCCACAGTCACAGGCCTCACTGTCTCTGGTAGGCCGCACCCACACGATCACAGTGCACTTGCACCCCTCAAGTCCAGGTGCACTCACAGCATACCCTATGCCACAACACTGCGCACCCTCGTGCTTCCCACACACTCACCTGGGCTTACACTGCCCTTAATCCCCACAGGATATCCGAGCACACAGTGTGCACAGTCACGGGCCGGGTACCACTCTACCTACTCACTGGGGTATACCACATGTAAGGGACACAAAAGACACCTGGTACCCTCCGGCACCTCACCTACACTGTACGGTGTAACCACTCACACTTCCAACAACCACTCAATGTTTATTGACCATTCATACCTCACTCACACGGTAGCGCCAACCCATTCACACCAACACACGTGCCCTGCCCAATGCCAATGAAAACCTGCCTGAAGTGAACAGGGACACTACGTACCACTTCCCAAGGTACTGGTACGCTCCCACCAACCACCCACTTACATTTCACACAACGTACACACCGGACACAACACCCCCCTACCTCCCTCCAAGCTACCTATCATCTACCCAGAACCGCTTATGTACCCCGCATCTCCACCAAAGTGTCACGGTCGCTAAGCCGGACGGCCCTACCACCCTTACCCACGCCTATCACACACTAGGTCAGACAACACAGCACACTAACACAGTTTTACAATCACGCACGCTTCTTTATTTCACACACACTCCATGGCGCCACCACTCACGCACATCCACCACTGCACACAAGTATCTTAATTCCCGCTGACTTACCCTACTCTACAATAATGACCTGGAAGACCCTAACCTAACCTAACACACCAGTTGCGGTATATCACTGTGACCTGGGGACACAGCGATAGCCCGCACACGTGGCGACTAACTACTAGGGACAAGGATTTACCAAAGGGACTCTAATCTCTCAACTACTGCTACCACCCACACCCCTCCCCAGGACTCACCCTTCTCTTTTAACCCGGGACCACTACTGCACTGATCGCTGCGTCCCTAAGGGAGGCAACGACCAGTACCCTACACTGTGCTGGCCACTACGACCCGAAAGGAGGCAGTAGCTGACACCCCTAACCCTACTGCCTAACGCTACACCCCTTCTATCACAAACATGGGACAACCCATCCCGGCCCGGAAAGCTCCAGTCCTCGGCGCTGTACGTGGCCCCTCACAGGCTGACACCTCCCCGGAGGACTCTGCACCCCGGCGTTGACCGTGGCTCCTCCGTGGGCCAACACCCTCCCCGAAGACTCTGCACCCCGGCGCTGACCGTGGCCTCCCGCGGTCTGACTCCTCCCTGCGATGGGCACGACACCCAACGTACACACAACAGACGCCCTCTCGACGGGTCCGGGGCTCGTAGGACGCCTCCTCCTCTGAAGGCCCTGCCGGACACCAAGGGTGAGAAAGGCCTGGTGCAGCGCCCTCTCACAGGACGCCTGAACAGGGACGAGGAACCAGCGCCGGAGAACTCCCGGAAGAGCACCGGTAGCCGGAGGAGAGCTGCCCCACAGAAGGCAGACGGCCTGGGTGGTCTCCCTCTCCCGGGAAAACAACAGGCACTGGAAAGCGCCGCTCACCTGCCAGCACGCGGCAGTAGACTGCGGTGATCTGGCCCCAGCCTCAGGACGGAACAGGATACCTGCTGACACAACTGGACATACAGACGATCAACCACACCAGTTCTGCAACTGGCTGACAGTGGCTGCCAACAAGGACGACACCGACTCAGCACAGGCCAAGGGCACCCAAACCCGACGAGGACCTGGCCCTAACTATGACTTGAAGTCACTCTTCAAAAACTACCGGCGCTGCCGCCGCACCTACAAGGCGTACGTCCACTCCGACGAACACCAGGGACCGAAGTGAAGCTACCCCAACGCATTCCGCCCTGGTCGGAATCAAGCGAACTCTACTCACCACACAAAACAACGATTGGTCAGAGCAGTGTATCCCTCCGCAGAGCTGGCACGCCTGACCAACGGACTAGTTGTTGCTCGTGCAACAACACGACAATTTACCACAACAACTCACAGACTTGACAACACAACAACAGCCGATATCCCGCCCTGCCTTCTCTGGTGTAGAACCACATTAACAAAAGGGTAACAATCGGGAACGAAACCAACTTCCTCCTACCACTCCCTCAATAAATGAAGACTGGAAGGCAAAAATACTGTATGTCCT
>CM065743.1:28808776-28841276 GCA_033310375.1 Conus canariensis
CCTAGGAACATAAGCTACAGGGTGCTTCACAAGTTTTAACAAATCAATATCTAAAATAACTGCTGGACACACACACACACACACACACACACACACACACACACACACACACACACACACACACACACACACTGTGTCATATACATAGACACTGTATAACACAGTGAACAGCTCATTCGTACATGAGTAAGTGTGCAAGTGACATATAGCAATTCAGTAATATTTCAGGTGGTATTCTGCAACTGGCGTGTAAACAGATAAAAGTTTTAATTCAGGAAGGACGGGGCATGACTTAATTGGAAAGGTAGCGAATTCCAGAGTAATGCTGCAGAAAAAGAGAATGCTCTGGAACTGTGCTGCTTTCGGTCCTATGAGGATATTCGAAAAAATTCGGTCGTCAGAGGAAGAACGGAGGGAACGTGTAGGAATACATATTTCGAAGAGGCCACAGGGATAGGCAGGCGCGTCATGTATGATAATCTTATAGCTTAGACACGCAGACTTGTACTGAATCCTGTGTTGGATTTTGAGCCAGTGTAATTTCTTCAAGAGATACGAAGTATGACGTTTTAGCGCCTTGCAGATAAGGCGAACCGTTGAATTTTGAACACGTTCTAGTGGCTGGAGTGAGGCTGCAGGCACACCAAGGAGAAGAGCGTTACAATAATCTTATCTTTTGACAAAATGCAGGAAGACACCAACGTCTTCATGGCCTGGTCTGTAAGTTAAAGTCCGATAGAGCTGATGCGACGGAGTTCAAGAAAAAATGTCTGGCAGATTTTGGATATGTTGTGTTTCAGGATGATATCAGAATCAAGATAGAAGCCAAGGTCGCGAACACATGGCATAAATGAGACGTCAGTGGAGCTTAGGACTATTGACGGATGAAGACAGTAGTCCTGCACCTGAGAGAGTTGTATAAGCCGGATAACCTCTGTTTTATCATCTTTCAATGTCAGCTTCTTATTAGACATTCACTGGTTGATTTCAGAGACTCAATCTTGAAGACTTTTGACGAGACTATCATAGCTGTCTAGCGTGTCAGAATGGTGAAGCTGAGTGTCATCGGCGAACATTTCATGATGAACTGAACGGCTGTCAATGATCTCAGTCAGGGGCGTCGTCTACACTATGAAAAGCACTGGACCTAACACAGAACCCTGGGGAACGCCAAAGTCTGGTGACAATATTCCCAACATGGTTTTTATTTTCTAAATGTCAGATAGCATAGGTTGTCAGTTGATTCAACTGGTATTCCATGGGACAAAACTGGTGAGGGTCCTGATGCCTTGTCGTTGAGAGTGCAAACCAATCTGTAGGCTTTTTTTTTTAGTGTTGATGGACGATCCAGTTTCTCGACACCACTGAACAATGTTGTTCAATTGCTGCCGAACTGCTTTCGTTCATTCTAGATCGTTCTCTGATGTTTTGTGGAACAGATCATTATCTTCTAGCGTCAACACACGAGCAATTTCGTTTCTATATAATTCTGCAAGGTCTTTAGTGTAAACATTGTATAAAAAGGGTAGAGAGGAGAGAACCTTGAGGTAATCCTATAGAAAGTTTCAAGCGTCCAGTCTCCAAATCGTTGGATGACGGTTCGCGCCTCCAGTGCTGCTACAATCCATCGTGTAAGTGTCCTGCTGACTCCGTAGCCAAGGTGTAGTTCCATGAGAAGCAAGAACTGAATTTGTTGCATGCATCTTCCAGGTCTATTGCAACTGCCAGTCTTTCTTCCTTTCTTTGGAATCCTTAGTCTACTTCAAAGGGAAAAGCGACCTCATTTTCCAATGTACTTTTACCTGCTCTGTAGCCTTCTTGATTAGGTGGGAGGATTTGTCTACTTTCAAGGTCTCTTGATAGTTTTCTTGCTATGATTCGTACCATGAGCTTTCCGACTATATTTTGCACAACGAGTATGTGGATCCAGCTTTTTAAGCCCAGAAGTTTGCACCCGACGATACCCAAGGTGCAAGCAAAACAGAGTTTTTTTTTTTTAAATCCGTAGGAAGGTATTCATAGTGTCTTGAAATCAATGTGTGTCCATTATGTATGGAATGCCCACAAATATGAAGTCCGTCAGCTCGGTGTCGCCCTCGAGCCAGACTGCATACAGTTCGAGACTGTTTAACCCAACAGCCATTCACTCATCCCCTCAGTGCTAAATGAAAGCCTTGTGATTGAGGGGGAGGAGGAGGAGGGGGGGGGGGTTGAGTCCTAAAAGGAAGGGGGTGGGGGTGGGGGGCAGCAGGGGATGCAATGGCGAAAAGCATGCATCCTTAAGTTGTTTTCTGTGTTTGTGTTGGATTCTCTCTTTGTTTTGGAGATTCTGTTGTTTCTGGCTGTCAGTAAAACACACCTGAGAAACAGAGACTAGGAACATGACGACATATTCAGATTACATACCTGTCTCTCATTTTTTTTGTGCGATTTTCTTCAAACCATTCTAGCTGATTTTCACAGATTTTGATTCGACTGTTGATCAACGAGCTGAATGTGGCGATCATTTCCCGTCACAAGCTCCTCGAGACAGAAGAAAAGGGGTGTATAGAAGGAGAAGAAGACGTGAGCAGTCGCTTGTCAACCGAGATGGAAGTTTGCTGATTTTGTATTTGGCCTCGAAGAAACAGAGTGTCGTTTGTATATTATCACAGGACGCAATAACTGCTTTTATGGGTCGGTCTCAAATTTTTTTTTTTTTTGAACCGGAAGTGACGCATACTCTCCTTCCTGCTGTCGGACAGTCGTCTGTTCTCTCGGACATTATAGCACTAAAGGTTTTCCAGTGGACTTTCATTTCTCGGCTGACTCTCGTTGTCTCTCTGTGTTCATCATTATATCATAATTAGTTTTATGATTATGGTTATGATTATGATAACGTTGATGGCTATTATAACTATTTGTACGCTTATTAATTGTTTTTCTTACTGTCTTTCCCAGGTTCTTTATGACGACGACAATGACGATGACGACGATGACGATGATGATAAGAGAGAGAGAGAGAGAGAGAGAGAGAGAGAGAGAGAGAGAGAGAGAGACTGACACGGGACAAGGATGAGAGAGAGAGAGAGAGAGAGAGAGAGAGAGAGAGAGAGAGAGAGAGAGATTGTCCCGGTACAACCTGTGGCCTACTCTTGTTCTCATCCCCTTTCTGATCGTGAGTCAGTGAGTGACATTACACACGCAGACGGATACAAATCAAGCGGCACATGTTCTGTTTCGCCAGCCAGCACAGAGAGGTCCGTGTCCTGTGAGCGAGTCGTTCGCATCCTGGAAACAAACCCTGGAATTATCATCGACCGTGTTTGACTCCTATCCCAATTTTTAAGTGGAAAACAACAACAACAACAACAACAACAACAACAACAACAGCAACAGAGGCTCTTCATGAAAGAGGGAGTGAAACAGTCATCAGTTGTGGTTTTGCTTCTGGTTGTGTTTGGTTGGTGGTTCTGTGATCCTCTCGGTGTGTGATAACAGTGAGTTGTCTGTGCGTGTGGTATTTCTGGGGACAAACGGACTGTGAACGAAGTTTACGATCTGTAGTGGATTGAACCGAAGGAAAAGACACCCCCCTGCTCTGACACCTGTCTTGGGTTCATCATGATTTATAAAATGACAAGTACGTACTATTATTATACGCTACAGGTATGATCTCGATGTGTGTGTGTGTGTGTGTGTGTGTGTGTGTGTGTGTTTGTGTTGTGTGTGTGTGTGTGTGTGTGTGTGTGTGTGTGTGTGTGTGTGTGTGTGTGTGTGTGTGTGTGTGAGTGAGTGAGTGAGTGCGTGTGCGTGGTGTGTGTGAGAGAACGAGTAAATCTTCGTTCTAGCTCAACTCGCCCTCAACCAGTTTCGGGCGGTTGCCCTAGAACGAAGATTTACTCGTTCTCTGCTAAGTAAGACTTTAAAAAAATGTTACAAGCATATATACTGTGTAGGATTATCTGTTTTTAATACTAATTTACAAACTTTTCAGATTTCAGTTTTTGCTTAATCCTTTGTTTTTCTTGATCGTTTTCAATAACATCATTTTCACGCATACATTCATCAAATGCGTCTCTGTCTTTCATATGAAATAAAACTACAGTCTTTAACTGTTCTCTAAAGTCTTTTAAAACTGAGTTATATTTTTGACATAAATCCATACACTTATCCCAGCATGTCTTCCACTGAAAGCCAGTTTTGATAAAGTTTTTCTCTTTTTAACTATGTCTCTCTCTGCCGAACAGTCATCTATAATAAATAGTGTCTGTGTTCCCTCAAACAGTCTATAAAAGTGTTCTAAACACTCACTCAGTTTATTGCTGGGATCAACTAAATATATGTCATCATCCGTCCATATAAACCTTCTATCGTGATATGCTTTGTTCCATTTAAGTGTCGGACAGAAAATTACAATATGATCAAACTTATAACGATAAACTGTTTGTAATAGGTCGAGGACAAATATTGTTTTTCCACAACCAGTCTGTCCACAAATCAATGAACAATGAGGGGTTTTTGTCATAAAGTTTAACTGCTCCATAGTTTTAAAACATAATTTAATCTAATCCAGTTATTGTTTTTATCATACTCTCTGTCAAAACTTGTTCAGTATAATAAAACCCTATAAGGCCCAAATGTGTAAGATTAATCCAGTTCAGTTCTGTAAGATCGTTTCTATTTAGACTAATATCAATTTTGTTGCTTGTTGTTATGACCTTAATATCCTCGCCATTGTAAAGAACAACGACAGTAACTTTAAGTTTGTCAACGTCTAGTTTTGCCAGCTAATAAGAATTCCTTTCATAAGATTGTCACTGACGCCGAGAGCTCCATTCCTCGCCTCATCTTTTAAGACAGAAATTTTAAATATCATTGTGAACGTGTCTCCTAATTTTGTGCGTGGAATGAACTGTAATTTTGTAGAAGCTTTCTTTAAAATCGATTCTCTTCTGTGGAGGATGTACTGTTTGTCCCCAAACGGCTTTATTTCGATCTCTTTCCGACTGTTGTCCTCTGGCATAAGACTTACATGTAAAGGGCCAGAGTTCAATGCTTTTCTGAAACTTTTTTGACGGTCAAAAAATGTAAATGGGCTTAAGAATTCAAATTTTATGTCCCATTCTAAATATGGTTCTAAGTGCCATTTGTTGTCAGTTTTTCGAACTATTTTATATTCATACTGACCCGCATTATTTGCTTCTAGATTGCGTAGTTGTTCTAGTTTAGGAAACTTTGTTGTCGCCAACCTCTTTGCACTTATAATAACCATCTTTAGTGTATCAAAACCATACAAAGTGCCTATCTCACCGTTCTGTTCAAAGTCCTCAACGTCTGCAAGGTCTTTTAATTCTAAAGTTACACACCTCTCAGGCGCTAATGTAACTCCCGATTCTTCTGGCCCACGCGACATTATTTTTAGTACAACTTATTATTTTATTTCTAAAACAATGTGCAGGTTATCACATTTCACGACTTTCCCTGTTTTATCTGTGATCTTTATATTAAATGATCTGACCCTCCCACAAGCTAATTTTTTAAACTGTAAATTAGAGAATTGTATAATTTCATAATCGCAATATGCAGCTTTCCCTGATGGAAGAGCTCTTAAAACAGTTGAGGGCCTTCCATCATATAAGTTTTCATCAGTGCTCAGCTCGTCCAAATGAACATAGAGTAATGAATGTAATGCAAGATCGAGCGGATTTTCCCTCATAAGTAGTTTTGTCTGATGTAACTCTAAAACTATGAAAGTCTCGATTGTCAGTTGTAAAGCCTAACATTTTAGCTAGCTCTCCATCAAAATAGTAACCTACTTCTTCTTTTTCAGGTTTGAATGCAACATTATTTTCAAATTTGCATTGTTAAGTTTGAGAGTAATGTCGAAGTTACTCATTGCTTCTTTTAGCGAGCAAAACCCGTAATAACCATCAGGTATGGTTAACTGGCTAACTTTGTCTCCTCTTTTGTCATATTTTATAATCTTATTATTCTCCTTGGATTCAGTTATATTAAACCATACGACTTTGTAAAAAATTTCATGGAGTGCGACCCTTTGGGTTCCGCAGTTATTATCAATAGCATATTCTAAAAACGAAGGACTGTCTTGAGTTGTTATTGTTACAAACATTTTTAAAACAAATTTAAAAATGAGTGCATTCAAATATACTAATGCAAAATATTCTGTCGGGCCGCACTACAATCTTAAAAATATAACAACTGACACCCTTGACATTTCTGTACTCAGTCTGACGCCTTTCAAGTAAAGGTTAGTAATCCATTGGACAGATATCTTAACCCTCCTATTAAAAAAGACCACATCGCGAAAGTGTGGTTCAGTCATCCGATGCAGTTTTATCAGAACCAGTTAAACTTTGCTGTGTTTTGCGCATCAACTGGTGTGGAGTGTCGTATGCCGATCATTTAAATCATCCTGATCCTTTGGTGAGGTCAGTGTAAGATTTCATTTCTATTACACCTTCAGGCGTATTTTGTCTGAACTGCAAGCGCCATTACCAAATGACAAACCGTTTAATCCATTCAGCAACAGAATAGATAACAAGGCTTTTGAAAGGATCTGTAACGAATTCAATATTAATGTTAAGACAGACTTTAGACAAAAGTTGGACCGCAATCATGGTTTAGGCACCCCTTATTTTTGGGGCGTGCACAGAAAGTATAACTATGATTACAATCCTCCTTACACATCTTTCTCTTCAGGCACAGCTGTTCACCTCGGGTCCATAGAGCAAGAGCATAAAACAGCGTGGACAACATTTATTTTAGACACTTCTAATGGTCTAACTAGAGCGGAATAGAACGAATAAACGACTCCATTCGTACTTATGTTTGGTGTTTGCTAGGTTCGCAAGCACAAGCAAGATCGAACATAACTGATCCTTCTACTGGCTTTGATGCACAAAAACAGTACTTGGCAAATTTAGAGGACGCGATTAATTCTGCAGTTGATTTGCCATCAAGTATTAAAAGGTACCAAAATGTTTTACAATTCGCAAGATCGAAAGTAGACTTTGCTGTTGGCACTGGTTTATACATGCTGCCTTCTGACCTCAGACTCCAGATAGGAACAATAATAAACTACAATAATGAAATCCTTGTGGCGGGCAAAGAAAGAAAGTTGGGAAAAACAACATAAATTCTGAGCCAGTAATATTACAAACAATAAACAAACAAGCTGACCCTGCCCGTGTAGTCGACCACCCAAGAATAAGTCAACCAATTCTCAAGGCCCAAAGCCCTAAGGTTGTTGAAGACTCTGTTCACGATGACAAAAAAAAATAATGACCATGAATATGAAAAGACAGCACTTGTTTTTGGATTAACTGGCCTAGTATTACCCTTCTTTATCTTACTAAAAATTAACCCAACTATTAAGACAACTAATGTCCATAAGTGCTCGGCCATAAAGCCAACTACTTTGCTTGCAGTAGACAAAAGCCAGCTAACGACACTCCCTAATATGCCAGGTAAAGAGTCTATGGCCTTAGTGGCTAATTTTTTTAATAAACCCGCAAGATGATCAAGTTGTTTCTTTACCCATGATTTATCAGGCGGCGATGGAGGTGATGGTGGCGGAGGCACTGAACGTTGGCCACCGCCGCCTGTAATAGCCAGCACCAGTGTACTTATTGCAAATCCTAAGGCAGTTATAACGCTTGCTAATGTGACACCTTGCTCTCTAAACAGTGTTCTTATTCGTTCTGCTAACGTTGTGTCTTCATATAAAATTCTTTGGATAGTTTCTCTTATTCTGCTCACTTGAGTTCGTAATTGTTCTCGGTTAGTAGACAACACTTCTAGTCTTGCTGATCTCTCTTGTTCAAGATCATGTAGTCTTCGGGTTATTCTTTCTTTAACATCATGTCCTAAGTTGGAGTCGTCAGCCTCAACTAGTTTTTCTTTTTCTCTTTTTATATGCTCATCTAGTTCACCCAGTTTTGCTAAATTGTTTGTTAATTCGCCTCTGATGCTTCTCAAAGCATGATCAAGGGCCGTTATTTCTCTCATAGGTAGCGGCGGATCGTGCATAGTTTTTAATGCTGTTTCTTCTGAAAAACTGGTTTCTGCTTCTATTGCTTGTATTATTTCGTCTGCTGTTTGGATTTAAATCTTTAAGTTCCATGTTTTGTATTTGGTTATCTGTTGGGAGTTCTTGTAGTGTGTTTTGAAGTTTAGCAACTGCCTCCCCGACCTAATATTGGTTTAGTAATGCCAAGGCGATTTTGATCGCTCACACTGAGCCTTTGTCTAATTGTACTCTTTTTTAAAAACGTAAATGAGTTTCGTTTATCTGTAAGCCGAACAAGTTGTCCTTGGTCGTTTCTACAACAAATGGTTATCTTTTACTTCAAAATCATTAGGGTCTATAAATTCGGGAGGTTCTTGGCCTAAACTTTGATAAAATGATCCGACCCTACTTTCTGTTAATTCACGCCGCAATGAGGGCAATGGATGTGTCAAAGGAGTCATTTCACTCATGTCGTCTCCAGGATCAAAAACATCATAATCTTCTTCATCTTCAATGCCTGCCATGTTTTTAAATAATTAACTTTTTATTTTGTTTTATAAAAAAAATGTCACAAGCATATGGCTCAATTCTTGACCCGCATAGAAGACTGAAAGAGCCCTTTGGCGTGAAGGGAAATAAACAGAATATTATTGTTCCAAATAATCCATCTACTATTGATTCAGATCAAATTCTTACTGTTAAATTTCCAGACCTAGGAGCAGATGAAGTGATTGTGCCGGGATCTGCACGTCTTACTTTTAAAATAGAACTCGAATCAGCAACAGACACAAGCAGGACAGTTGTACAGAATCTGGGACGGGCAATCGTTAAGAAAATTTCTATAAAACTTGAGGGGCAAGAAATATTTTCTTTACACAATGCAGACATATTTCTAATCTATTCTGATCTATGGCTAACCGATAATGAAAGGGCCGATCTTGCGTTTCAAGGAATCGAAAATAACGAAGCACTAAAACACAGAATAGACGCCGAAGATGCTAAAGCCGGTAACAAGTATGAAGCTGTAAGTTTTGCTTATGGAAATCGCTTTTCCATACCCTTAGATTTTGAGTTGTTAAAAGCGCATGCGCCATACTTTCAAGGAGCATTAAAAGACAGATTGTCATATGAACTAGTAGAAAGAAACTCGTGGAGAGCGTGGCAGCAGAGAGTCCTCAGAAGAGAAGCCCCTTCAAGCAAGTGTTTCGGCCCTTATCTCCTGACACTCTAGGGGGGTTGGGCCACACCCGGTTCATGACTCCGGATGTCCCTCTGCTGCCCCTTTTTTTTTCCCATCTTGGGACGAGCCATGGCTGGGATTCGAACCCATGACCCTCTGGACATGCTCATTTTCCACTTAATGACTCGCGCTTTAGCCACTGAGCCACAGGGACACCTGATATTTGTAGGGAAATTAAGCCTTATGAAGTTCACTTTTGTTCCTCCTTGACCAGATCCAGCTTGAACACCTCTCTGCCGCTTCTGCCATTGCTTTCAGGGCTCTGGTTTTTTCCTTCCCTGCAACTGAGAGCTGTTTCATGAGGCTGTATGCAGACGTTCCTACAAACCCCCTAGCTCCAATTTCTGCAGTGAGGACTTTGACCTGATAGCCTTCTCTCCTCAGGCTGTTTGCCAGATCAGCATACTTTTCAGTCTTGTAGATTTGAGCTGCCTCCATTCTGTTCTCATATGGCACCGTGAGCTCGATCATGATCAGCTGCTTGGTTGACTTAGAGTGGACTACTATGTCTGGTCTCATGCCACTCTTGCTGATGATCTCTGGGTGACTCTTCCATTCTGGGAGGTCTGCAGTGCACTCCCAGTCATCTGCCCCGTCCAGCAGACTCTGCCTGCATGTTTCGAGTGGCACTGTTGTTCTTGGCCATGATTTGCTGCCTCCTGCCGTGAAGAATGTTGCGGGTGCTTTTGGAGTCCTGATTTTCCCTTTTGTGGTGTTGGTACTAGCCCAGACTACTTGTACAATTTCTTTGAGCACTTGGTTGTGCCTCCATGTGTACCTTCCTTGAGCCAGGGCTACTTTACATGAGCTTAGGACATGCTCCACTGTTTGTTTTTCATGGCAGAGGGGGCATGCAGGATCGTCTGTTTTCCCCACTTCACCAGGTTTGCATTTGAGGGCAGAAGGTCATATGCAGATCTGAGAATGAAGCTGATCCTGAGAGGGGCCATGTGCCAAATGTCATTCCAAGTGAGACTTCTTTGGAGTGCATTCTCCCACGTTGTCCATTGCCCTTGCTGGCTCTGCTGGACTGCTTTTTGGAGTCTTTTTTGGTCTTCTTCTTTTCTCATCTCCTGAATCATCATGTCTCTTTTGGCTTTTCCTTTGGCCTTTGACCACCATTCAGTTTTGGTCACCCCCAGTCCCTGTCTGTTGGTCTGTGTGTGTCCTGTTATTTCTCTGATCTTGAGACTTTCTTTTGCAGAATCCATCGCCTCTTGAACTTTCCATTTTCTGCCTGTCTTCAGCTGGGGCTTAATTGCTTCTACCACCTTGTCTCCTGAGTCCTCCAGCATGCTTTGAAGTCTGATCTTCCCTGCTTTGTATTCCTCCAGGATGGATTTCAGGGGTAGTTTCAGCTTTGCTTGGCGACAGTACAGCGCTATGTCAGTCAGACAGGGTGGGACACCAAGCCATTTCCTTGTGAACTTGTTGATTTTGGCTTCCATTGCCTCCACTATGCTGGTGCAGATGTCGTATATCATCAGAGGCCATAGCAGCTTTGGTATCAGCATGAACTGCAGACACCAGACCTTGTATTTGCCAGGGAGCCCACACTGGTCAATGGTCTCCAAGCCTTCCTCTGCCATCTGCTTGCTTTCTTTTGCTCTTTGTGTGTCTTTCAGCGTATCATCATACCATCTTCCAAGGCTCTTGACTGGTTCTTCTGTGACTGTTGGAATGGCCTGGTTGGCAACACTGAAGACCACAGATCCGGCCACTTTTCCTTTCCTCAGTGAGAGACTCCGTGATTTCTTTGGCTTGAACTTCATTCTGGATGAGGCAACTATGTCGTCCAGCCTCTCCAGCACATGACGTGTCTCGTCTTCTCTGGATGAAATCACTGTAGTGTCATCCATGAAGGCCTTGAGAGGAGGCATCTTGTATCCATCGCCAAGGTCTGTTTGTCTCGCGTTGTTTGTTGCTGCTTTCAAGATGAGTTCCATTGCCAGCACGAACAGTATTGGGGAAATTGCACAGCCCATTGCAATACCCACCTCCAAGTTGATCCAGTCTGTTGTGTACTCCTTGGTAGAGAACCGCATTGAGAAGCCATTGAAGTACTTCTTGAGCATGTCGCGGATGTTCTTTGGCACATGGTACATCTCAAGAGCCAACTGTATCATCTCATGGGGCACAGATCCATATGCGTTTGCCAGATCAAGCCACACTACGTCCAGGTCTCTCTTTTCTGTTTTTGCTTTTTGGATTGCGTCCCAGATCATTGTGGCGTGTTCTACACAGCCAGCCACGCCTGGGATGCCACCTTTCTGGACTGACACATCCAAGTACTTGTTTTCCATCAGGTACTTGGTCAGCCTTGCTGCCATGACAGAGAAGAAGATTTTCCCTTCGACGTTCAGTAGTGATATTGGCCTGAACTGGCTAATGTCACTTGAGTTTTGCTCTTTGGGGATGTACACACCATCTGCCGTCATCCACTGGCCGCTGATCTTCTGGTTTCTCCAAGCCGATCGCAGCAGCCTGTGGAGCCACTCCAGCACCTTGGGACATTTCTTGTAAAGCTGGTAAGGTATTCCGTTTGGCCCTGGTGATGATTTGGCTCTGGCTTTGTCGACCACCTTCTTGATTTCCGCCAACGTTGGAGGCTTGCCATTGAACTGTTCCTCAGGGTTGGTTGGCCACACCAGACCTTGAATGTCGAGTGGTGCTTTGCTCTGTGGGTCAGAGTATGTTTTCCTCAGATGCTGCTCAAGAACTCCTTTGTCCACACTTAGGGTCCCAGATTTTGGCTGCTCAAACAGTGTTCTGGCAAACTGGAAGGGGTCTCTGAAGAAGCGCTCTTGTGTCTTCTTCTTTTTGCTCTTCCTCTTCCTCGCAGATTCCGCTTTGCTGAGGGCACTGTGTTTTTCTTTCAGGTCTTTCCACAGTTTTTCCAAGCCTTGTTTTTCAGCTGGCAGTGCGGTCTTCATTTGCATCTTGAGGTTTTTCTTTTGGACCCTGATCTTGTCCATCTTTTCTTGGCGTCTGGATTTCTTTGGAGGTGTTTTCTCTTTGGGTAGTTTTGCTCCATAGGCGTCTCTACATGTGGCATACACAATGTCCCCATATGTGGCTAGTTTGTGTTCCAGGGTGCTTTTCGCTATCAGTGCATCGAGTCTTTGGACGATTTTTGCATCCAGTTTCTCCCAATCTTCAGTTTCGTTTGCTCGTGGCAGGTTGAGTTTCAGGCGCCTGGCATCGAGGGCCTGTGCAAATTCCTCATCCGAACCAACAGCGTGGATGTCCTTGGCACTGTGGTTTAAATCCTGGCCTTGGTCTTCCGACGTCTTATCTGCTGATGCAGTGCGCTGCTGCTCATTCAGATGAGTCTTCACACATCCCATCTTTGTTCTGTGGATCTTCATGCCACGGGTGGTAGCGAAACGCTTTCCACAGACACATGGATATTCCATTTGGTCCATGTTCATAACTAACTTTTAATGAATACAAACGTGTTATTAAATCTACAGACACTGACGCAAAGTACAGCATTTTCGACATCTCGTTAGAGTTTGACATTGTTAGCAACCCTAACTTAGCAAGGCTGATTGAGCAACAATATCAGTCAAAATTAGCAATATATTACGAAAGAGTGATTCATCATACTAAATATCCTAAAAGCAGGGCAGACACTATATGGAACTTTAGTTTTAGTGCCACAGCAAGATCCCTTAAAGGTATTTTATTGCTGTGTGAAGATGAAGAACCATTCAAAAGACAAAGTGAAAAGTTTATCAATCCTAAAATAACGAAAGTACAATGTTCAATTGAGGGTAGTCCTAACCAAGTCTATGGTAGCGGGCTTAAACCTTATCAGCATTTTGATGAAATAAGAAAATTGTTTGGAGGTGGGAGGTGTAGAAATCCAGCAGTAGACCTTGTGTCTAAAGATCTACACCTTCACAGTGTTAGACTTGATGATTATTTAACAACGAAATACGGTTTATGGATTGACCTAAGGTCGACAGAGGATAATCAGTTGCATGGGAGTGGGAGAACAGTTAAAGACGTAATAAACATTCAAATTGATAAAGAAAAAGATAGTGATAAACCACTTAATGTACATTTGTTTTTAATATATGATGCGCAGCTGAATATTCAAGATAACAGATTAAAAGATATCCAATACTAAATTATTTTTTTATTTTTAAAAAGCATGTCTGTTCAGGTTTATCCAAAAGTGCCCAAAGAAGAGATAGTAGGCAACTCTGTTGCTGTAGAAAGCCCTGACATAAAAACTTTCACATTAACCAACATTACACAAATGCAACAAGAACTAGAGCAGGACCTTTCAAAATACAGCAAAACCAAACGAAGGTATTCTGCTGTCTTTAATGCTGTTACATATGTTAATACTGGAACATCGACCGCTAGTGCTATATCATCAGGAACAAGTGTAGGTCTCTTAGCAACAGGCGTAGGTGCACTGGCAGCTTTACCTCTAGGCGTTTTGTCTTTAACTGTTGGCGTGTTTTCATTAGCTGCAGGTGCTGTCAGCAAAAAAAAAAAAAAAGCTAAACTCCAAAAGCACACAGCTATGGTTCAACTAATAACAGCTAAACTTAGTTCCTTCAAACTGATAATAAATAAAGCACTAGTTGACTCAAACATCACGGATGAAGAATTTGGGCGTTTACAGGCTGATTTTGAGGACTACAAAAGACAAAAGTTTGATCTTCAAAGAAAGGCAAGGGTAACTTTTTCTCAACAACCAGACACAGATCAGATAAAAAAGGAATGTTTAAAAAAAGTAAACGAGACATTAAACTCTGTTCTAAACAGATCACATTAACAACACCAAAGGGCGTTTATACTTTAGTTTATGAGTCCAAGCACAAAAAGACCGTTGATATTGATTCTGATTAAGACGACTTTGGAGTCAATGTATTTTTTTTAATTTAAATAAACATGTTGAGTTAGAAAAGAAACTCAACATGGCTAAGATATATGAAGGCCCGGACGAATTGTTTGAAGCAATGCTCGAGAAAGAACATTTATCAAAAGCTTTAAATGAAATTGATTTAGAAGTTAGTAATCCAAAAAACGTACAGGCAAGTGTTGCACATGCTATTTCTCAAGTTCCAGGTAAACTAACAATACAACCGCCAGTTAAAGTAAGGTTAACTGTTTTAATCGATTACACAACAATACATGAACACAATCTAGAAGTCTGGGTCTCAACTAAACAGCAGACTATTCTTTCCTATAATGACTTAACACCTGGTTGGGCAGACCAGCTGCTTACACAGTTTGATGAAGCCTCTGAGGAAGCTAAAATGAGAGGCTCTGGTTGGTCAGAGGGTAAAGTCTTAGAGATCAAATTAAAACAGGCTAAGTATGAGCCGATTGTTGGCAAGGCTTACATTCCGCTGCCCCCAGCACTGGTTTCAAAAAGAGCAGTTCTAAACATAAAGAATTCAGACAACAAATGTTTTATGTAGTGTGTTCTTGCAAGGCTGCATCACGTCCGCAAAAACGCAGAGAGAGTGTCTAACTATTGTTCTTACATCAAAGAGCTTAACTTCGATAACATACTATTTCCTGTTAGCGTAGACAAAATTGATCAGTTTGAAGAACAGAACAAGCCAATAACTGTTAACGTATACACATGGTCTGAGGAAACAAATTTGGTGCCTATCAGAGTGTCTAAGAATAGTCCGTCGATTGGTGAACCAGACAAAAATCATGTAGACTTACTCCTGATGTCTTCACTGGCAGGGCTACCGCATTACACATTGATACGAACAATGAGTAGATTATTGGCGTATACTACAACAGATCATGGCAAACAAGAATTCTGTAGAAAATGTTTAACAAGAATTCCATCTGTTCAAGCCGCAAGTGAACATATAAAACATTGCATCAGCCCAGTTGACTGTAATACAGAACTAATTATGCCCAGAGAAGGCAGTAAAGTTTGTTTTAAGAACTGGAAAAAACTGCAAAATACTCCATATGTTGTTTACGCAGATTTCGAGTCACTCATTGTTCCTTATGAAGGGCCAACCCCACAGAAACTTCCAAAAACAGCCTTAGTGAGTAATCATCAGATTTGTTCATTTGCCTTCATTGTTGTCAGGTCGGATGGCGCTCATTCAGAGCCAGAATTATACAGAGGGCCCCATGCTGCAGAATACTTCTTAAAACGCATGCAGCAATTGCGTAATGCTTGTTCTAATAATCTAAATTTATCTGAAATCAAGATGACACCTGAAGACCAAGAACAGTATGAATCAGCCAGTTTTTGTTGGATTTGTGGTTTAGATCTAACACCAGGCGCAACGAATCCAACAGTAAGAGACCATGATCACATTAGTGGAAAGTTCAGAGGAGCAGCACACAGTAAATGTAATCTTCAACTAAAGTTTGAACCAAAAACATGGAAGCTGCCCATCTTCTTTCACAACTTGCGAGGTTATGACTCTCATCTTATATTGCAAGCAGTAACCAGCGACTTTAGGGTAAAATGTATTGCACAGTCATCAGAAAAGTACATATGTTTCACTTTAAATAACCTGTCTTTTTATGACTCTATGCAACACCTGATGGGATCATTAGAGTCACTGGCTATGTCCTTAAAGTCCTGCCCAATAACAGATCATTATTTTGACCCAACACTTGTTAGAAAGGGCGTTTACCCTTACGAGTACATGAACAGTTGGGAAAGGTTTGATGAAGACTCACTTCCTCCTAAAGGTGCTTTCTTTTCTAGTCTTAGAGGAAAGGACATCAGTGATTCTGATTACCAGCACGCACAAGAAGCATGGCAGAAGTTGGAGTGTAAAACAATGGGAGACTATCATGATTCATATTTGATGACAGATGTCTGTTTGTTGGCGGACGTCTTTGAAAATTATAGAAAGACCTGCATAAAACATTACAGCCTTGACCCTGTGCATTATATTTCTGCGCCCGGGATGAGCTGGGATGCTTTCTT
Source organism: Conus canariensis (assembly GCA_033310375.1). Classification (NCBI taxonomy): domain Eukaryota; kingdom Metazoa; phylum Mollusca; class Gastropoda; order Neogastropoda; family Conidae; genus Conus; species Conus canariensis. Next base: position 28,824,968 of record CM065743.1, read on the forward strand.
AAAATATACAGGTGTACAGATTGACCTGTTGTCTGACCTGCCAATGCTTCAGATGATTGAAAACGGATTGCGTGGAGGAATTAGTATGGCGTCGCACCATTACTGTAAAGCAAACAACAAGTATTTAGACAACTATGACCCAAGTAAAAGGTCTAACTATCTCATGTATTTAGATGCAAACAATCTGTATGGTTGGGCTATGGCGCAATCACTTCCATTACGTAACTTTAAAATGTACACAGGCGGTGTGAAAAACATTCAAGAATTTGTAGAACAACTGCATACTCTTACAGCTGATCGTAAAAGAGGTCTCATTCTAGAAGTTGATTTAGAATATCCTCATGAACTCCATGACCTTCATAATGACTATCCATTAGCAGCAGAAAGCCTAAAGATGGCAAAGACAGAACCACCTAAACTTGTGCCTAATCTTCGAGGCAAAAAAAATTATGTATGTCATTACAGGCTTCTACAATTTTATCTAAGACATGGTTTGAAGTTGACAGCAGTTCATCGTATAATTGCTTTTGATCAAGAACAGTTCATGAAACCATACATCATGAAGAACACTGATCTCAGAACTAAATCCACAGATGCATCAGAAAAAGACTTTTTCAAGTTGATAAACAACAGCTGTTTTGGAAAGACTATGGAGAATCCGCACAAGCGCAAAGATGTCAGATTGGTTACCAGAGAGAATGAAGCAATTAAGCTGACTTCAAAACCAAATTATCAGGACTTTAGAAGATTTCATGATCAGCTTTTTGGCATAATGATGAAGTCAAATTGGACAAACCTGTATTTATTGGCTTTACTGTTTTAGAATTATCAAAGCTTTTGATGTTAGAATTTCTTTATGACTACTTTAAACCCTTGTATCCAGAGTCCAGAGTACTTTACACAGATACAGACAGTTTTGTTATAGATATTCCTACTGAAGACGTCTATAAAGACATGGAAATAGAAGTAGCGAAAGGGAAAGAAGGATGGTACGATACATCTGATTATCCTAAAGATTCACCTTTGCATTCAACTGTTAATAAGAAGGTTTTAGGAAAGATGAAGGATGAATTATCTGGAGGGGAGATCAAGGAGTTTATTGGTTTAAGGTAAAAAATGTATAGTCTTTCAAGCCAAAAAAAAGTTGTCAAAAAAGCAAAGGGAATATCTCGCAGTGTTGTACAATCAAGCATATCACATGACAACTACAAGGAAGCATTGTTCAATAAAAAGACTTTTCATCATGACAACGTAAAACTACGATCTAATCTACATGAGATCAACACAACTGTTGTAACAAAGAAGTCATTAGATTGAACAAACACTAAACGAGTATTTGTTAATCCAGAGTTTTCATATGCTGTTGGGCACTGGAGAACAACATTAGCTCAAATATATCCCCATCCAATTTAACCAAAGTATTACTCGTTATTGCTAAATGTTCCCGGATTTTTTTTATCATTTCAAGACATGTCAAAAAACTATAATATGGGGTTTTGTCTTGCTGTTTTAGCATAAGATTATAATTCTTCTCAAATATTTGATTAATAAGGGTAATATAATTAAATAAATCTTGCATTAATTTTGAGGCCTCTTTTTTTGCCATTCTTACTTCCTTCTGTGCTTCAATACGTAAGGATTCTTCGTTCTGAGCTTCCATTTTAACTCAAATATTTACGTAAATCAGTTAAAGCGGAACTGTGTCTGGGGGGATTATCTGCAGTTCTTCCTTCACAAAAGATCTTTGAGGGGCTGGTCGTTTTGTTGTGCCAGTTTCTCGTAAATAATACACAGGCGGATTCATTTTTACAATTCTTTTTATTTCATATGGATCAACACTCCAAACTGGATCTGTTGCCCTGATGCGAGTGTCCCCTTCTGCTTCTCCCGGTAAATAAAGGTACCTCACTTTCAAACCAAATGGCAATAGTTTGCTGGATGAACTGGAGTCTCCTTCAACAACATTTATTGTTTGTTTTCCGATTGCTTGTACTGGTTTTAGACCTGTTAATTTAAATTCTTCATTATTCATTGCGCGCAAAACTGAGGGCAGTCTTCTAACCCATTCTGTGTTGCGAGAATTGTCAATCAGCTCTCTGTGATACTGGTAGGAAAAAAGTCTTTCAGATAACTGTTTGTTAAAGTTTTCAACCAAAGCCTGTGATCTGTGAACTCCTGGAATGCTTCTTTTAATGGTAACTCTATGTTTTAACAATAATTGATTCACTTGGCCCTTAAATTCTTTTCCATCATCAACTTGAATCATGCGAGGATAAGTTAAAGGGCCTCGTTGATATATCAGTTGTATAGCGACAGCAACAGCAGAAGCACTCTTTTGTGTTAATGGTTCCGCATCTTTGTATCTTGAAGCTATGTCAATGACTGTAAGTGCGTACTTAAATCTTTTTCGTCTAGTAATATCATGGGGTAAATATAGAAGGTCCATTTGATGGGTGTCGTTTGGCGTTGTATTTACAAAGTGCGGTCTCTGTAGTTTTTTAGGCGCTGGTAGATAAATTTGCCAAATCGCTTGTTTAGATAACCATTCCTTTGCTGTTTGTTCACTGACTCCCGCTGCTTGGCTTAGCTTTTTAATTGCAGTGATTCCCTTCCAATATCCTTTTGGCGAATAATAGATCTTGTTCATTTTTTATTCAGCCAATATTATGTGCAACAAAATACACAACGGTCATACCAAAGGCAATAAACAATATTTCTTGCATCTTTTGTTTTTCTGATGGTTGATAAAAGTCACTGAATTTTGGTGGGGGCAATGTCTCGATTGGTTTGCCTGTTACTAGATAATATTCTTTTATTGCCTGATCAACATCTTTAAATGTGTAAGCTGCATGTCCCTGTTCTTTAAGTTTGTCATTAATAAAATCTAACTGCTTAATTCTCTGCTTTTCATAGTAATCTTGTGCTGCAGCTAGTTGCTCCATAGCTTTGTTATGTCTTTTTCTCTCGTCGCCATCCCGTAGTTTACTAAATGCGTAATTAGTTCCGCTAAAAGCAAGCGCATTAACCACTGCGCCACCTATCATCACCACGAGTGAAGCCATTTTTATAAATGTATTTTTTCAATTTTACATATTGATACTGTCTGGAATTATTCCTTGCTTAACTAGAAAATCTTTCGTAGCAAATGAAGCTGTAATAATAGCAATCAGTTTTGCTGAGTCTTCAAAGTCTAGTTTGCCAGGATCTGCTGGTTTTATTTTTAACAAGTTTTTACCAAGCATCGTGTATCCTACACTTAGACCTCCAATCCGGGACCAGGCTGCTTCCAATTCAGTAGTGGGGCGACCATCCCCAACTCGGCGGGTCCCCGGGTGGCGGATAGGGGAATGGCCCTCAGATATGGGGGTTAGCTGCGATATAAGTCAGGCTTGCCTGGCAGAATAAGCAGTCCCGGACCAACTGGCGATGTTCCTATCAGGACGGGGTGGGTCAACAGGTGGCACTGTTGTCCTCACTGAAATACCCCATGTGTCCTATGACGGGCTCATCATGCGGTCAAGAGGCGCGGTATAACCTCTAGCCCCGGGGTGGGATCCCCGGAGAAACAATCCCCCCTGTGCTCACAGGGCAGGACGCACGGGCCATGAGCTAAGGGTGAGGCACCCCGAAAGAAAACTCCAGCTGAAGACGGAGGTATCGGGCCACTGGCGCAGCTTAAACCACGATACCACGCATATACGCCTCCATGATGATGCAGTCCACAGAATTTCGATGTGGCGCTCGACCTTCGGAGACCCGCCGGGGAGGTCGGGAGCCGGGCCCTATGCCTCAAAGGGGCCCACCCCAAGCGGTCGGTGGTCAGACAAAGAAATTCTGCATGTCAATGCGACGAAGAAGGAGACCTCATCCTCCTGCTAATGCCAAGCAAACGGTACCACCCAGAATGCTCAACATTCTCCAGTGGAATGCAGAAGGGGTGCATAAAAAGAAACTTGGCTTGGCAGAAAGGATGCATCAAGAAAATATTGATATCGCATGTGTCCAAGAGACACATTTGACCGTAAACCATCGCTTTCAAGTGAGGGGTTACGAGACCATCAGGTTGGACCGTGAGGAAAGAAACAAAGGAGGGGTGCTTATCTTGGTGCGGAATTCCATCGCCGCACAAGAACTCAAGATCAACACCAATCAACAGGCAGAGATCCAAGGTATTGATATAGTCCTTAAGGAACGCAACATCAGGATCTACAATGTCTATTGCCCTCAAGATCGTGATCTTTCCCTCACATACATGAACATCCCAGACAACAACTGCGTGGTGGTGGGTGATTTTAACAGTCACTCAGAGAGATGGGGCTATGAGGAGACGGACAAGAGAGGCGAAGAAGTTGAGGATTGGGAGATTGACACACATCTTCATCTCATTAATCAAGAAGATGATGAACCCACATTTTACTCTAGATGCTGGATGACCACATCAACACCAGATCTAGCGTTCGCCACCAACGACCTGTTCGTCAGGGACCACAAGAACAGTCCTCAACCAGCTTGGAGGAAGTGACCACAAGCCCGTCAAACTCTCTATCAACCTCAACTTACAGTGTCCACAAGCAAAGTGTTTTCCCCGCTGGAATTACAGAAAGGCGGACTGGACTCTCTTCGAGACCCTCACTGATACACACACAAAGCCAATCAACATCAGGCAGAAGGACTCAAACAAGATGGTTCGAGACTTCACAAAGGCCGTCTTGAAAGCTGCTACAGAATCCATCCCAAGAGGAGCACGTAAAGATTACAAGCCCTACTGGACGGAGGAACTCCAGAATCTGGAAGATGCTGTTACGGAAGCCAGGGACAGAGCAGAAAAGCAGCCATCACTGGAGAATAACATAGCGCTGAAGGAAGTAACTGCCAGATACAAGCTGTCCTGCGCACAAGCTGCAAGAAAAAGCTGGCAAGAGAAAACTGAAAGCCTAAATCTCGACAGGGATGGCAGCAAGCTGTGGAAACTGGCTAGAACCCTCTGTAATGAAACAACAAGTCACACCACTATAACAATACAAGAGAATGGAAATTACCTCTCTGGAAAGAAAGCAGCAGACCACTTCATAGACGTCTATGAAAACATCAGCAATCTGGAAGTCCCTCCTGAACATAGAGCTGCAGTGCACAGGGCCCAAGGTGAACTTCATGAGGAAGAGCCCCAAGAGGAAGTCATGACCACAGCTTTCACAGAGAAAGAGCTGGAGGAAGCGTTGCAGAGCCTCAACCTGAAGAAGTCACCTGGACCAGACGGAATCACAAATGAAATGATTCTGCATCTTGGGATGAAGAGCAAGGCAGTCCTTCTAAAAATCTTTAACTCCAGCTGGAAGACAGGATCAGTACCACAGTGTTGGAGGGAAGCAGACATGATCCCCATTCACAAAAAGGGAAAGGACAAGTCGAAGGCTGACAGCTACAGACCCATCAGCCTTACAAGCTGCTTAGGGAAGCTGATGGAGAGACTTGTCAACACAAGGCTTGTCTGGCACCTTGAGGAGCATCAGCTGCTGAGCCCTGAACAGGCAGGCTTCCGCCAACACAGATCAACAGAAGACCAGATCACATTCATCACGCAAAGCATTGAGGACGCTTTCCAAGAAAAGAAGAACACGCTTGCTGTCTGGATTGACATGGAGAAGGCGTTCGACAAAGTCTGGAAGGACGGACTTAGGCTCAAACTACGGCGATGTGGTGTGTCTGGGGGGATGTACACCTGGATCAGCCAGTACCTACACAATCGCCAAGCCCGAGTCAAGATTCAGGGCCAGAAAAGCAAGAAGAAGGTGCTGAGACAGGGAGTACCACAAGGAGGAGTCCTTTCGCCAACGTTGTTCCTCATCTTCATAGATGACATCGTCAGAGAACTGCCAAAAGGGGTCAGAGGAGCGATCTACGCAGATGACCTGGTGCTTTGGTGCTCTGAAGAGTACACCACCACAGCACAGGTACGCCTCCAGACTGCGCTCAACAAGATCAGCGACTGGACCAAGGAATGGCTTGTCTCTGTCAACTCAAGCAAAACAACCTACACAGTCTTCAGCATATCCAGCAAGAAGCAAGAGGCGAAGCTGACACTGAACAACCAAAGGCTTGCAGAGGAACCCACACCTACCTACCTGGGAGTGACCTTTGATCGCAGGCTCACTTGGAAACAGCAGATCACCAGATGCTGTAGCAAGGCCAAGTTGAGACTGGCGATCATGAGGAAACTTGCGGGGACGAACTGGGGGGCTGACGAACGTATCCTGAAGAGACTCTATACAGGGAGAGTCCGACCTGTAGTTGAGTACGGGACATCAGCATGGGCATCAGCTGCAAAGTCTAACCTCAACCACCTCAATAAGATACAGAACCAAGCTCAGCGTGTCATAATTGGCACCATGAGATCCACCCCAATCCTGAAGATGGAAGAGACCACTGGGCTACAGTCATTAGAGGACAGAAGGGACACAAAGATCCTCATCCAAGCAGCAAAATTCAAACGCCTTGAAAACCATCCAATGAACAACAGAATGAGCAGACCCACCAAGAGCCGGTTGAAAAGAGGCAGCTTCATCTGCCAGTCAAGACGCCTTGAAAGACAAAGCCCAGTCTTGATGGAACACGAAGCAAAGCCTATCCCGGCAAATGTCACCCACCCATCTTGGAAGAGGCAGGTGTTCCCAACAGTCGTCACCAGCATTCCCGGAGTGGAGAAGAGAGGAATACAGTCAGACACCCAAAGGAAGGCCCTGGCCATGGAGTACATCTGCAACCAATATCCCCAGGAAGACTGGACCCATGTCTTCACAGATGGCTCCGCCACAGAGGCAACGAGGGATGGTGGAGCTGGAATCTTCCTTCGATACAAAGACGGAGATGAAGAAATTGCAATTCCAACAGGAAAATACTCCACCAACTTCCGAGCTGAGCGAGAAGCCCTCTGTGAGGCAGCCACAACAGTCTTGCAGAACTCCAAAAGAACAACAGGGCAGGTGGTGGTCTTCTCTGACGCTCTCTCCGTGCTCCAAGCCCTCAAGAACTCCCGCTGCAAAGAACAGAACCATATCACTTCAGCCCTTGTTGCCCTGAGTGCCAGAGTGGAGAAAGTGGTGATACAATGGGTACCAGCACACTGTGGCATCAGAGGCAACGAAAAAGCGGACATTCTGGCAAAAGATGGTGCACAGAAGGAGCAGGCCAACAACCTGGTGTCATACGATGAAATTAAGACAATCATCAAGGCACAACAAGGAATAAAATGGCGCCTCCTGCATCCCAAATACAACCCAGAAGACACATACCATTTGCTGGGACGACGGGAACAGGTCAAGATCTTCCGCCTGAGGACTGGACACAATCGCCTGCTCCACCACATGCACACAAAATTTGGCATTGGACAGAGTGGAGAGTGCCCTTGTAGTGAGGGACCAATGACAACTGACCACATCCTTCAAGTCTGTATGACGTATGCAGCATCCAGGAGAAAGTACTGGCCAACACCGACAGCAGTGGAAGCCAAGCTGTATGGCACCCTGGAGGAGCTGCGACGGACGGCAGCCTTCATCGAGGACACCGGGCTGCTCATCTAACGGGATGGCGAACGAGGAAGAAGAAGAAGAAGACCTCCAATAACAGCAGAATGGTATACAAGGTTGGTAACAGTTTTTTCGGTGCTCATTTAAAAAAAATAAAATAATTATAATTAATAAAAAACATGAACAGCGACGATCTACTAAACCTTCCTGAACTTATGATTACAAATGATCAAGTTGATGACCAAGCTATTATGCCCAAAAAGGAAAGGCTGTATTCTTTGGCAGCATGTGGAAAAACAAAACAGTACCTTGGAAATGAATTCAGCATAGAACAGATACAACAGATGTCGCCACAAGACATTGTAAAGTATCACAACAGGTATGAAGCGCAATTAGGGTCAAGAATGGTAAAAAGCGTTGGGCAAACAGTTCTTAGTTTGTACACTAAACTAGTTAGTAGATTTGCTCCCATTGATTCTGAACAAGATTTTATGTATGATTTAACGCAGGATCCAGTTTTAACAAAGTCATTAGAGTCTCTAGGATGTGATCTATATTACAGATTTGGAACATTGTTATCGCCAGTGATCATGGGATTAATTACTTTTAATCATATAGATTTTATTTCCCTTAAAAATGACCGAGCCAGAAAAACAGCAGAATCAGAATCAGAAAATACTGATGGAGCAAGTGACCAGTAAAAAGCTTCCTCATCCTGGGCGTGTTGCAGCAGGAAAAAAATTAGCAGAGTGGAACAAACAAAGAAAATTAATGTTCCGAGCACAGAATGTAACTCATAATGAAAACATAACACCGCCAACGCCAACAGTGTTGCCACAGCCAGTTGTTTCAATGCCAGCTGTAAATACACAAGAACAAGTTGATTCAAGACCTACAACAACAGGGTTGCCTACAACACCAAAGTCGTCATGGAATATTGAATTTAAAACAGTTTTCATTTTTGGCATCATTGCTGCTGGGGGTGGTTATTACGTTTATAAAATATATAAACAACGCCAGCAAAAACCAAAGCAGTCCAAAAAATCTCAGCCACTAAATACAGAAGCCGAACAAAAAAGCATGCCAGAACCGCCAACAACAAAAGATCATTTTGATCCATTTCAGATGCAATAATATTTCAAGAACTTAATAAATTATTATAAATTGACTTGAATAAGAACTTGGTTGTACTTAGAGGATGACTTAATTACGATCTTGGGGTGACTTAAGTTAAGAACTTAGCAGCTACTTGATTAAAAACTTGGGGTGACATAAGTAGGAACTTAGAGTAACTTGATTAAGAACTTGAGGTGACTATATGATTAAGAACTTGATTAAGAACTTGATTAAGAACTTGGGGTGACTTAAGTAGAAACTTAGAGGTTACTTGATTAAGAACTTAGAACGACTTGATAAGAACTTGAATAAGAACCTAGGGTGACTTGATGAAACGTAAAAAACCACAATTCATTGTTACATTCTTTTTCCTTGGGGAGACAACTCCTCTTTTCTTATTCTGAAGGGCTGCTTTCCTTTGTGTAAACCCTTCATTATTGGCTTACAAAATTGCAGAGCTGAGGGCGTCGCATTTGTCACTTTACTGGTAGGTGTCCAGCCAACTCAAATCAGCCCGTGTCAAATTACACAAAATTGCAGAGTCGGGGCGTCGTCGCGTGCCAGTGAGTATAAGCCTGCGGAGTTTTCCAAAAATCTAAATTTAGCCCTCTGAGAATATGCCTGCAGAGTTTTCCAAAACTAAATTTAGCCCTCCCTGCCCTCAAGTAATATCTTCCATTTTTATGTATTAAAAGCAGCATTTTTATATTCAATCTAATAACGCATTCAAAATAAATTTTATTAAAAGTAGTAACTAAAAAGTAATGTGAGATGCATTTTGTTATTTAGCTTTTAATTTTGTTTTACAGAAATAAAACAACAACTTTACACTAGGCAACTAGACACCATATAATTGTGAAGCTTTCCTGTGTGCTGGGTATATATATAAATCTTAAAACAAACGACATTGAGAATGTGCCTGCGGTAGTTTTATATTCTTGATTGTCATGGTATTGCAAAAGTCTAAATTTGGTCCTCTTCCAATTTGTGTTTGTATGTCTTTGGGTCACGGCGCGGCTATCCGAATTTCGTGTTTGTATGTCTTTGGGTCACTGGCGCGGCTATGAACGCCCGTAAACCCAGGAAGAGTCACTAAGAAGGGGTGAGGGACTGTCCCAAAGAAGGCAAAGAGAGAGCAGGCAACCAAGTATAAAAATATGCTACTGTTGGAGGCATATTCTCAAAACCCTTCACATCTGGCCGTGTTATATGTGGCCCTCTGGGTCTGGCTTGGGGCCCTAGGGCGCCATAGGGTCTCAAGCGAGACCTAGAGGTGATCAACAATGCGGCTAGATGCGAAGAGTTTTGCATTTTTTTGATTTTAAAAATTTTTTATATTCAGGTGTTTGCATTTTTTTCATATGAAAGAAAGAGAGACGCATTTGATTAATGTATGCGTGAAGAGTTATTGAAAATGATGTTATTGAAAACGATCAAGAAAAACAAAGGATTAAGCAAAAACTGAAATCTGAAAAAAGCAACCCCCGTAAACTGGTTTAGGCCGTTGAGCAAGAACGAAAATTTACTCTTCGTTTAGGTGTGTGTGTGTGGTGTGTGGTGCAAGTAGCATTACATGCTTCTGTATGGATGTGTGTGTGTGTGGTGTGTGTGTGGTGTGTGCAAGACGGATACATGCATCTGTGTGGATGTGTGTGTGTGTGTGTGTGTGTGTGCAAGTACGCGTACATGCTTTCTGGTACATGTGTGTGTGTGTGTGTGTGTGTGCGCGAGCATGCATACATGCTTTGTGTGCATGTGGTATGTGTGTCGTGTAATGTGTGTGTGCGTGTGTGTGTGTGTGTGTGTGTGTGGTGCGTGTATGTATTGTGCTGTGTGTGTGTGTGTATGTTGTGTGTGTGGTGTGTGTGTGTGTGTGTGTGTGTGTGTTCGACGCGCGAGCACGCATACAGCTTTTGTGTGTGTGTGTGTGTGCTGTGCTGTGCTGTGCTGGCTGAGGCTGTGTTTGTGTGTGTGTGTGTGGGTGTGTGTGTGGTGTTGTGTTTGTGTGTGTGTGGTGGGTGGGTGGGTGGGTGTTGGTGTGGGTTGATGGGTGTTCTGAGGAGAGGAGAGAGTGAGAGAGAGAGAGAGAGAGAGAGAGAGATCACACGATCACACGATGTTTATTTACGAGGCCACCAGCCCATACGTAAATGGAGTTACAAGACAAGATGGGACATATATACACACCTACAATATAACCGATAATCAATAATCAATAGTCAATAATCCATAATCAATAGTCCAATCGGTAGTTAGCCATTGATAGTTATTCGAACAATATTTGATAGAAATTCTAGTCAATAGTCTAAAATCAATAATCAAAAATCAATGCTCAAAAACAAAAGATAGGTTTAAACGTCAGACATGCTTTCTGTCAAAGCCCTTTTAAATTAATACTCCTCTCTTTCCTTCGTACCCATAGGTCAAAAATCAAGAAATAAGAAAAAAAACAGGAATTAGAACATCGAACATCAAACATCAATCAAAATCAAAATAAAAATCGAAATCAACATCAAGATCAAAATCGGACACAAAATTTGCTTCCCTTGGCCTATAAACCTGGGCCAGTATATTTCTATTACTCTGACGTATGCTCTTGGGTGTGATCAACTCTGAGTCTATCCTGATTTACTATGTCCCTGTATATTCGTCTGTCTATCATGAATCGTATGTGCATTCAAATTGTGTTACCGGATTGCGGGGTGATAAATGTTATTTATAGATACTAGCTCTTTCTCTTGATAAGAAAAGAAAAGGGGGTCCCCGCTTAGTCGAATTGGCCTTCACATCTTCTGGTTGCTGTCTTGGCTTTGGGTTGTGTGTTTACATATCTGCTACGCTATTACCTATATACATATCTTACTATGCTGTTACCTATAATAATGTTTCGATTGTATCTTCTTGTGCTTTAGTTTGTATTAGTTTGTGTAACAACTTTATATTAAGCATTTCTACTTACTAATTAATGAGAACTCTACTTCTGAATAGCTTTCTTTTAGAATTGCGTCCATATTTTATTTATTACTTAATAAGTCTTCCCTAATGCGCATTGCGTAATAGATGTACATGGCAACGTCTCTGATAATTCCTGTCTTAGTTTGTTGCAGTATTCCTTGTAGAGTTTTGTTAGGCAGGTTCTTAAAATGTTTCTGTAGATACTTCTCCCTTGGTTGCTTATATTTGGGACATCTTATTAAGAAATGTAGTTGGTTTCTTCGTTAAGACAAAAGGGGCATGTTGTTTCTGCTGTCTTATCTTTATATTTCTTATCTATATTTATTTCGCTTATGCCTGAGTCTAAATTTAACTAGTGCTCTTTTAAACTTCGAAATTGTTATGTCTTCCACATACTGTTCTAGCTGGTGTGTTGTTTTGAATGTCCTGTAGCTTATATACCTCTGGCTATTTTCGATTTTACTATGCCAGTCTTGTCTATAACCATCGATCATTCTTTGTTTGAGTTCTTTAATAAAAATGTTTTCGTTCACCATTCCATTACTTATCCAAACATTTGAGAAGCCGTATATGTCTAGACTATGTTTTACTTTCCTGGCCCAATTTGGCGTTCTTTCATCTTCTGTCAGTTCTTTATTATACGCTTGTTTTGGTATTCTGTCTGGTGTCATTCTTAAAAAGCTTAAACCAATATCTTATAGCCCTTACTGTTGTATCAATAAATAGTGGATACCTACCTAATTCGTCATATAAGGGTGTGTTTGGTGTCTTTTTTATATATTCCTAATATTCTTTTGCAAGCAAATGTATGTATGTTCTCTATCACTTCATATCTTGTGAGTCCCCAAATTTCTGCAGCATATAAAAGTAGTGGTTTGATCTGTGAGTCAAATAGCTTAAAATAGACCGTTGTATCCATATATCCTAGACTATACATGGTTTTTCTTAATTCTATTATTTTTCTTTTCGCCCTCCCTGCATACTCCGCTAATGCTATGTCCATGGATAATTTTGTCGTTAGGGTGAAACCTAAATATTTATAACTGTTTACAGTATCTATTCTTTCCCCTTTGTAATTCCATTTTTCGTTTTTCCCCAAATACCCTCCCTTCCTGAATACCATCACTTGTTTTTTGCAGATTTACTGTGAGCCCTAGGTTATCTGATGCTTGTTGTAGATTCGTTATTTGATTTTGTAGGCCAACTGGTGTTGACGATATTAACGCTATATCATCTGCCAATAGGAGCAAAAAAATTTCCTTGCCATCTTGGTATAATTAAACTCCGTGTCTGCCTTTCTGGTCACTCTCTCTGCTACCTCTGCTATTAACAATGAAAAAATTAGGGGGGACAACAGACATCCCTGCTTCACCCCTAGTGGGCAGTTGAAGAATTCCGAGAGATTGGCCCCGCTTCTTACGCATGCCTGTACTTGGTTGTATATACCTTTTAACATTTCTAGCATTTTTGTTGAAATACCAATTTTTTGTAGCACTTTCCATAGTTTCTCTCTTCTTACAGTATCGAAGGCTTTTTGATAATCAATGAAAGCTACATAGAATTTGCTTATTCTTCTACCATGTAGGCATCTGTTTATAATTGACATCAATGTATATATATGGTCGGTAGTTGCATAGCCTCTCCTAAAACCTGCTTGTTCTTCACTTATTTTACCATTTTCTTCGGCCCAATCATATAAGTGTCTGTTCATAATCGATGTAAATATTTTACTTATAATACATATCAGAGATATACCTCTGTAGCTTCCTGGTTTTTTCCTATTTCCTTTTTATGTAATGGTATAATTATAGATCTAGACCATTCATTCGGAAATTTTCCACCTTCATATAATTTGTTAAATATCTTTGTTAGCAGGGGAGTAATTTTATCTCTGAGTGTTTTAAATATTTCAGCTGGTAGCTCATCTAGCCCTGCTGCCTTACCTGATTTCAGTTTTCTTATGGCTAGTTTAGTTTCTTCCTCAGTTATTTCGTCATCTAACTCTTCTATGTGCATATTGTATTCATTCTCCTGTCTATCCTGTTGTGATTCTTCCTCCGCTTGGTCGTTAGCAGTCTGTGGATTTAGAATATTTTTTAAAAATATTCCTCCAATTGTTGTATAGTAATAGGTGGAAGTGCTTTTCTTCTTTGTCTTAAATTTCGTACTGAATTCCAACATTTCTGGCTGCCTCTCTGATGTAGTATTAGATTTTCATATATTCTGTCCCTATATTCTTTTTTCTTTTTTCTAATAGTTTCTTGATAATTTGTTCTCTTTTCTTTATACGCCATCCACCTTCTTCCATATTCTTGTGGACTGTTTTTCCTATTCATACCATTACATCTAGTTAATGCTTGTCTGGCCTCTTTTTTGCAATTCTTGCATTCCTCATCAAACCATTTTTGTGATGTTTTGTTTGGTCCCCCTATGCCTATCATTTTATACATGCAATTCCCTGCTGTAAGTAATAGATTAGACAATTTCTTTATACTTGTATCTATATCTTCCATATTTTCTTCTATTCCTTCTTCTATTTCTTGTACTATATTATTCGCATTCTCTGATTTCAAATATTCTACAAATTCCATTTTTTTACTACTGTCCCATTGAAATTTGTTTATATATATTCTTTTCTGTACCTCTTCTTGTTTATTTATTTCTCCGCTTTCGATTACCAGGTTCACTGGCATATGACTGGACTCAATTCTTTCTATTATATCACATGCCTTCACATTTTCGAGTAACTTAGGAGAACATAAGTAAAAGTCTATAGTACTGTTCCCTCTATCTGCATAAAAAGTATAGCCTTTGTCAAAATCTTTCATACATAGTCCATTTAGAGGCAGTAGATTGATTACTGTGCAAAATTCTATTGGCCTTTTGCCAAAACCATTTACATGTGTATCTAATGTTTGTCTTACATATTCATTATCTACATCTTCTCCGCTACCATCATCATCTTCTACGTTTAAACCCCACTCTCCTATCCTAGCATTCCTATCACCTCCTATAATATATAAGTAGTCTTGACCTTCATCTGACATCTTTAATATGAACTGTTCTAACATCTCAATAGTATTTGTATACTCTTTATCTTTATAAAATTTACTGTCTGTTGGGTGATTGTATAACCCGAAAAATAAGACATCATTATCCGTATTCATAGCCTCTTTGGCTATTTTAACACATGTTATATTCTTTATATTTGTTTCTATGCCTTGTGTCCATTGCTCTAATGTTTTCTTTACTAGTGTTATCACTCCCCCCGATGGTCTACCCATTTGTGTTAATTTAGTTGCGTGGCTATGGAAACTTACAAAGTCTTTGAAGAAAATATCAAAATCAAAAGAGTTAAGAGTGAAGGTTTCATTTAAGCAGCATATGTCGAAAGATGTAATATAATCAATGAAATCTGAATCATTAAGTTTATTTACTAGGCCTTCTATGTTCTAGATTAGGAGGGACAATTTGGTTTCTTTTGTTTTTGTTTTTTCTTTTCCTATAATTTTGTTCTCTGTTTTCCTGTTTGTGATTGTTTCTTTTGATTTTTCTGTCTTGTTTCTTCTTGTTTCTCTTTATTTTCCTGTTCTGATCTCTTATTGTGTAATGGGCTTTGGCCTCTTCCTCATTTTTTCTTTTGTTGTGGTTCTGTTCGTCCACTAGACTGTCTCGTGGTGCGTTTGGCTGGGGGTTTTGCTTTCCTCGGTTGTGGTCTCATACTTAACATCTTTGTCAAAGTTAGTTGAGGGCCCTTAGCGGTTATGCTCGCTCTTTTCTCGACCTTGTTTTCAGTGACAATGGTTTCTTCGACCTGGCTCTTCTCTGCCTCATTGACTTGCTCTATATCTGATAGCGAATCGCGAGTGTCGATGTAATCTTCGTCGGACATTAATTGTTCGTCTTCTTTGTCCGCCGTTGTCGTGCTAACCTCTTCTCACAGTGCGATTTCTACGCTAATTCCGTTTGTTTTGGTTTCTTCCTCTTTGTCTCGGATTATTTCTGAGTTCCCTGTTTTGGGTGTGTCGCGTGTAACGTATAGGCTATCTTGACTGATGCTGCTTTTTTCGTGCGCGTTCATTGGCCGTTTTCTACTCGCATCCCCTATGTCGTCACTTAACCTTCGCCTCTGGTCTTCGTGTATGTGGGTGTGCGCGTGTGCGCGCCAATGGTCTGTCTCCTTCTGGGGGTCATGACCTTGTGGTGCTAATGCATTCCCTGCTGTTATGTTTTCCCATTGGTGGGCTCGTGGGGTGTAACCCTCCGGATTATTCACGACTATTTTGGTCAAGGTCATGTTCATTGTTTCCGGGTTCTCCCTCTGCCCGTACGGGCTTTCCCTCATCAGTGTTTTTTTGACCTCCCTCCCCTTTTTCTGTTCCCTTGACTTTGGTAGTGTCCTCATTTAAATCTTCTTTCAGTCCTTCGTTTTTCATGTTTTCGTTCATTCCTTCTGTCATTCCTTCACATTTTTTTCCCTGTTGATTCATATTTTTGCATCCTGCCACTTTCAACCATCATCGATCCAAACATCATCGAATTATCCACCACACCACTCATTCCATTCATGTTCATCTCATTTTCTTTTTCATCATTCCTCAATCTTGCTCCTTCACCTTCACCCTCTTCCTCACTTTCTCCACATCTGTTCTCTTCTCCCTCATTCTCATTCCCTTTCTCACCCCCCCCCCACTTTCTTCTCCTTCATGCACATC
>CM065743.1:28846276-28848776 GCA_033310375.1 Conus canariensis
TGATAATGTTTTATTAGGAGCTTATCACACCCGAAGACAGTCCCCGTATATTCATGCAGAACATAACGACATTCTAATGTAGCCTTGGTGTTTTAGCCTATGTCAATTGGTCTGACACGGCCTAAAGCCAAGGCGGACCACAGTCCATAACTCTGTGGTGTTCTCACCACCAAGGGTTAAAAAAAAAAAATCGAACGGCACCCCCAAAGCAGCCAGCGAAGGGTAGTAAATAAAACAAAACGAAAGTGTGGAGAGGAAAAAAGTTGCTGAAAAACTAAAAACATTATGCAAGCAGTATAAAGTGTAGGGTACAATTTTTGAGCCTACAATGCTTGAGGATCCATTCACGGATGCAAGGGAGATCAGAAGATACGGAAGAGTCTGAGTGGTCAGCTCTGCTGTTAAATAATAACCCAAGCATTGTCAGCGGCTAAGAATTGTACAGAACAACCTTTACTTGGATCTCCTAAGAGATGCAATCTCCCACTGACTGACCAAACAATATAATGCTGAACAATGAAGTAGTGGGGGAAAGCAAGTGCAGGCTAACAATTCTTCTGTCATAGTAATGACGTGGCAAAGATCTGAATTAAAGAAAAAAAAAGGGGGAGGGGGGCGGGGTGGGTGGCTGTGATATATATATATATATATAGAGAGAGAGAGAGAGAGAGAGAGAGAGAGGAGAGAGAGAGAGAGAGAGAGAGAGAGAGAGAGAGAGAGAGAGAGAGTAAACAAGTGGGGTATTTTTTGCTCCCATAAGAAAATTGTTTGGTCAGTCAGTGGGAGATTGCATCTCTGAGGAGATCCAAGTAAAGGTTGTTCTGTACAATTCTTAGCCGCTGACAATGCTTGGGTTATTATTTAACAGCAGAGCTGACCACTCAGACTCTTCCGTATCTTCTGATCTCCCTTGCATCCGTGAATGGATGTGTGTGTGTGTGTGTGTGTGTGTGTGTGTGTGTGTGTGTGTGTGTGTGTGTGTGTGTGTGTATATATGCAATATGAAATAGCTAACATTAGACTAGTCATCATCATGTTTCTGGTCTTTTGCCGATGACATTTTGAGGCCCTTGTATGCTGCTGGTGACCTTTTCTAAATCTCAATATTTGAGGGACTGTGCGGTAATAACATATTTATTTCCCCTTGCTATGACCTAGCCCATTCTGTCTGTCTGTCTGTCGGTCTGCTTGTCTGTCCGTCTGTTTTTTCCATCTATCTGTCTCCCCTCCTGCTAGTTGTGTGTCTGTACTGATCTTCCTTTCTGCCTCTATACATCCTTCACATTCACCCCTTACAGCATGCAGAGATTACATACAAATAGCAATATTAGAATGCATAGATTACATACAAATAGCAATATTAGAATGCATAGATTACATATAAGTAGCAGTATTAGAATGCTGTTATGAATACCCGTTTGTGAATACTGCCTACAATACATTGCATTGGATTGTGCTATGCGTTTCGCGAAGTAAACATGCTTTATCTACATGTGTCAAGTGTCTCTCTGCAGTGTGTGTATGGGAGGGGGGGGGGGGGGGGCAGTCCTGGCATAAGGCCAGAATGACTCCCCCCCCCCTTCTATCCCCCAGGGATAGAGTTAAAATACACACGTGCCTAACTAACTCCCGGGGAGTTACTTTAGATCAAGAAATGTTGATCCAGATTGACTCCCGGGGAGTTCAAAAATAGAAGGGAGGGGGGGGGGGGAGTCATTCTGGCCTTATGCCAGGACTGCCCCCCCCCCCCCCCCCCCCACACACACACACACACTGCTGAGGGACACTTGACACATGACACTTGAAAACTTTAGTTGACAAGGATAAAGATCTTAGGCTAACATAAAAGCCTATTAATCCAATCTGTCTTTGATAAACACTAATAATAGTAAACAAAGCTGACTAGAAGCATGCAGAGAGAGAGAGAGAGAGAGAGAGAGAGACAGACAGACAGACAGACAGACAGACAGACAGAGAGAGAGAGAGAGAGAGGAGAGAGAGAGAGAGAGAGAGGAGTAAAAGAAAGAAAGAGAAATAGACAGACAGACAGAGAGAGGGGGAGTGGGGGGAGACACTAGAGACAGAGGCACTGAGATAGATAAACAAACAGACAGGCAGACAGAGAGACAAGCAAAGAGAGAGGGAGAGAGATTAAGAGAGACAGACAGACAGACAAGCAGAAAGGCAGACAGACAAGCAAGGAGAGTGAGAGAGTGAGCGAGAGACTGAAAGAAAGTGGGGGGGGGGGGGGGGGGGGAGAGAGAGAGAGAGAGAGAGGAGAGGAGACAGACAGGCAGACAGACAGAGAGAGGGGGAGGGAGGGAGGGAGGGGGGTGTATATTAGATGTTTATTTCTCATATCGTGACTAACACATAAAACTGAATGTTTTGGGGTGGGGGAGTTAGTCTAAAACAGGGGGGGGGGGGGGGGGGGGGGGGGGGGGGGGAGTCATTCTGGCGTGGTTTGTTTTAACTCCCGGAGAGTTAAAATTGGCACGTG
>CM065743.1:28856276-28861276 GCA_033310375.1 Conus canariensis
ACCTTCCTCAAGCACAAGGTGGATATACTCAGGGCAAGAGGGAAACTAAAAGGTATTAGTATTTTTTTTATTGGGAAAGATTTTTCTTTCAGGGTAAGGGAAGTAAGACGCAAACTGTTCCCCATTTGAAGAAAGCCAGAGCATAATATATAAAGGTGTCTATGGTTTTCGACCATCTTGTAAATAGATGGAACTACATTTTCTGTGGACTTGGAGGGCAACCTGAAAGAAATCAAATAGGATATCAGCCGCTCTTCTTGTGGAGGTGTTTTTTTTTTTTCAATTTTTGTTTTGTAGCTAGTTTTTCTTCTGCATTTAATTCAGAGGGAGCAACCAAAAAAATTGACACCGGTTGCGGAACCATGTGTGAGCAGTTATGTGGCTGACACTGCACGTGTCTGTATGTTGAATGCTCGTGAAGTTGTCAGTGACAGAGAGGAAAGTACAACGGGGTATAGGCCGTGCCGCTGTGCGAAAAAGTTCAGGATCGCATTCTGTATCAGGTCAACTTAATTCCGATTGTAACGCACGTGCATTTTCAGTAAAGAATTTTAAAGGCTTGCAATGGAATGTCAACGACCCGCTCCCTAAACTAAGACATAAAGATTTCCTTTCTTGTGTTCGTTCCTTTGATACCATTTGTCTTGCTGAAACCTTTATAGAAACATTTTAATCAGATTTCTTTGTTGACTACACGATTTTTTTTTTGTAAACCTGCTGTTAAGTTTTCTAAACATGGTCGTTTTTCTGGTGGAGTTGTGTGCCTTACAGAGTGTTAGCCCCATTTTTTCGTTCTGTTGACGTAGATTACAATAATATTGTTTTTTCTTACAGACGGAGCTGTATTAGGCACCATGAAAGATATATTGTATATGTGCGTATATGTTCCGCCTGAAGAGTCACCATTTTATTCGTTATTGGATGTAAACAATGGCACTGGTCTTTTGGAAGAATGCTTGTCAGATTGTTCAGTTGCATTTCATGATGTTTACTTAGTGCTGTCAGGCAATTTCAACAGTCGAACTGCCGATATAAACATGAATGATTTCTGCAGTAAAAATCTTATTAAGTCATTAAAAACAATTAGTTCTACCAACACAAATAGGAAATCTCAAGGCAAAGTGTTGATTAGCTATGGTAAACTTATGTAGAATTTATGTTCTACATTTGATTTACGAATTCTGAATGGTGCATGTAATGGCGACCGCTATGGTTGCTACACTACATCTCAGATTCAGGCAGTAAGTGTTAACGATTTTTGTAATGTCGAGTGACAGGTTTGCCATGTTTGAATCTTTCTGTGAACTTAACATTCATCATATGTTTCATTCGGATCATACACCACTTGAATCACATTTAACTTTTTCGGGAGAGTGTGGCAGTATGAAATCTCAAGAAGGAAAACAAACATTACATAGGATAGTTTGGAACAATAATGCAGCACCGGTGTTTCTTGACTCTACACTCTGAGAAATATCGTAGAATGCTAGAGCTAACTATAAGTGTAATTGATTATGATATTGATGAAGCTTTATCTGCTTTTAACGATTGCATTAAACGAAGTGCTGAATGCATGAATAGGCAGTTCAGATTTAATGATAATAATAAATCAGATGACTGGTATGATCATGAATGTAAGGCAGCAAAGAAAAATTTAAGAAAACTTTACAGAATAGCCCGTCGAACAGGATATTCTGAAGACGGAAACGCTTTTTGTATTGCACGTAGAGAGTATAAACATTTGTTAAAGCGCAAAGAGAAGGATTTCCACAAATCGTGTTTAGATGAATTGTTATCTTCTGTGAATAATCAAAAGCAATTTTGGGAAAATGTAAATAAACTTTCATGTAAACGAAAACACATTAGCAATAATATCACTCTGGACAACTGGTTTGAACACTTCAAAACTTTACTCGAAAAAGAAAGTGAACTAGGCGAGGACGAATTGAATGTTGATGGTAATGATATTTATTTCAACCGACCAATATCAAAGGAAGAAGTTCTTTTAGCAATTAGAAAGATAAAGATTAGAAAAGCTGCTGGGCCGGATGGAATAACTGGAAAGTTAAAAGATGCAGGTGATTGTGTTGCGGATTTCTTTGTCACATTTGCAATGCTTTGTTTCAGAAAGGTATATTTCCTAACACTTGGACAGAAAATATTGTGCTTCCTCTGTACAAAAAAAAGGAGATGCCAACAACCCTAACAATTACAGGGGTATTTGGTTATGCAATATTAGTAGTAACATTTACTGTACAATTATTAATCATTATTTACAAGAGTGGGTTGAGGAAAATAGCATTACTGGAGAACATCAAGCAGGGTTCAAAAAGAACTATTCAACTATTGATCACATGTTTACTTTGTTAGCTCTCATACAAAAACAGTTCTCTTTCAACAGAAAATTTTGCGTTTCATTCATAGATTTTGAGGTTTTTTGATTCCATAAATAAAAAAAATTCTTTACCAGCCGCCGTGGCGAAGTGGTTAGCGTCGCGGACTCCCGGCTGGGAGGTCGTGGGTTCGAATCCATCAGAGTCATGTGGGTTTTTCTGCCCCGACCGGCTCCTACCAGAGTTGAGTTTGCTGCGGACTCAGTTGGGAAGACTGGGACCACACAGTCGAGTTTCATCCACTTAATGGATGCGTTTCTGAGAGTGTTGCTCAAATTTCCTGACCAACACTGCAGGTGCCTGTATCTCTCGGGCCTGGTTGACGCCGGGATATATTATGAAAGGAAGCGTAGAGTACAGCCCTGTCATGTAGTCTCAGACCGGAATGGAATTCCGTAGCATCATCTTAATCATCCTCATTCTCATCGATCAGCATAAAAAAAAAATGTCTCAAGTTCTGTGGCCCTTCATGCCCTGCTCTCATGGTGACCTCAATTTCGATGTCCTCTCCACGTCTGTGGCCTTGGTTTGGTTCCGTCGGGGTCACCGGTATCGGCGAGTCCATGGGGGCTGTCGTTGGACGGACGTGGTGGCGCCCTCCGGAGGGAGAGCTCACTCACGCCGGCTCCGCGACTAAGCAATTATTGTCGTCAGTAGGGGCTTAGTAGGTGGTGTCCTGCGTATGTTAGATCAGAACAGGCGCCACTGAACACCACCGAAGTGACTCGGCAGCAGTGCAGTGTCTCCTCCGGTGGGTTGCCTCTTGACGACTTGACATTGACTGCTTCCTGTGGATTGCCGGTGCCGGGGCTGCGGCGGGGCCGACCGGGCTGTGGCTGTGGACGGGGTGTCGGAATGAGCGGCGTGGGTGCACTGCCTCTGAGGTGGCGCAGAGGTCGGGACAGCCAAAAAAAAAAAAAAAAAAAAAAAAAAAAAAAAAATTCTTTGGTCAATCTCAGCTGAAAATGGTATAAAGGGTAATTTATACAATTGCATCAAAAGTATGTATAATAATGTTAAAGTTAAGATACGGTGTGGATATAAACTAACTGATTCCATTATGTGCATACACTTATGGTGTTAAACAAGGTGACGTTTGCAGTCCTGTTTTCTTTTCTTTGTTTATTGATGAACTTGCCATAGAAATAATTCAAAACGATAAGCGTGGTGCAATGTTTACGATTGATTATCTTGAGCTCTTTATCTTATTATTAGCAGATGATGTACTATTATCAGAAACAATCATTGGTTTGCAAACACAGTTAAAAGTCTGCAACGCGTAGCCTTTTCTCTTGCTTTGAAAGTGAATTTAAGCAAAAGCAATATAACTGTGTTCATAAAACGTGGCTACTTAGCAGCAAGAGAAAACTGGACATACAATCATGTTGTGATGCTTGTCGTAAATGCTTATAAATACTTAGGTATATTGTTTTCAACAAAACTCAGTTTCACATTGGCATGCAATGACCTGGTAAGTAAAGCAAAGAAAGCTCTGCTCTGCATTATGCGAAAACTGTATATTTTGGAGAACACTAGTTTAGATTTATTGTTGAAGTTATTTGATTCACAGGTTCAACTCATTGCTCAGTACGGCGCAGAACTTTGGGGACTAAATGATGCAGCCCGCCATTGTGAAAAAGCGCACCTCTTTGCATTAAAGAAATTTTTAGGAGATGAAATACGAACACCCAGTGACTTTGTCTATGGGGAGACCGATAGATATCATATCCATTTAAATTTTGTGTTAAGATGTATTCGATACTGGTTGAAATTAACAAAAATGAATGATCACCGATTAACTTGGAAAGCTTATATGATGTTATACGACCTAGATGCAAGAAACAAAAGAAAGTGGGCTTCAAATGTCCGTTGCAAGTTATATCATTTTGGATATGGTTATGTTTGGATAAACCAAGGCGTGCAAAATGATAGATCATTTCTGCGTGAATTTAAAGACAGGTTGATTGCATGCAGGTGGCAGGAATGGGACTTTCATGTCAAAAATAGTGATACATTTACCATGTAACGGACATTTTTTTTTCGGTACACGATGTCAAACGTTATCTGCAAATGGATTTAGGTAAACATTTGAAGTTGACAATGACCAAATTTAGACTGGGAATTTCAGACATAGCAGAACACCGGTACCGTTACAGTAAATATACTGGGGTGGATTCGACTTGTCCGTTAAGCAAAAATGGAAAAGAGGACGAACTTCATTTTGTTTTATGCTGCCGTAAATTATCTCGTCTAAGAGCGCAATATAAACCGACTAAGTTTTCCAAGGATCCCTGTCAGTTTGGGTTAAGTCTGCTAATGGCATCTCAGAATGAAAGCATAGTAAGAAATTTTTCAGTTTACTTATTCAAGGCATTTCAATTTCGATCAGTCATGACTTAGTGACAGAGTAGTCCATCCAGTTTTTCTTGTGTTCTCTATAATTCTCATATTGATGCTATGTTCTCGGTACCCCCTTTCATAAGGGGCAATGGCCTTTATATGAAGTAAACCATCCGAGTTCTGAGTTCTCTCTCTCTCTCTCTCTCTCTCTCTCTCTCTCTCTCTCTCTCTCTCTCTCTCTCTCTTCACGTCTTCGTCTTTATCTTT
>CM065743.1:28863776-28906276 GCA_033310375.1 Conus canariensis
ACCTTCATTTTGCAAAAAGAGCTATATCCATCCAATCATTAAGATCCATAAACACATCTACTTCAGATCTTTTTAAAAAATCAAAATTAAACAAAAAGGAAATAGCAGCCAAACCTTCCTACTCACCTGTATCTGCATGGGAAATGAACAATCCAGCCAAACCTTCCTACTCACCTGTATCTGCATGGAAAATGAACAATCCAGCCAAACCTTCCTACTCACCTGTATCTGCATGGGAAATGAACAATCCAGCCAAACCTTCCTACTCACCTGTATCTGCATGGGAGATGAACAATCCAGCCAAACCTTCCTACTCACCTGTATCTGCATGGGAAATGAACAATCCAGCCAAACCTCCCTACTCACGTGTATCTGCATGGGAGATGAACAGTCCAGCCAAACCTACCTACTCACGTGTATCTGCATGGGAAATGAACAATCCAGCCACACCTTCCTACTCACCTGTATCTGCATGGGAAATGAACAATCCAGCCAAACCTTCCTACTCACCTGTATCGGCATGGGAAATGAACAATCCAGCCAAACCTACCTACTCACCTATATCTGCATGGGAAATGAGCAATCTGAAGCTTGACACTGATCACACAGACATATCCAAAACTGATTCACCTAACATCCTTAGAAGTTCCGTCTGCTATCATATTGATAACAAGTATTCTGAACATTTACAGATTTATACCGATGGGTCTGTACTTGGGAACATGGAAGTAGGGGTTGCCTTCATTATACCAGCTTTAAAAGTAAAGAAACGGTTTCATGTTCAGTTCAGTTCAGTTCAGTGGTTTATTTAATGTCTGTTCACCATTGATGATATTAGACGAAAAATAATTCAAAACGTCATCTCTAACTAACAAAGCTTAACCTCAAAGATAAAAAATAACAATAACTTTTTGAATTAGTTGTAAAAATAAACACGCATCAAAGCAACTTGGCAATTTTAGATTGTGCGGTAATAGTAGCAATGTTTATAATAGAAGGGCTGGACAATATTTGACTGATATCTTGGACGTCGATATCAATAGAATTTTCTTATAAATTGGAGTTAAGACAGAACATTCTATCAACAAATGGTACACTGAAATAGGCTTACCACAAGTACAAAAATCATGGCAAGAATATTTTGTGTTCCATGCATTTAACTTGAATTTTGTTACTATCTTGGAAATGTGACGAGGACAAGTATTTACATATTTGAGATTTTCTCCACAATTTCTGTTATAAACACAATTTTCTAATTTTGGCAAAATTTCTGACGAAGATGTTTTCAGTGAATATGATAAATTACAATCGAGGCAATGTTTAGCTCCAGCTTTAGCAAGTATATCTGCTGCTTCGTTCCATTTCAACCCACTATGAGAGGGAACCCAACAAAAGTCAATACATATTCCATGAATCCTTAAACAGTGTATGAGGTGATGAATATCAAAAAGTAAATCTTTCCGAGCCTTACCATCCCAGTGTTCCAGAGGCTGCAAGACAGATTTTGAATCAACACATATGAGAATATTATGAAAAGGCATGGGAGCATCATAAATGTAGCTCAAAGCCATCAATATTGCATATAATTCTGCTGTAAATATGGAAAACCCTTTGCCAAGATGATAATTCTTTTTCACATTTAGGCTAGGAATGACAAAACCAGAACCACTACCAATGTTATCTAGGACTGAGCCATCAGTGTAAATTTTCAGGTGATTGCTATAAAAGTTGTCAAGATGAACTCTGACCTCACTAACCAAGAGATTAACGTTTTCAGTTTTAGAAACACCTGTTTGATTATAATCAAAATTTCCACACAAATGCTCCCAAGGGGGAATCTTAGTCGTGATGGGATCTTCAGAAACTGTTGATAAATCAATGTTACAATCAGACATAAGCTTATACGCGTAATTTCTAATTGGTTGTAAATATAAAATATTTCTAGCTCGTTTGGGATAATTATTCGAATCCATCAATAGTTCTGCTGTAACTGAGTTCTTAACTGACAGACTTCTAATCACATATTTTGATACGTCTACGAGCCGTTGTTCTCGAAAAGGTAAAACCTCTGCAGTTTGATAACTTTTGATAGTATTTGCATGAACTGGTACACCTAAGGCTAGTTTCACTGCTTTGCGATCCAAACTTTGTAGCTTGTTTAACAGATATTTTGGAGCAGAATAATATACTTCTTGGCCATACTTTAATTTGGATCGAGCTAAAGAAGTAGACAAAGGCAATAAAGTTTTCGTGTCTTGCCCCCAAGGCTGATAGTGGATTTTTTTCAAAAAGTTTAATCTTTTTCTTGCCTTGGTTAATAAATGTTCTATATGCTTTTTCCAACTAAGTTTTGTTGTCAAAAAGACTCCTAAAAAGTTAACACAATTTTGATATTTCAAGATATTATCCCCTAATTTCAAAAGAGGTAATATGGAAGGATTTTCACCATTATTGAATAGCAGCAAACACGTTTTTTCACCTGACAATTTTAAACCATTTTCTTTTATATAATTTGATAAATTGTTTAGTTCCTGTTGATAAATTGTCTGCACATGACTGATAATCCTCGTATTCGAATTTTTTCTTAAACTGGTGTTTATCCATATTGCAATATCATCAGCGAATGAACCACATGTGTGTTCTTAGACAAAGCTTTTGGAAGATCATAAAAAAATAGAGAATAAAATTGGAGCAATGATTGAACCTTGTGGAATCCCCATATGTACACTTCTGAACGATGAGTAGGTATTGCCAATTTTTGTACACATGTGTCTATCCTTCAAAAAGGCTTTAAAATATCCACACAGTTTACCACAAATTCCTATCTCCTTTAATTTGAACAATAATCTGGCATGCCAAACACTATCATATGGTTTTTTAACGTGAAAAAATGTAGCTAGTGTACTTTTTCTTCGTGAAAATTGACGTTTGACCTGAGTAGTAAGCTTAACTAAATGATCTGTAGTGCATCTCCCTTTCCTAAAGCCAGCCTGCTGAACTGGAATGATGTTATTTTTTTCACAATAAAAAGTGATCCGTTTGAGTATAATTTTTTCCATAATTTTTCCAACATGAGAAGTAAGCGAAATTGGTCTATAGCTGAAAACCGAAGATCTAATTTTGCCTTCTTTTAGAACTGGTACAACTACTGAACTCTTCTAGATTTTAGGAATAGCGCCAATATCCCAACATTTTTGGAATAAAGAATGTTGCAAACCTATCCAAGAAGAAGGCATGTGACAGAGCATCTGGTAAGAAACGCCATCTAGACCAACTGCTGAAATTGAGAAGAAATAGAAGCTAATGCTTCTTTCAATTCTGTAATTTGTAAAGGAGAATTTAAGTAGTGTTCTTGAATTGGGCTAGGGTCTGAATACATATCTTTTTCTTCTTTGGTTGTTCTAAAAAAGCTTAGCCTCTGAATTCAGGCTTGCAGAACAACCGTTACATGAAAAGGTGTCCACAAATGCCTCAGCCTTATGCAAAGCAGTTGGAAATGTCGTATCTAGTTTCACAGGAAATGACTGTGTCCTGTTACAATTTTACATCTCTTATTTTTTTCCAAACCTTGTACATATCCTTTGATTCTGTCATCTCCAAGTCGCAGAATATTTTCCAATATGTCTTTTTTGCTTGAGCGATGATCTTTTTGCAAATATTTTTCTGTATTTTCATGGATTGAAAATTTTCTTCAGTCTTATTTCTAATCCATGACTTAAATGCCTTGTGCTTTGATGTCACCGCTATTTTACACTCCTCTGTCCACCACACATTACCAATATATTTACCAATTTTCTTGTAACCACATTTTGATATCGCCTTATCAGCTGCAAGTAGTAATATTTTCTTAAAATTTGAATAAAATTCATCGATATCTTCACTGATTATTGAATCAGGATCATGAGACTCTAAGAAATTTGCTGTAATCTTCCCAATTTGCAAATGTGTAGTTATATTTTGGTATGTTTTCCACCGGATCTGTCGAGTTTGAATTGAAATTGACATTGAGAGCGATGGTAATGGGAAGATGGTCACTTCCAACAACATGAAGATGGACTGAAGCCTGTCGCTTATTGTTCAAGAACTCTCACACCAACAGAACGCAAGTACGCGCAGGTTGAAAAAGAATGTTTGGCAGCTGTTTGGGCCTGTGAAAAATTCCAGAGATATCTGGTAGGACTTCCTGCCTTCACGCTTCAAACGGATCACAAACCATTGATTCCCATGATCAACAAAAAAGATCTTCAGGATACACCCATCAGGTGTCAACGCATGCTGATGCGTCTGATGAGATTCAGTGTAGAAGCTGTCTGCTTCCCAGGAAAAACACTCATTGTGGCTGACACTCTCTCAAGAAGTCCCCAAGAGCAAACTAAAAACACAGAAGAAGTGAATCAGCTGATAGAAGATACAGAAGCACATGTTAGCTCTGTAAGACTGTCTTGGGAAGCAACAGACAGACGGTTGAAAGAAATCGCAGCAGAAACTGACAAAGATCCTCTCTTCAAGAAAGCTCTTCAGTACACACGAGAAGGATGGCCCAAGTACCTTGCAGATGTGGAAGAAGGTCTTCGTGACTTATATCAACTGCGCAATGAACTCAGTGAACATGAAGGACTTCTTGTACGAGGGAGCCGCATTGTCATTCCTCAAGCCTTGAGAGATGATGTTTTGTCAAGAATACATGATGGACATCAGGGCATTACAAAATGCAGAGAAGAGAGAGCAAATTCATCAGTGTGGTGGCCCAACATCAACAAGTGCATCAAGCAAGCAGTAGAGAACTGTAGACACTGTGAAGAACGAAGGCCAGCTCAAAGAAAAGAACCACTCATCACAACGACGTTGCCTGATCGTCCCTTTCAAAAGGTGGCTGCTGATATCTGCAACTTCAAGGGACACAGCTACATAGTCCTGGTGGATTATTTCTCAAGATACCTTGAAATAGGATATCTTCCACAAATCACCACTGAAGCAGTAGTTGGAAGACTGAAAAATATGTCCGCACACCATGGAATACCAGAACTCCTTGTCACGGACAATGGAAGACAGTTTGTTTCAACTGAATTCCAGAAATTTGCTGCAAGCTGGGGATTTGACCACAAAACATCCACCCCTTACTATCCTCAGTCAAATTGAGAGGCCGAGCGTGCTGTACAGACAGCGAAGAAAATCCTGAGTCAGAGTGATCCATCTCTTGCACTTCTGACATACCGTGCAACACCAACATCAGCAACAGGAAAAAGCCCAGCAGAACTCTTGAATGGAAGGAATATCAGAACTACTCTCCCAACACTTCCTTCTAACCTTGAACCCCAGTACCACAACAGAGCATCAGTTGAGAACAAAGACAGCAGAGCAAAGAAACGGAATCAAGAGAACTACAACAGAAGAAATGGTGCACATCAGCTTCCAGATCTTCACCCAGGTGACATTGTGCTACAGAAATTGGACACAGAGAGAGAGAGTGGAAGAATCCAGCAGTCGTGAAAGAAAAGATCGCTCCAAGATCTTACCTGATCCAGACATCCATGGGACAGTTTCGGAGAAACAGACGTTACCTGAAGCTCACCAGAAACCGCCAGCTCACGTCTGAGATGAAGTCCCGCCGAACCTCAACAACTGTGACAGGATCCCATTATCCCACAGTCCCTTACGTCGGATCACAAGTGCCAATGTCCCTTACCCACACAATTCCATCTCCCAAAGTTACATCAGTACCCAGTCACAGAACAGATGGATCTTCAACAGTTAACACTCCTGTGGCAGCCAGGTGCCATGAAGACGGCAGTCCAGATGTCCTCGCATCCGATAGTGCCAGCAAGAGGTCTCCTTGCAGCAACGGTGGTCCTGTGACGTCTACTCCTGGACAACCTCCAGTGGGGACCAGCCAAACTTCAGTTCCAGCAAGCCCGTCAACGCCTGGTGAACGAGGAGAAGTCAAGACTACACGCAGTGGTCGAGTTGTCAAGAAGCCAGCACGTTTTCAGAACTGAAGACTTTTAATGCATGCAGTTCCCGCTTTGAAGAAAGGAAAAGGGGAAGTGACTGGTGTTGTGTTGCTTAATTTAATTGCATGGTTTTGTTTTGTTTGAGTTTGAGTTGAACTGAGACCGCAACAAGATGCAGACACAAGCAGCAAGTTGAAAAGAACTATTGAACTGTCCGGACACAACCAGCAAGTTAAAAAGAACTTTTGAAGTTTGAACTGTCCGGACACAAGCAGCAAGTTTAGAACTATTGAACTGTTCTCTACCTCCTGGGACTATCAAATATGCATGCCATCATTTTGATTTTGTCAAATCTCAAAGGAGGGGAGATGTGGAGATACTACTTTCATTTCCGACATACGGGTTGTTTATCCCAGCATGCCTTGCTTGTTTATCTCAGCATGCTTTACGCTAACGAACTCGCCAAGGTAAATAAATGTCGTCTGTCTCCTCATCATCTGGGCTCATGTTTTGACGTCGTACGAACGATCATTACAGTAGGTTAGTGGAAATAGACCTTGCATTCCACTGTAAAATTTTGACACACCCATTACATTGTTGCTTCATAAGACTTAATCTTCAAGTTCAATATTCATTGAATCATTTTCTGACAACCCAAGGGGGGAGCCATCGGACACCAGGAGGAGGCAGGAAGTCACAGGGGGCGCGACCATCCTCTGCCAAAGAACTTTCCCCGCGTCTGCCTGCGTTTTGGCCGCTCCCAGAAGAGATTATGGAGATGTCGCCCAAGGAAGCCTGCCATCAACCGCGCCCCTTCGTGACTGGGGTGAAGGAGATCCTGATAATGTCTCACCTGACTGACAGCATCATACCCCACGAAAGAGACGTTTTTTTAAATTTTGTTTTCAATGCATACGGAGTACACATGAGCATTGTATACCATGCGCTTTGCCTCCAGTCTCTCTAGTCTAACCGGAAGAGCCTTACTGAAAACTATTTTGGCTTGGGGGAACGTATCCTTGACAGTCTCTATGGCAGACACCATTTTTCTTCCGCTTTCAACTGCTGCTTTTCCTTTAAGGTCGTTTATACCCACGTGCAAAACTACGCACTCTGGAGCAGGAGACAGATCTTCCCTAGCCTTTTCAGCTACTGTTTGGATGTCATCAATGACAAAAGCCTTTCGGGTTGCAACTTGAAGACCATAGGCCATCCCCAGTCGGACTGAATCAATCTTATTGAAGGTAGAATCACTTATAACCAAAACAGTTGGGGAGTCAGAATGTTCCTATGTTCTGGTGTTCTTAGTCTGATTTCTGGTGTTCTTAGTCCTGATTTCTGGTGTTCTTAGTCCTGATTTCTCCACGCCCTATACACATATACACATACACATACACGCACGTACGGAAACACGGATTCAAGCACTCACGTACACACGCACGTACACACATGCACGCACACGCACGCACGCACGCACGCACGCACGCACACACACACACACACCATTATAATATATATATATATATATATTATATATATTATGTAATATATATATATATATATATATATATATATATCTTTGTTTAACATACAAATGCGTGAGTGCAAAAAAAAAAAAAAAAATGTCTCAGGTTCTGTGGCCCTTCATGCCCTGCTCTCATAGTGACCTCAATTTCGATGTCCTCTCCACGTCTGTGGCCTTGGTTTGGTTCCGTCGGGGTCACCGGTATCGGCGAGTCTATGGGGGCTGTCGTTGTACGGACGTGGTGGCGCCCTCCGGAGGGAGAGCCCACTCACGCCGGCTCCGCGACTAAGCAATTATTGTCGTCAGTAGGGGGTTTAGTAGGTGGTGTCCTGCGTATGTTAGATCAGAACAGGTACCACCGAACACCACCGAAGTGACTCGGCAGCAGTGCAGTGTCTCCTCCGGTGCGTTGCCTCTTGACGACTTGACATTGACTGCTCCTTGTGGATTGCCGGTGCCGGGCTGCGGCGGGGCCGACCGGGTTGTGGCTGTTGACGGGGTGTCGGAATGAGCGGCGCGTGTGCACTGCCTCCGAGGTGGCGCAAAAGGTTGGGACAGAAAAAAAAAGCAAAAAAAAAGCGTGAGTTAGCCGTTGCTTTCTTAACGTGTTATTTGTTAATTCGATGTTAAAGGATCAACGCGTTATTGCTGTTTCATATTTGGTAGATTCTCGTTGATTTTCCTATGTTCATAGCTTTGATACTCATTGTTCGATAATCATCCAACATTTTTTTTTTTTTATACCTATTTTCCATATGCAACGATTATATTTTAAACACTTGTACACACTTATACAAGTACCGACAAACACACGTACGTTCACAGCAAACTTTTACATGCAGTCAACTTCTTCCCACTCTGCCTATCCCTTCCCCTCTCCCCCATCCTTTCCCACCGTCTAATGTCACTTTTAGTGAACAGACGTTGAACAGATTGACAACAACAACAACAACAACAACAACAACAACACATACATACATACGCGAGCGCATGCGCGTTCACGGGCATTCTCTTTTCTTGGATCGAGTTTCATCAGTTAGTATTTACGCTACGCTTGTTTGTGCTATGGTAATGGTGATGATGATGATGATGATGATGATGATGATGATGATGATCGTGATCGTAAAGGTGATGATGATGGTGATCGTAAAGGTGATGGTGATTATGATCGCATTATGATGAGGATGATGATGATGGTGGTGGTGGTGATAATGATAATGATAATGATGATGATGATGATGATGATGATGATGACGACGACGACGTCAGTTATGCTTCGGTTGATGGGAGAGTGCACAGCCGTGAAACGGGTGTAGGAAACAAAAGTAGCTTATCCAGTGTGAACTCAACAAACCATGATACAAGACTGACTCCATGAACCTGCTCCTACGTGGAAAGTGGAATGGGAAGTTCCGTTTCGCATGAAGGAATGCGCAACCTTCCACAGGGGAGACTCATGTGGATGTACAGCGCGCCCTGGACATGCTGGGGTCGAAAGAAATGTGAGAGCAGACACACTGGCCGACAAAGCAGCGATAAGAACTGGATTACAGCATAGCCAATATGATGTGATGAGAATTCTGAAGAATCACCTCGGCAAACAAGATCATAGTCACTATACCATAAACCATCATCTTTCAGAGCTCAGCACTAAGAGAGGAAGTGGCCGCAACTCCAGACTAAAAGGAGGCGCGAGAAACATCACCAATCAAACAAAGATTGGAATAATTCCAGGCCAACACTGCGAAGACTCCTAGAGATTACAGCACCCTCATACTGGGCCTTTCCAATGACAGATTCAAAAGACCAAAACAAATGTCAACTGAGAAAAGACTTTGAGACTCTCAGAATCACTTGTATTTCTTGTAAACATGTGTGCACAGATCAGGCTGTTCTGATGAGGCGATGCCAGTGTGTAAAGTGGAGAGACCAGCAGATGTGGGTGTGTATGCGTTGGTACGTGTGTGTGTGTGTGTGTGTGTGTGTGTGTGTGCGTGCGTGCGTGCGTGCGTGCGTGCGTGCGTGTGTGTGTGTGTGTTCGTGTGAACGCTTGTGCATGTGTGTTTGTCGTAGTAGTAGTAGTAGTAGTAGTAGTAGTAGTAGTAGTAGTAGTAGTAGTAGTAGCAGCAGCAGCAGCAGTAGTAGTAGTAGTAGTAGTAGTAATAGCAGTTATAGTAGTAGTAGTTTCATTTTATCTCATAACCGCATACAGGCAGGCACGCACACACACACACACACACACACACACACACACACACACACACACACACACCGCGCGCGCGCGCGCGCGCGCGCTTGTGTGCAGATATGTAAGCACACGCTCTTGTTTTCTGTCTGTCTCTCTCTTTCTCTATCTCCCCGTGCGCTCCTGTATGTCTATGTGCCTTTGCGCATCTCACAGCCTGTCTGTCTGTCTGTCTCTCTGTCTCTGTCTCACTCACTCTCTCACTCACCCCCTTCCCCCCACTTCTTTTGAGAGATGAAGTTACTCAAATGCCCAGCTCTTTCCAATCTGATGTCAACATGGGCGTTGTTCTTGTCACTAAAAAATGTGTCATTAACAAAAAAAACAAAACAAAACAACAACAACAAAAAAAAAACAACAACAAACAAAAAAAACAACAACAAACAAAAAAACCAGTTTGGCGCTCCGAGCAACTGGTTGTCCCATTTGACCTACTGCGAGTAGGGAAACGTATACACGTTAGGAAACACCACCACCAAAACAACAACAAAAACAACTTGCACAAACTCATGTTTCGCATACACCTCAGTCATGCCCATATTGTCTTTATCAACGGATTCAACTATTTATTAAGAGAACTTCTTCCTCCTCCTCCCCCCCCCCCCTCCCCCACGCGCACCTCTGCTCCACCCGGCGCACCTGTCACATTGAGTTATGGCTGGCCCCGAACTTACAAAAAGGAACACTACCATCACTACCTGCTGTCGATCGTCACCGTGCCTATGCACAACTCGTAACAGCCAGAGGCGGAGAGACTAATCCTAATAATCAAGAGGGCTATTAACGCCATAAGGGTTAATCCGTTCTTTTCTGACTCTGGGGCGAGGACACAGGCTACACCCCAAAAATGAATGCGTCACTAGCTGCCGTGGCGAAGTGGTTACCGTCGCGGACTTCTGGCTGGGAGGTCGTGGGTTTGATTCCCATCATATTCATGTGGGATTTTTCTGCTCTGACCGGCTTCTACCCAGACTTGAGTTTGCTACAGGCTCAGTAAGGAAAACTGGGACCACACAGTCGATTTTCATCCACTTAATGGATGCGTCTCCAAGACTGTTGCTCAAATTTCCTGACTAACACTGCAGGTGTCTGCATCTCTTGGGCCTGGTTGACGCCAGGATAATATTATGAAAGGAAGAGGAGAATACAGCCCCGTCATGCAGTCTCAGACTGGAATGGAAATCCGTAGCATCATCTTCATCATCCTCATTCTCATCGATCAGCATAAAAAAAGTCTCAAATTCTGAGGCCCTTCATGCCCTGCTGTCATGGTGACCTCAGTTTCAATGTCTTCTCCACCTCTGTGGCCTTGGTTTGATTCCGTAGCAGTCACCAGTATTGGCAAGTCCATGGGGGCTGTCGTTGGACGGACTTGGTGGCGCCCTCCAGAGGGAGAGCTCACTCATGCTTGCTCCATGACTAAGCAATTACTGTCAGTAGGGGGCTTAGTAGGTGGTGTCCTGCGTATGTTGGATCAGAACAGCCGCAACTGAACACCACTGAAGTGACTCGGCAGCAGTGAAGTGTCACCTCCGATGGGTTGCCTTTTGACAACCTGATATTGACTGCCCCTTGGGTGTTTGCTGATGCCGGGACTGCGGTGGGACTGACCGAGCTGTGGCTGTGGATGGTGTGTCGGAATGAGCGGCGTGGGTTCAATACCACTGAGGTGGCACAGAATATGGGACAGCAAAAAAAAAAAAAAAAAAAAAAAAAAGCGCCAAAGCCTTGCTGAAGGAATCGGGTATTTATTTATATACATGGGCAATAAACTTGTTTGAAGACTTTTTACTGTATTTCAAAATGGATTCTCCTCCTTTTCCTTCATACGGCCATCAAGGTACAAGCCAGGTGGTTCCAAGCAGACAGATGAAATTCAAAGGAATGGGACTATTTGGGCGTTTCCAGCTGGTGCATAGATAGGGTCATGGGTGAGTGCAAAGACCTGAAATGTGACGTCAACTTTGGGGAAGGTCATTATGAGAAGATTTGTTGTGATTTCATCGGTGAAAATCCCCCCAAACAAGGGAAATAGTTTCAGGGGCGGGGGGGGGGGGGGGGGGTGTTGTTCTTTTGATCAATTATCAGTTGAACATTAAACACTCGCTCCAATTTATGGTAGGCCTCAAAACGCTGACATGAGTTGATCCGACAGCAGGAGTGACAATGGGACAGGATGGAATACGTCGGAAAAATTTTTTCATCGGGAGTGTCGGATAAACGCTTCTTCGGACTGTTGAAACAGATTATTGTTTCGAAATTCCGAAGTATCGATAGTCAGAATGGGTGTCGACAATCGCTACGTCGGAACAGAAAGCGTCGGACCATTGACTTTTCGGACTGTTGAACATCGGGCAGCGCCCTCCTTTCAGATTCGTTATATTGTTCTCGCAGAGAGAGAGAGGAGAGAGAGAGAGAGAGAGAGAGAATGAATGTGGTTAATCTTATGATGGAAATGGACGCAGTTAGCTACATAAAAATGTGTGTGTGCATTATTGCACGCTTAGAGAGTTCTCTCTCGCTCTCTCTGTCTCCCTCTCTGTGCGTGTGTTTGTGTATGTCTGTGCACGCAAGAGAGAGAGAGAGAGAGAGAGAATAATAATAATAATAATAATGTATAATACTTATATAGCGCATTTCTTGTTACACAACTCAATGCGCTTACATCCACCATTTGCACTTATTCATCAACACTCGTTTACACAACGGGCTGCCTACCTGGGTAGTGCCGACTGAAGAGCTGCCAGCTGGCGCTTCATTCAGTCGTTTCCCGTGTCATCCAGTCAATATCGTTCACTCAGTTTCTTTACTTCCTTCATTCTTTTTTTCCATTTCTTACGCAGGGTGCATGCTGTGTGTAACGTGTCATCCATACCAACGGCCAAACTGGCCTACTCTTCCGAAAGTTGGTGATGGGATTTTACGTGTGTGCAAGATATTATGCGTGCGTTCACACACGGAACCTCGGTTTATAGTCTCATTCGAAGGACTGTATGGGAAATGGAGTCAGAACTAATGTTAACTCCGAGGGAAAAATCCCCCTGTACCGAAACGCCCCGGCAGAGATTCGAACCCGCAACCCCGTGATCACCAAGATTACGAGTCAGGCGCTCTACCAACTGAGCTATTCCGGCTCAATGACAATGTTTTAATGTTAGGCCTCCAGCCTGTAAACATAGGTACACATAAACAATGTAGTGACTACCCAAAACAGATGGATGACAGGAATCAACTTAAATTTGTAGCAAGAATATGTTCTTCCCTGTGCCTCAGTGCATGAAAAATATACATAGCTACATCACGAAGAGAGAGAGAGAGAAGAGAGAGAGAGAGAGAGAGAGAGAGAGAGAGAGAGAGATTTCACGTGATACTTGTTTCTGGAAACCAGGATTTTTAGAGCAAGTGAAATTTTCTTAGCACTACTGGTTTATAGTTCTAGCATCACTGAATAGTGCATACGAAGACAAATAAATGAAAAGTACAGTATCCATCAGTAAGTTAACACATGCCTGTCTGACTTCAGTTGTCTTTAACATTGTTCAATACATGAATACATGAGTTTTTTTTTTCTTCCTTTGGTGAATGAATGCGTACATATCTTGCTGTGTTTGTCTCTAACACTCTTCAATAAATGAACATATACATATCACACTATATGTTCTCTTTAACACGTCAATAAATGAATACACGCATATCTTACTGTTCGTTTCTCTTTAGCACACTTCAATAAATAAATACATACATACATACATACATATCTTATTATGTTTTCACACTTTTCGTTAAACAAATACATATATACCTTATTATATAAATGTTTTAATACTCCTCAATAATATCACACACCTCCCACTATATGTTTCTTTTGAATACTCTTCCATTAATAGATACATACATATCTTAGAATGCTCCTGTTTAACATTCTTTAACAGATGAATATGTACACATCTTACTATACGTTTCCCTTTAATACTCTTCAATAGATGAATGCATACATTTTTTGTTTGTTTCTCGGTAACATTCTTCAATGAATGAGTAGACACACATCTTACTATGTTTTTTTCTTTAGCATTCTTCAATAAATAAACTGACACATGTCTCATTTTGTTTGTCTTTCAGGGCAATTCCTCTTCTCACTGATGTCAGTGCTGCTCCTCCTGGTCATCTTCTTCTTCTACCTTCAACCTAAAGGGACGCAACTGTGGATCCCATCCAACGGAGCCAAACCCGGGGCCTTCCAAGTCCTGTCCATTGGGAGTCCAGCGCTTTCATCAAAGATGCCGCCTGCCGAACCTGGGAGCGACAGCAAGAAAGACGGAGCTGGGAAAGACTCTCAAAGGGTTAACACCGCGCAGAAACATGGAACAGCGACACTTGAAAACGCCACAGAAAAAGCTGGAGGTGGGAACTTTTCCGCGACGAGGGTCGATCTTCAGCAACACTTCGAGAAGAGTGATGTAAAAGCGTTTCCGAATACTACCAGAAAAGCCGTGAATCAGAGCAACTCGGTGCTACACAGTAAATCTCCGAAGTCAAATGATAACCAGCTCTCTACCGACTATCCCAGGCGCTATCTCCTTCGCGGCTATCAAGGTCGCCTCGGCAATATTCTCTTCCAGTTTGCCTCTGCCTACTGCATCGCCAAGCTCAACAACCTGACTCTGGTTGTCAAGGATGTGAGAGCTCTACAAGATTTTCACCACCATGATTTCCTAGTTCGCAAACCATCCTGGACTCCGGACACTCCAGTTCAGCGGCATCCTCCATCCAATGGCTGCGCATTCCGTCCATCTCTCATGACCCTACAACCGAACACGTCCAGTCATTCCCTGGACGGGTACTTCCAGTCCTGGAAGTACTTTGAACCTTGCAAGGCGGAGGTGAAGGAAGCCATCCGCTTCAAAGACAGCATCGTCCAGCAAGCTGTCAGCATCGTGGCCGACCTCCGAAAGAAACTGCCGGGCCGAACCTTGGTCGGGGTGCACGTGCGAATGGAAGATTACTTGAACCCGTCGGAGCAGAGGGTGGGCAGGAAGATCGCCCCGCCGGAGTTCTATCACAGAGCGATGACGTACTTCCGCTCCAAGTTCAGTGACGTGTGTTTTGTGGTGATTGCGTCAGACCCCTCGTGGTTCAGGAATAAAGTTTCACACGCAGCTGACGTGTTCTTGGTGGGCAGACACTCCTCCCCAGCCGTGGACATGGAGGTGCTGGCGCGGATGGATCACGTCATATTCAGCGTGGGCACGTTCGGCTGGTGGGCTGGGTACAAAAGCAACGGCACGGTCGTAGGGTACAAGGATTTCTATGTGCCTCTTTCGGTGTATGGGCGAAAGATGAAGGACAGCAATGAAAACTTTTTCTGCCCAGGGTGGATTGCGTTGTGACGCTTTGGGAATTGGGAGTGGTGGTGGGGGGGGGGGGGGGGGGGGGGGGGGGAGGTGGGGGGGTTATGTTGCCTGTCTGATTCAGTAACCTTGTAAAAATTAGTTCAATTTGTTGTAACTGGTGGGATCAGTTCAACAATCTGAATTAGTTCTCTGAGCTCCAGTAGTGTATTTTTAACTGATCTAGTAACACTAAGTCTGTAATAATCCTTTGGGGTGGTGTGTTATTCACTGTCTCATTTAGTGAGCTTGAAGAATTTTTTTTGGGGGGTGGCAGTTTATGGAGTCTGATATTGGAAACGATTCTTTGAGTAAGTAACGCTTCAAAAATTAGTCACAGTGGTGCCATGTGCAGTGTGGTGTAATTCTACATGTTTAGTAACACTGCATTAATTAAGGTTGTGTGTGTGTGTGTGTGTGTGTGTGTGTGTGTGTGTGTGTGTGTGTGTGTGTGTGCGCGCGCGCGCGCGCGCGCGTGTGTGTATGTGTGTAGTGTGTGTGTGTGACTTTGTTTCTTTTTTTTTTCTCTTGACTGCCGATCTGAGTTGGCGGAAACGTTTGAAGGACCTCTGATACTTTGTCAACATAGATTTCATGTGCAAGAGTTTTTGAATCAAAAGAGTAACATTTGTGTCACTATTTCGCCAAACTAAGAGAATCCAATCATAAAAAAAGCACTACGTTTGGAAATCTACGAGCGTCCACAATAGCAGCGTTCTGAAAACAACAACAACAAAATCGGAAGAGAGAGAGGAGAGAGAGAGAGAGAGAGAGAGAGAGAGAGAGAGAGAGAGAGAGAGCAGTGTCCTGGATATGCTTGGATGGTATCTGTTTCAGTGTTTTCGTTTATCTTGATGCAGAAGATCAAGGGTCGAAACTCGCTGACTTCTTTCCTCCCCACAGAAGGAAGCTATCCTTAAGGCCAACTGCAGAGTGGGTTCGGCTATTCGGTTCTCATAGATGCTGAGCCGTACACGAGCCGAGCGCAAGACGTGAACTGCACGTCTTGCATTCGGTTCACGTACGGGTCGTGAATAAAATTGTGGCGGGAAATCCAGAGATATGGGCCGGAAGACGTCGTCTCGTTCAAAAGCAGCCAGATTGATTCATGGACTAGAGATCTGGGTGTGAGAAAATGGAAAGACTTCAGCTTTTATTGCTGTTGTGGTTGAAAAGAAGAAAGTCGAGACCGAATAGGCGTTATTGGGTACATCCCATATTCCAAGAAAGGCCAACATTTGGTGAATACCATCACCTCATTGAAGACATTCTCCAAGATGAGGAAAAGTGTTTATTGTACATAAGGATGAAACCAAACACATTCCAAACACTCCTGGAGATAATTGGGCCCCAAATTGAAAAAAGGACAACCAATTTCAGGAAGCCGCTGTCGGCAAGAGAACGCCTCGTCATCACGCTAAGGTATGTGAAAATGCTTTTTAATAATTAAATGAATTACCGTAATGCTTGTGGGAATGTGGCTTCAGTCTGCATTATTTACAACCGTTGTCTTCTGCAATACAAGGCAACATTCACAAATGACATACACAGTTAGTTTTATGTCAACGTTTAATAGTCAGAAAAAGAATACTAGCAAAAACTGAATGGTTTGTAATAGTACATTGGTCATTAGATGAACGTATGAATAAATGACAGAGGGTGGATAAACCTAATCCACTTGTGACCAAAGTACCAGTATTAGGAATGATCTGTCTTTTCTTGTCTCACTCCTCCTGGTGAGATATCATTTCAACTGGAATGGAAATAATCAGTCTTAAGACTAGTGAATTAGAGTTGCTGAAGGTACGTTTGATATTGGTCATCATAATCTGGCTGTTGTGGTTGGTAATTGGGTGTAGATAGAGGCCTATATGTTCCTGTGGTTGTTGCCTGACCCCGTCTCAAATACCGTAGTAGCAGCATCTGCATTTCTGCCTGACATTCTAATTTTGATAAGGGGTCGAGCATTTTTATTTTTGGTGCCAGGCTTTGCAGAAATAACTCATCGTCGTCTTTGGTGTCTTCTTTTGGTTTAATAGACTGTATGGCACTTAGAATGGCACTGTCTAGTGAATTTTCCAGTCGTTCCTGGGGAAATCGTTTCCTTTTCCTGGCTTGACTACTGCTGGCTTGGCTAGTGCTGGCTTGACTACTGCTGGCTTGGCTAGTGCTGGCTTGACTAATGCTGGCTTGGCTAGTGCTGGCTTGACTAATGCTGGCTTGGCTAGTGCTGGCTTGACTAGTGCTGGCTTGACTAGTGCTGGCCTGTGCAATAGTCCCTGTACTAGGTTGTGAGCTGTCATCGATTACTGTGTCAACAGGTAATGAATCGTGTGTTGCAAAGCTCCGTTCTGACAACTGCTCTTCCTCATCAGAAGCATCTGATAAATTAGAACAAGTTTGCCTGTCGATGATATGTGGGAGAAGAAATTTCATTGAGTCATACATGTACCACTTTCTTTTTATTCCTCCAGCGGATCCTGATTTAGCGGTTGTCAGTTGCTTGTGCACCTTTTGGAAGTAGTCCCTCAGCGCCATCCACTTCTTTTTTGCAGACGCATCTGTGAAAAGAGAAAGCAGGAGAGAACTGATTAAAAGAATGAAATAATGACAGACAAATACGAGAGAAAGAAACAATGAATGAAAGACAGAAAGGAAGAAAGAAAGGACGACAGAAAGAAAGAATGGAAGGAAGAAAGGAAAGAGAGCTAATAAACTTTTGATCGGTGCTTCTTTATTTATTTGTTTGTTTCCATCCAGATTTCTGGCGTCGGGAGAGAACCACCCATCCCTGTCTTTTCATTTTCGGGCGGGCGTTTCAACCATACGAGCAATCACAATCGAAACTTGTTCAGTCCTCTGGAATATTCTGCAACCCCAGGTGATGCCAAAACCTGACCAGGAACAGTGGCTGAAGATTGCGCATGAATTCTACAGCAGATTTCAGTTCCCTTTGTGTTTGGGCGCGATTGATGGTAAACACATTCGTGTCAGAAAACCGAAGAAATCAGGGTCCAAATATTACAACTATAAACACTTTTGTTCTATTGTGCTCCTTGCCGTTACAGATGCAAATGGAAAGTTTGTGATCGTTGATGTTGGGTCGTGTGGAGGCAACAGTGATGGTGGAGTATTTAGTCGTGCATCACTGGGGAAAAAACTGTTATCAAACAAGTTGGACATCCCTCCAAGCAGCCTCATTCCTGGCACAGACATCAAGCTGCCATACATGTTTGTAGCGGATGACGCTTTTCCTTTAAGGGAGAACATTATGAAGCCGTTCCCACACCGCCAGCTTTCTTTCGAAAAAGCAACATTTAACTACAGACTGTCACGGGCAAGGAACTCTGT
Source organism: Conus canariensis (assembly GCA_033310375.1). Taxonomy (NCBI): domain Eukaryota; kingdom Metazoa; phylum Mollusca; class Gastropoda; order Neogastropoda; family Conidae; genus Conus; species Conus canariensis. The sequence continues at coordinate 28,882,236 of CM065743.1, forward strand.
GGAATGCTCGTTTGGACGACTGTCCCAAATGTGGAGGATTCTCATGCGCCAGATTGATGAGGAACCAACAGCAGCAACAAACATTGTGAAGGCAATTACGGTATTGCACAACTTCATCATCACCCATGAGCCACATCGACTCGTCGTTGATGACATTGACACACCAGAAGACGCCAGGCCTCGTCGGCAAACCTACCGAAACATCCAAGCTCAAGATCATGGATGCAGAGCCACAAAAAACGGCATTCAGGTTCGAGAAAGATTGACGAACTATTTCACTACTGTGGGTGCAGTTTCCTGGCAAAATGAATACCTGTAATGTAGCCTAGTCCACATGTACATTTTCATTGGTCACACCTAGATAACAATCAAATTTGGATGATTGATGACAGGGAAGATGTATGTTGTTGTGGATGAATATTTGAGCGAATGGATAAACGGATTGACATATTGTGTTGGTACAACGCCAGCATAGAACAATGCCCCTTTTTATGTTCATGTGAGGACAGTCACACGTGTCGGGACACAATACATATATAATTACGCATACAGACATGTGCATTATGTATTGAAGAACCAGTACTCTACGCTTGGTAGATAATGCATAACGAATGGAGTGAGTGTGTGAGAGAGAGAGAGGGAGAGAGGCGAGAGAGAGTAGAGAGAGTTGGTTAAATAAATGTACCTACCATCCATTCCCAGCTCGAGTCCAATTTGTTTCCATTGTTTTCGTACGAAATTTCTGTTTGAATAGTTCTCTGATGTCTTGTCGTACAATTCAGGTCTTTTTTGGACAGCGGTGATGATCCTTTCTGCTTCCATTTTGAGAGGATACTAGTCGCCCTTCTCTGTACACACACATCAAAACGCCTGCATCGCTCGCTCAGCACGTAGTGCCGAGAGGTCGCTGAGTGAAATTTAAGTGCAGCGCTTAGATGCCAGTCGACACAGGAAGTTGCCGATCGTGAGCCGAACACGAGCCGTGTTCACTCTGCCTGTGCTATTGGCTGACATGGGTTTTTTACTTTCCACGGCTACCATTCGGCACGATCATCAAGGACACAGCCGATTACGTGCCGCTCGCGAGCCGAAAACGAACCCACTCTGCGTTGGCCCTTAGCCAGGTAAAGGCGACAACATACAAGTCGCGAAACAGCATGTCGTACAGAAGCCAGCATGCAGCAGGTGTTTCCTGTGTTTTCTGTCCGAGATGCGTTTGGCAGAACGATGTCACACGACGGGGATTCGCGACACAGCATTTCGTGCTGAAAAAAGCGTGCAGCACAGTGCTTCGTCCAGTTTCCCGTCTGGCTTTGCCTCGAAATACTGTTCTACATTGAGTAAGGCTCTTTTTTCGGATTGGGTTTCTCTCATGGAAACATTGTTGGGTGACTTAAGCCTTAGAGATCGAGTTTGCAGCTATTTCCCGCGTGAACTCATTTCACGACGTGCTTTGGTCCAAGCGAAATCTATTTCTGGCATTTTCCGTCGTCGACCAATCAACGCCACTGATGGTAGACACGTGACTACGTCGTCACGGTGAATGATTTAAGAGAAACGGACAGACCCTGCAGAAGTTCTTGTCATGCAAACAACTTTGGTTTCTGATCGATCTCTTCCACTCTCTGAGGGTGCACTGTTGACGATTGAAACAGGCTGGCAGCTGCTAGCAGACAGGATGATCTCGTGCGTGGATGATTGACTGATTCTCTGCGGACAAACTTTGCAAACATATCAACTGTTCGAGCCGGTCGATGCTACTCTTGGTGTTGCCACAGGACTGCAAAACAAATACGTCTTTGTGTATGTGACTAATAAATCATGGTGTGTTACAACACTCGGCAAATCGACGTTGATGAAAGTTTTCGGAATGGAGAAATTAACGTACATGTTGGGTGCGATAGCAGGCCTTTTCACGTCGATATTTTGAAACCTGAGTTGCTAGAGATTCTGTGGCAGATTCTCACTAGACCGAACATAATTATAGCAAGAGTGTTGATGGCTCTGAGTGGTGATATTTGTTGACAATAAGAAAGAAACATTAACGCACGACCCCCACGCATTCCACGCAAGCACGCACGCACGCACACACGCAGGGACACACACACACACACACACACACGCACACACACACACACACACACACACACACGCACACACACACACACACACGCACACACACACACTCACGCACACACACACACGTTCTACGTAAGCATGCACGCACATACAGACACACACACACACACACACACACACACACACACACAGACGCGCGCGCGCGCACTCACATAACCTTAATGTAATTGTACAAACTTCAACTGACATAGCTGGAGTTGAAATATTGAATGAATACACTATGCATTGTTACCTTATTAATTAACTGCACCTCCCTGTCATAGTTTTCTATGAAATGGATGACATTGCATCAGTTTGCATACATATTTTTGTATTTTATTCGCAAGTCTCTTCACCTGCCCCCCCCCCACCCACCTCATCCCCCCGCTCATCCCCATCTATATCTGTTCATCCTACTCCCTCCTACACATCTCTCTGTATCTCGCTCTCTCTCTCTCCTTTCATCGTTTTTTGTTCTATCTGTATATTCTTTTTTGTTCTGTCTACCTGTGTATCTCTTTCTCAATCCCCCTCCCCCCTCCCCCCCCCCCTCTATTTAGTCCCCCCCCCTCCCCCTTCCCCCGTCGCGTGTCTTTCTCGCTCTGTCTTACTCACCATCTCTCATCTCTTTCTCTGCCTCTGTCTCTCTCCCTCTGTGTTCAACCCTCTCTCCCTAATCTCTCTCCGCCTATCCCTCTGTCCTTCGGCCTTACTCCCTCTTTCTGTCCCTTCTTCTCCGCCCCCCCCCCCCCTCTCACTCTCTCTGTGCCTCTCTCTGTCTCTCCCTTCAGAAGGGGCCATGGTCTATACTGAATAAACTTCCGCTTCCGCTTCTGTCTGTCTGTCCGTCTGTCTGTCTGTGTGTCCCCCCCCTCTTCTCTCTCTCTCTCTCCTCTCTCTCTCTCTCTCTCTCTCTCTCTCTCTCTCTCTCTCTCTCTCTTTCTACCCTATACATAGAAATGTGAAATGTTTAAATGTGCCAACTCAGTTGTTATAGACTTCATAGTAAACCTGTTTAACTCGCTGTTCGAAAAAGGAATCTTTCCTGAGGCATGGTCAAAATCCATAATAATCCCTCTCCACAAAAAAGGAGATAGTAACAATCCAGATAATTACCGAGGCGTTGCACTGAGAAGTGTTTTGGGTAAAATCTATACTCATATTCTCAATAAAAGATTAACTGCCTGGGCAGAAAGAGAAAAGAAAATAGTAGAAGAACAGGCCGGATTTCGATCCGGATATAGCACTGTAGATCACATATTCACAGTGTATGCTTTAGTACAGAAATATTTGTTAAAAAAGGCAAAGTTGTATGTTGGCTTTGTTGATTTCCAGAAGACTTTTGATTCTCTGAATAGGAATATCTTGTGGAAGATTTTAAGGGAAAATGGTGTGAAAGGGAAATTGTATGCAGCTGTGCGTGGAGTATATGATTCTGTACTTGCATGTATCCGTGATAAAGGTATTTATTCCGACTATTTCAATTGTCCACGTAGTGTGAAACAAGGATGTATGCTCAGTCCCCAGTTATCTGCATTTTTCATCAATGAGCTCGCAGTCGATATTTCAGAAAATGGGAAACATGGAATTCAAATGTTACCAGGGGCTACTGAGCTATTTCTAATGTTGTTTGCTGATGACGTTGTTCAACTCGCAGATACACCTGTTGGTTTGCAGAACCAATTAGATGCTTTAAAAAAAAGTATCAGATAGATTGCAACTAACAGTGAATCTGAGTAAGACCAATATAATGGTTTTTAGAAATGGTGGACATTTAGCACAGCATGAGAGATGGTTTTATGGCAGATCAGAAGTTAAAGTTACAAATAGTTATAAATATTTAGGGATGTTTTTCACTACGAAATTAAGCTTGAATAGCTGCTGGTTGGAAATGTGTAGGAAGGGAAAGAGAGGAGTCGTTGAGATATTGGGAGTAATGAGTAGATTGAATTCAACTGAGGGGGCTTTGTTCTGGAAATTATTCGATACCCAGATACAACCAATTCTAACATATGCTTCAGAGGTATGGGGTCTGTTAGACAATGCTCATATGGAAAAGGTCCACACTTATGCAGCAAAGCGTATAATGCATATACCATTACATGCATCAAACAAAATAGTTTATGGTGAAAGTGGACGATACCCCCTATTTATAGGAGCGTATGTTAAATCAGTTAAATGCTGGTTAAGATTAGTTCAATTACCAACAACCAGAATCTGCAGCCAAGCATATAGAATGCTCTTGCTACAAGATGATTCTGGAAAATTTAATTGGGTTTCTTGTGTAAAGAAAATACTGACAGAAAATGGCTTTGGTATCGTTTGGCTTTTTCAGGGAGTGGGCAATACTACACAGTTTATTTCTGAATTGAAGGATCGTTTAATCTGCTCTTACAGACAAAGTTGGCATTCCAGCATGGATGGAAATGTCAAATACGAATGGTATCTCTCATTTAAAAGTAATTTAGAAATGGAAAAATATTTTATAATTGTTACACATAAATGGCATAGATATAATTTAACAAAATTCCGAACTAGAACACTGGGCTTCAATGCAAACAAAAAATGGTTCGAAGCATCAGATAATAAAGCATGTCCCATGTGTGAAGAGAGAAACAACAATGAAGACGAAGTCCATTTTGTTTTTGATTGCCCTGCTTACGCACATATTCGAAGGAATTGCAAAATTTTCAGTGAGCCAGCTGCACAGAGAAAAGATCTCATCGCAATTCTATCCAGTTGTAATGAAATCATTACCATATCATTTGCAAAATATATAGCAGAAGCCAGTGATTTTCGGAGAAAGAACATCACAAACAATCTGTTGAGTTAAAATTTTGCGACTGTACATGGATCCATATTCAGCACTTATTCTGCATTTTTCATGGCCTGATGGTCTAAGGAAATTGATTAGGGGTGCGCGGACATAGGTGTATATATATGTGTGTGTGTGTGTGTGTGTGTGTGTGTCTGTGTGTGTGTGTGTGTGTGAGAGAGAGAGAGAGAGTGTGTGTGTGTGTACGTAGGCGTGCGTGCGCGCGCGCCAGCGCGCGCGTACGTGCGAATCTGCATGCGTGTGTATGCACGATGCGTGATCAAGGTATGTGTGTATGTGCGCTAGGGGGAGGGATATTGTCCACTTTGTGTGTGTATGTAGATTTGAAATATTGGTGAAATTCGTATGAGTTCTTTTTCTTTCAAGTGCATGTCTTTACTGCTGTCTATTAATGCAATAACTGTAACCCCCTTGCCAACAGGGCTTATTTGCTAATGGCAATACAAATGTGTCAGTGTCAGTGTCTCTCTCTTCTTCTCTCCTTCTCACCCCTAATGAACTTGTGTTTGGTGGGCTTGGACGGTACCCAGTTTATACAAATTCGTACGTTAAATGTATAAAATACTGGTTAAATGTATAAAATACTGGTTAAATGTATTAAATGTATAAAATACTGGTTAAATGTATAAAATACTGGTTAAATGTATAAAATACTGGTTGAATCTAAATCGAATAGACGAGAACAGGTTGCCATTAAAAACATATAAATCACGGTTTGATTTAGACAATAATAGTAAGAAAACTTGGGCGGCAAATGTTCGACAGTTTTTGAGTTCAGGTGGATTTACTAATGTGTTGGACAATCAGGGTGCTCAATGTACTCCCAGCTTTTCTTAAATGTCTCAAACAAAGAGTGATTGGAAATGGCAGGACTGGCGGAGCCACATGTATGATAGTGATAGATTTGCACAGTATAGAATTCTTAAAACATCGCATGTGAAAGAAATTTACGTTGGTATGAAAATGAACTGTTACATAAGAAGCGCGTTGACTAAATTTAGATTTGGTATTTCTGATATTGCTTGTCACCACGCTAGGTTTAGTCTCAAGAGGGAAAATGAGTTGGTTTGTCGACTGTGTCATCTGGCTAAAGAAGATGAAACTCATTTCTTGTAATGTTGTCCATTCCTAGAGGAGGTTAAAAAAAAAAAAAAACTCTTATTAAACCAAAATACTATAACGACCCATGCAATCGTAAACTGACTTTGTTCTTGTCTTCTACAAAGGAAATTATTATTTGCAGTCTTGCACAGTATTTATATACAGCGCAGAAAATGCTAGATACTGTAATGTCTTACATGTATTTATAATAATGCACATCGTATTGTGCCAGTTGTTTTCCTTACTTGACTTTTTTTTTCTTTAAAGTGGATGTTGTTGTGTTACCAGCTGCATGATGTATGGTAATATGTTTTCTGTATGTGTCCCCCCCCTCCCCCTTCAGATGTAGGCCTTGGCCTAAACTGCATAAACATTCGCATTCGCATCTCTCTCTCTCTCTCTCTCTCTCTCTCTCTCTCTCTCTCTCTCTCTCTCTCCATCACACACACACACACACACACACACACACACACACACACACACCCTCCCTTCCACCCCCTCTCCCCCTGTCCTTCTTTCCCACTCCCCCTCTCTCCCTCCCTCTCTCTCTCTCTCTCTCCCCCCCCCCCTCTCTCTCTCTCTCTCTCTCTCTCTCTCTCTCTCTCTCTCTCTCTCAGTCTTTGTGTGTGTGTCTTTCTCCGTCGATCAATGTGATCCCTCAATGTGGTCAAAGAGTGACTTCGTGACAATGTGTTAATTTCAAATTTGCAATGTCAGTGTAGATTTTAGTAGTTCATAATCAAGACATTATCAATGGTGCACTGCAGGCTATCGTTATAGCTTATGGCTTAATCTAAGCAAATCAGCCGCAGGTTATTGTTGTCACGCAAAACCTGACCGGTTAGATGTGTTTTTGCTCATTCTAGTAACGCAACTTTCCCATCTTCTAATATACCAAACCAGTGAGTTTGGCGTTTCCTACATCAACTATAATTTTATTTCATATTAAATGCTTCACAGTAGTATACTGTTCAAAAAAAGAAACGCAACAGCAGCAATTGGTCACCTGCCTTTACTATTTTCAAAACATTGTACATTTTCAGGTAACTGCAAAACACCGTTAAAGTGGAGATGATTGAAACATAATGGCTTATCTGATTTTGCGTTGAAAAAACCAGTGCCAAAAAGTCATTACAGAAGAGCTGACACCTTTCGAACGTCAGTAGCGTGTGTGTCCTCCGTGTGCAGCAATCACACCTTGAAGTCGCCTGGGCAGGGATCGCAGCAGACTGCGGATGACGCGCAGTGGAATGGTGTCCCACTCCTCCTGAAGAGCCTGGAACAACTCTTGTACATTTGTAGGGGCATTAACTTGGGCACGGACTCGGCGATCCAACTCATCCCAAATGTGCTCTATTGGGTTTAAATCCGGTGACATAGAGGGCCAGGGAAGGAGACTGACGTTGTTGGCAGCCAGGAAATGTCGTGTTAAGCGGGCTGAGTGTGGCCGAGCATTGTCATGCATGAATATGGAACCAGGAGCAGCCAGGAGTTGAAGAACGTGAGGCTGGAGGATTTCTGCAATGTAGCGCTGAGCATTAAGTCGTCCCTGGACCAGTACTAGGGGCTTCTGCCACTGAAATTGATGGCTCCCCATACCATTACCCCTCCACCACCATGGGGAGGTGCCTGACCAACACAGTTCTGTGCATAGCGTTCATTCGTTCTGCGATAGACCCTCCTCCTCCGGTCATGGCGTTGCAGCAGGAAATGTGATTCGTCGCTGAATGAAACCTGTCTCCATTCACGATGAACAGCCCAGGGAAGATGTTGCATGCACCATTGAAGTCGTGCCTGGCGATGACGCTGAGTCATAACGGGTCCTCGGACAGGTCTTCGAGCCCTCATTCCAACAGCATGTAGACGATTGTGTACGGTTTGCCCGCTTACACGTCTGTGGCCAGGGATGGCCTGGGCTGTAGAGGAGGCACACAGGAAACGATCCCGAACATTGCGGAGCGTAATGTAGCGATCTTGGGCTCGGGTTGTGCACCTTGGCCGTCCTGAACGAGGTCGATCTGCTGTTGACCCCGTCGTTCCAAACCGGTTCCAAAGCCTACTGATGGTGCTTCTGGCCACATTGAAATGCCTGGCAACAGCCGCTTGACTCTGTCCGGCCTGCAACCAGCCTATCGCATTTTCTCGTTGTTGGCTATTCAGATTTGGCATTCTTTCCTTTCGTTTCTGGTTTCATTTTTCAATGAAGCCAAACCACTTTTATACCCTGCTATTGAGGTGTTGTCAGTATTGTATTCTGTACTTTGCACGTGAATTTCCCGTCTGCAAATCCGTCGACAGTCGAAAGTTTACAGCGCTAGATTTTAGCCCACCAGCACGTGTTTATCGCACGGCATGCGCTGAACTTGTACACTGACATGGCAGAGGAACGGGTGAATCAATTCTGCTATTTGTCAACATCATTCATGTTGGGAATATGTAAATATTGCATCGTATTCCAAAATATCATTTGTTGCGTTTCTTTTTTTGAACAGTATAATACATATCTGAATTTTTGTCAGAAATGTTGCTCATCTATATTTATTAGAAGTTCTATATTTTGTCTGTGTATTTGTTCCTTAATCAGTTTTTCCGCAGGGTTCCATCCAACAATACCAGTTTTCCGATCAGTGTGCTATTTCTGATGCGTTAAAACTGGTTTGGCAAATAGAAAATGGCAGAAAACATACGCCACTTCCTGCATCGCCATTTTCACGTATGAGATTAATGTCAATGCTATGAGTCAGGTAACATGGTGATTAAAAGAAATCTTGTCACCTCTTGCACAATGTTTTAGTCTCTATTCCACGTTATGAGGAAATGATTGTCTTTGTGCCTCATAAATGAAAGAATGTATATATTATATATATATATATATATATATATATATATATTAAACATGAACATGAACATTGATTCATTTTCGTAGAATTGAAGAGTGCTCACCTATTCTGGATAGGAGCGTATTACAAGATTTCTTGAGTCTCCGAACTAAAACGTTGTTTCAAGCTTTCGCTCTCATCAGGTTCTAGAAGTTATTAGACGATGTAATTTATCAGATGACGTGATTTATTGGCTACGTTGTATATGTGTGACGTTCTGATAGGATCTTTCTGTGTGTCATTTATGTTACGTTTGCTAGGAGGAACTTTCGTCTATGTCGGCATGCGCTGATCATCTCCACTCTTGAGTTCGAAGTTGCCATGCCTGGTTTGCAGAGTACGAAGTACTTCTCTGATGTGCACAAGTTGCATCTTTTGCTGGAGGAGGAGTGCGACCTGGCTCTTCGGACTATCTTCCAGGAAATGTCGTAGTCAATATTGTTTTCTTTGAGTGTCCATATGTGTTTACTTAATTCTGTCTGGTTTTTGTACCTTTCTTGTTTGAATGATTGTTTATGGTTTGCGTATCTGGTTTTGAATGTTGTTTGTGTCATTCCAATGTAGGTTTCTGTTTTCTGCGTGTTTTTCTCCGTGACAGTTGCTTGGTATACAATGTTCTGGCTTTGGCAGTTATTTTGAAGTGGACATTCATCTCTTTTCCGGCAGTTGCAGTTGCTTTCTTGATTTGTGCTGTTCCTTCTTTCCTGGTGGAGTTTTTTCTTGTTGTTGCTTTCTATGATCTGCTTGATGTTTGGCATGCATGAATAGGACAATTTTATGGTGTTGCGGTTGAAGATTTTGTGTAGTTTGTTGTTTTGGGGGAATGATTCTTCTACTATCTTGAAGAATTCTTTACCAACATTGGTTTTGACGGTTCCTTCGAATGGTGGGTTGAACCATATGATGTCTCTTTTCCTTCCTCTGTTTTTTTTTTTTTTTTTTTTTTTTTTTTTTCCCTGTTTCCTGTTCTGTTTTTTTTTTTGTTCTTCATAGGATAGGTTGTGGTTGTGTCCGCTGTTGTTGTTGGTTTTTTTTTTTGTTTTCTTTTTTAGGGCTTGTTGGTATTCGTTTGCTGCTTCATTGGATACTGTCTTTGTAGCGGACAGTGTAGATAGTCGTTTGTTGATTCCTTTGGGTGTATTTCGCTTTACTGATGGTGGGTGGTTGCTCTTTATGTTGACGTAGAGTGGTACGTCGTTTGGTTTTTTGAATGGTTTGAATGTGTTTTACTTCAGATCGAGGGTGATGTCGAGGTAGTTGACGACTTTCTTGTTTGCGTCTGTGTGTGTGCGTGTGTGTGTGTGTGTGTGTGTGTGTGTGTGTGTGTGTGTGTGTGTGTGTGTGTGTACATACATATATATTGCTGACAATTCACACACACACACACACACACACACACACACACACACACACACATATATATATATATATATATATATATATATATAGATCAATAAGATTAAAATTCCTAAAACGATTTTGAGAGTGCTCAACCCCTTGGGGAGCAACATTTGTTAAAAGTGAGGTTTAAAAGGCAATCTACAAATTTGTTTCTAGCTTTGCGCTGTCGTCAGGATGATTTTGGTTTGCCCACCGCCGGTGTTATATAGCGTGTGGGCTCCCGTTTGCGGTTGTTTGCACGTGCGGGTTGGCTGCACGTGTTTTTTGAGGTTTTCAGGTTTTTGTTTGGGGTGTGTTCACTAACAACGATTTCCATTTGTGCCTGCAGTTGTTTACTATTTCTGTTTTGGTGTTTAGAGTTGCTAAGTGTGGTTTGCATAGTATTAACCATTTTTCAGTTAAACATAGGTTGCACCTTTTTGAAATATTGCTGTATGATGATGCTCTTTTTATGATTTTCCAGGATATATTGTAGTTTGTTTTTGCGTCTTTAAGTTTCCAGATATATTTGCTCAGTTCTGTTTGGTTTTTGTATTTTTCTTTATTAAATGACTGTTTGTGGTTTGCATATCTGGTTTTGAAGTGGTTTTCAGTGATCCCTACGTATGTTTCTTTTTCATTTTCTGATGTCACAGTGGCTTGGTATACAATGTTGTTGTAAAGGCATTTATTGCTTAGGGGGCACTGCTCTTTTTTGATGCAATTGCAAGATTTCCTTTCTTCACCCTTCTTTGCTGTGTTGGTTTTCATTTTGTTAGATGCGTCAATTAAATTTTTGAGGTTGGGCATACATGAATACGATAGTTTGACGGTGTTTTTGTTGAATATTTTATATAGTTTGTGTTCTTTTGGGAACGAAGTTGTTAAGTAAGAAAATCTTAGAAAAAATAATAAAGAATGTAAAATCAAACTCTGAATACAATCTCTGGAAGAACACAAATGAAGTTATTCAATGGTTCAAAAAACTCAATAAACAAAGCAATACAGTATTCATCACATTCGACATAGTGGATTTCTACCCATCCATAGATGAGGAACTACTCACCAAAGCTCTGAAATTTGCTAGTAACCATACAGACATAACAGGGTCAGAAATGGAAATCATATTCCACACCAAGAAAACATTACTGTACAGCAAAAATGAAACCTGGATCAAGAAAACGAACAAAAACTCAACATTTGATGTAAACCATGGGATCATACGACGGTGCAGAAACATGCGAACTGGTCGGACTATTCATGCTATCCAACATCAAGAAACAACTTGGAAAACAACTATGTCAAGAACTACATTGCGTTTATTACCGGAGATAACACAAAGCAACTCTATACGTCAAGAACTACATTGCGTTTATTACAGGAGATAACCACAAATCAACTGTATATGTCAAGAACTACACTGCGTTTATTACAGGAGATAACACAAAGCAACTCTATACATCAAGAACTACATTGCGTTTATTACAGGAGATAACCACAAAGCAACTGTATATGTCAAGAACTACATTGCGTTTATTACAGGAGATAATCACAAAGCAACTCTATACGTCAAGAACTACATTGCGTTTATTACAGGAGATAACCACAAAGCAACTCTATATATCAAATCGCTTTTCCCCCACACAACAGTTCCTCTTTTTGTTTGGTCTTGGCTTCAAAGTGTTATAATGACGTCCGTGTTTTCCAAGTTCTGCAGCTTTGACCATCCCAACGTTTTCAAACGTCCACACCACAATGATCTAGACATTATCATATAACGCATAACTCCGCACTTCATAGAATCTGCAGGAGCCAGCTGCTACTATTCAATATTTTCACTTGTTCTCTGAGACAATAGCTGTCCTTCGGAAGGCGTTAATCATTGTCAAGACTAGTATTCTCTTTTATCAGGGATGCAGGTTAATGGCAACTCGTCACCACTTTCTGGAACTTAGCCAGCGACATACAAAAGGCAACAGGACTTGTAACTCATTACTAAGCCTCGGTAGATGGTGCGGTAATGCTTGTACTGCCTGCTGTAACTGAGGATGTTTTGCTAAACCCTGTTATTTGAACATCTGTTTTCAAATATTTTATACTCTTGGCACACATCAACAAAGTTTAAACCCGATGAGCAAATAGACAAGACAGACAGACAGACAGACATGTAGATAGAAAGAAAGATAGACATATAGGTACATAAATGCTTCATGAGAAACGTAGAGAAATGCTACCTAGCTACCACAAAGTCACAAATGACGTAACTTAGACCATCAGAATTGCAAGCGGCAATGAATAGCATGGTTTACTGAACCATTTGGAAATGTAGATATAAATAATTTTAATGATATCTCAATCACAGGTCTTATTGTGATAACTTCAAATGCGTTCTGTAACGCTTCAATAATCAGACATGTGGATAGGGCAGACCGTTAAATGACTGTATGCCGCTGTAGGCATACACCATACAGTGTCAGGAATTGAATCATCACGCACACAGACTCACAATTACCCTGATGCAGTCGGTGTCGTGTTTTGTAGACCGTTTAGAATCGCTTTCTAATCTGATGAAGAGTGGGAAAATGCTATGCTTATCAGCCTTAAAGATTGGGAAAAATATTACATTATGAACTTTCATTAGTTGTTATGACCACAAAAATATAAGATTTACACATTTCTGGCATTTATTCCGTGCCCCATTTCTCTACGACTGTGACTGTGTCGCTGGTACCTTTCATTCAGTGGTAAATAAGCTACTGTTCTTTTTTAATGATTTTTTTTTCTTTTCTTTTTAATGTTTACTTTATAGAGTTGTCCTCATCGTTTTCACAGCAAACTGAAACCGACCTCGTTCAGTTCGAACAGGGTTTTGTTTGTTTGTGTGTCTTTTTTTTTTTTTTTTTGGTCCTCCAGCGTCCATTTTTACCTTTTTTTTCATTTCTTTTCTTTTCTTTTTCCCCTTGTATCTATTAATCAGGTAATTCATTTATCTGTTCACTTATTTATTTACTTATTTATTTATTTATTGATCTAACAGTGGGGCCAGTCTCTGATTGGCTAAGAGAAGTAGGTCATATGCAGATAACTGTCCGTGGGATTGAGGCAAGTAAGCCTATATATTGAACAAGCGTTGTCGCGGCACGGATTGTCGCAACGGCATGGATTGTCGCAAATTCACGACTGCGACAATCCGTGCCGGACCTGGCGACACGGATTGTCGCAACAGCACGGATTGTCTCATGCGACCGTTTGTGTCTGACCTTCCGGCACGGATTGTCGCAACAGCACGGAGGGTCGCAACAGCACGGATGGTCGCAGTCTACACTTTCTTTGAGGTGCTCGCAAATGACCACAATTTGTTGATCCTCAATCTTTCACACCGCCTCCACCTGCACTCCCCCCCCCCTTCCCCACCCCGATCAATCCCCCCCTCCATCTCTCTCCTCTCTCTCTCTTTCCATTCTCTCTCTCTGTACCCCCCCTCTCTCTCCCACTCCTCTCTCTCTCTCTCTCTCTCTCTCTCTCTCTCTCTCTCTCTCTTCTGTCCATCTGTATGTCTGTCTCAGTGTCTCTCTGTCTTTTTCTCTCTGTCTCTGTCTCTGTCTGTCTGTCTGTCTGTCTCTGTCTCGCGCGCGCGCGCGCGCGCGCGTGCGTGCGTGCGTGCGTGCGTGTGTGTGTGTGTGTTTGTGCGTGTTTATGTGTGTGCGCCTGCGGGCGTGTTGTGTGTGTGTGTGTGTGTGTGTGTGTGTGTGGTGTGCGTGCGTGCGTGCGTGCGTGTGTGTGTGTTGTGCGTGTGTGCGCGCGCGCGCTCGCGTGCGTTGCAATTAATACTAATAATCGTCAATTTAGCAACTTTCTTATGGCGTGTGTATGTGTGTGAGTGAGTGTGTGTGTGTGTGTGTGTGTGTATGCGTGCGTGTGTGTGCGTGCTGCCGCGCGCGCGTCGTGTGTTGTGTGTGTGTGTGTGTGTGCTTGCGTGCTTGTGTTCGTGCGCGCGCACGTGTGTGTGTATTCGAGAATAACCCGCGAAGTTGCGTTGAACAAAATTAATCGTCTACAGCGAACAGACCGTCCACACAATACCCTGAGCTACAAGCCAAAAGTACGGAAGTTCGCCTACGCCCAAAAAAGTCAAGTCTGGGATTTTTTTTTTACTCTTTCTGTAGTTAAACCTTATGTCAGCGATATTTTTAGGGTCCAGTCTTGACCTTGACCTTGAACATTCAACAATATTCGGAAGGGGCATGAGCCAAAGCACCTGCACACCAAGTTTCAACATCCTATGTTGACAGGTGCTTGAGATATGGCTAAAATTATATATTTTCAGTGTTCAAGGTCATACGACCTTTGCCTTGAGATTGATGGGTCAACAATATTCGGAAGGGGCATGAGTCAAAGTACCTTCACACCAAGTTTCAACATCGCATGTTGACTGGTGCTTGAGATATGGCTAAAAGTTGTGTTTTTTTTTTTTAGTGTTCAAGGTCATACGACTTTGACCTTGACCTTGATCGATCAACAGTATTCGGAGGGGCATGAGCCAAAGCACCTTCACACTAACTTTGAATACCTACGTTGACTGGTACTTGATATATGGCTAACAATTTTTTTTTAATGTTCAAGGTCAGAGGACCTTGACCTTGAACCTGACCTTGATCGGTCAACAATATTCAGAAGGGGCATTGCCAAAGCACATGCACTCCGCCTTTCAACATCCCATGTTGACTGGTGCTTGAGATATGGCTAAAATATTTTTTCAGTGTTCGAGGTCATACGACCTTGACCTTGACCTTGATTGATCAACAATACTCGGAAGGGGCATGAGCCGAAACACATGCACTCCAATTTCAACATCCTATGTTGACTGGTGCCTGAGATATTGCTAAAATGGATTTTCAGTGTTCAAGGTCAAACGACCTTGACCTTGACCTTCATCGGTCAACAATATTTGGAAGCGACTTGAGCCAAAGTACCTGTGCACCAAGTTTCAACTTCTTATGTTGACTGGTGCTTGAGATATGGCTAAAAATAGATTTTCAATGTCAAGGTCATAAAGTCAAGGTCGTGACCTTGACTTTTATCGAGATCCCAAAAGGGACATCTACAGTACCTGTCCTACATGTGTGTCAAGTTTCACTTTCCTATCTTCATTCCTTCATGATCATACGCTGTTCCACACACACAACACACACACACACACACACACACACACAACACACACACACACACACACACACAATATAGCCACTTACACGACAAAAACAATATAACCCACTTCGTAAACTTCCCGGGTTATAAATATGACCAAAATTCCGCCAGGAAAGTAGAAAGCGCAGTGGACAAACGGGCCGACAGGCCGAGAGACAGATGGATGGATGAAAGGACACGTGAAATGGGATCGGTCACCGTCCCACATTGTAGACCCGGAACACAAAAATCAGTCATTTCTCAAACATTCCGTGTGAAAATATGTGCACATGCGGCACGGATTGTCGTTACGACAGTCCGTGCCGGTAGACCCATAGCAGGTCCGGCACGGACATAAGAGCAAGCTTTGTATATAATTGATAATATATATATATATATATATATATATTATGTGTGTGTGTGTGTGTGTGTGTGTGTGTGTGTGTGTGTGTGTGTGTTTTCCTTTTTTTTTTGCTTCCTGTTTTTACGAAGCTTTTTTTTAAACGTAGAAAAATTTGATGCATTTCAAAAGTTTGCAATTTTCACCAATAGCATGTTCTGTTCACATAAACAGCGAGAAGGATGCATACTACCTGCTGCCCAGACCAGACTAAGTGAGCATTGTGAGACTTGACTCTACATCACATCACATGTTCACAAATTCCACATCGGCGAGTCTTCAGGGTGCCTGTGCGGTACAGCCCCAATGACCGTGGAACACTTCCTGCCGGACTGTCCCACACATAAAGAACTATGTGTCGAGACTTGGCCTGCCGATACACCGATGAGGGAGAGGCTCTATGGATCTCTGGAGGGCCTCTGACGCACAGCAGCCTTCGTCAGTGCCTCTGGGGTTCCTGTCTGAGTGTAAAAAGAAAAAGAAGAATTTCATACAAGAGTATACCACTAATTCAACTTGTAGTCTTTTTTCTTTCAAATTTCTTTCGCTCATGGCGAAATAATAAATTTTCAGCCATTAACTTCGCAGGCGACGAAATCTTAAAACTCAGTCCATTTGTTTATGCCCTTCGTGAAATTTTGTTTCGGTTAGATCTATTGTCTTTGACAGATCCAATAATTTTCATCAACAACTGCCAGTGGTCACTTATGAGCTACAAATCTTTGTACTTTTGTTCCTACTTGACCTAGGCAGAAGATGTGACAGTTCGTTTTCCTTGTTCGATCTAAACAGAGAAACTCCTGGCAGAAATGTTCGTTGAAACTATACCACTCAATACTTGCTAGGGATCAGATATTCAACACACTGTAATGGTCCAGAATATTTGTCAATCAAAACTCAAACGGTCAAATACTATTAATTAGTCATTATTTCATCCAAACCAAACAAAAATGAGGGCAATTCCATCAGATAAACCAAGAAACAGAATGGACAAATGACACAACCCCTAAAAGCCACCTGAAACATGGCATGGAAGGGAAGAGTCAACCTGAACAATCCACTGCTGTCTGTGTGGAATTGAGAATGAATGGACTCTCAGTAATGTGTGTGACCACCACGGGCTGCGATCACAGTTCTACAACGCCTCCTCATGCTGCAGATGAGGTTCCTGATCTGCTGCTGGGGGATTCTGGCCAATTCTTCCTGGAGGGCAACTCCAAGGTCATGGATGTTCTGAGGCAGCTGCTCACGTGCTTGGACAGCTCGCCCAATGATATCCCAGACATGCTCAATCGGATTGAGGTCTGGTGAGCGTGCAGGCCACTCCAAGCGTGCAATTCCCTCATTCTGAAGGTACTGGTTGACAATGCTGGCACGGTGAGGACGGGCATTGTCATCCACAAGGATGAAGTCGGGACCAATGGCACCAGCGTAGGGTCGGACAATGGGTGAAGAACCTCGTCACGGTATCGGACTGCATTCATGGTGCCATTCTCCATCACCAGCAGATCGGTTTTGCCTTGCATTGAAATGCCTCCCCACACCATTACTGAGCCTCCACCATAGCGGTCATGCTGAGCAATGAAGTTGGGTGGAATCGTTCATTCTGCCTTCGCCACACCCTCCTTCTCCGGTCAGTCACGTCCAAACAAAACCTGGACTCATCACTGAACAAAACTGGAGTCCAGTTTGCAGCAGTCCAGCCTTGGTGCTCCAGTGCCCACAGCAACCTTGCTTGTTTATGTTGTCTGGTCAATGGAACCCGAATTGCTGGGGCCCTTGAATGAAGACCACCGTCGTGAAGCCTTCTCCTGACTGTCTGGGTTGACACCCGGTTCCCTGATGCGTTCTGGAGGTCATGTTGCAGCTGTGTGACATTGTGGAAAGGATTTCTTCGTGCCTGGACAAGGAGATATCGGTCCTTTCGCTGGGTTGTGACACGTGGGTGACCTCCAGAATGTCGTGGAGTGACTGTCCCTGTTGTTTGATATCGATTCCACATACGGGAAACAACGCTCTGGGATACGCCCAAGGCTCCAGCAACCTCTCGTTGCGATGATCCTCCTAGCAGCATCCCAACTCCTCTCGCCATATCTTCTGCGGAAAGGCGTCGTCTTTGTGCTTGCTGTTCCATTGTGGTGCGATAAACACTGCCCGAATCACACTGAACCACTGTTTGCCGGTCCCAAAACAGCAAATGTGACGCTGACCTCTCCCCCTGTTTACCCCCAGAATGAGGGGTCACGCAATTCACGTGCTCACCATGCTGCATGTTCCAGCGTGAAGGTGCAGGCAACATGTGATTGTCTTTCACATTGTTTTGTGTTGCTGGACACGTGTTTATTGAAGTCAGTTCAAAATGATTTTTTTCATACACTGTTTTTAATTGCTGATCCCTAGCAAGTGTTGAGTGGTATATTATTCATTTGAAAATACGCACTTCTGATTATTGTAGATAAATTATGTCTCTCATGTGATCAATGTCCGTTGGACTGGTGTGACCAAAGCTAGTAGTTCTGTAAATCATGTCTGTCATGTGATCAAAGTCCACTGGAATGGTGTGACCAAAGCTAGTAGTTCTGTAAAATCATGTCTGTCATGTGGTCAATGTCCAATGGACTGGTGTGACCAAAGCTGGAGTTCTCAGACGTGCAGCTGCCGTGATGCCAAGCCCATATGCTCAAAAAAAAGAGGGGGGTGGGGGGGGGGAGAGAGAGAGAGAGAGAGAGAGAGAGAGAGAGAGAGAGAAAGTAAAAACAAAAAGAAAAAAATAAAGGTTTATTCCTATTCCTTATTTAACTATTATTCTTTCTGTGTTTACCCTTTGTGGTTATTAGTGTGTTTATATATGTCTATGATAAGATTAAGAAAAAAACGCATACAGTGTTTATTAAGTAACCGTTATCACTTTAATAGTAGTAGAAGTAATAACAGTAGTAGTTGTGGTGGTAGTAGTAGTTCTATTGATGGTATTAGTATTCACAGTAGTAGCAAGGTGATGATGTTGAAGATGTCGATGATGAAGATGATGATAATGATGATTATGATGATGATGATGATGATGTATATTTTGCTGTTGTTGTTATTGTCGTACTGCGATAAGTATGCGTTTTGTATTCCTTACTTGTAATTTGTTCTTATGTTTTGTAATAAAATATGTATTAAAAAAAAAAAAAAAAAAAAACCAACCTCACTCTGAATATCTCCGTTTTGCAGATTGTGCATATGTATTTTCGTAGTCGTCGTTATAATCACGTTCGCACTTATTCGTCAGAGTTATGGTTCTTGAACGACCCTTGACTTCTCGCCCTTCCATGAACGCGCGGGTTTACGGTCCTGGGCTTAAGAGCTTCGTGATTTACAGCCGACGCTTTAAAAAAAAAAGAAAAAAAAAAAAAAAACGAAATGAAATGAAAAAGAAACGAAAAGAAAGGGGGGGGGGGGGGGGGGGGGGAGGAAAAGAAAAGCAAGAGAAAGAAAGAAAAAGAAAGATTTTTTTTTTTTTTTTTAAGGAAAAAGACAAAATCTACTAAGAACGACATTACCGTACGCTGCCAGCTTTAAAAAGAAAGGGCTCCAGGAAACGAGGAGCGATCTGATAGCGCTACACAATGCACTCAGCCCAGGTAAACAGCGGCCCCGTCTGTCCTGGGGGGGGGGGAGGGGGGGGGGGGGGGGGGGAGGGGGGGGAGGAGGCTGGCACAGTGCAGGTGTTAGTGTGTTTACTGGTGAGTTTACCTAACTGAAACTGGGCGCGTCTGTGAAGTGAATGGAAGCGGAGCGGGGGGGGGGGAGGGGGGGGGGGGGGGGGAGGGGGGGCCGGGGGTGGGGGGATGGATGGGGAGTGGGGAAGGTTATGCTGACAAACGTGCAGGTGGGGTGGGGGTGGGGGTGGGGTGAATGGGGTGGGGGTGGAGGTGGGGGTGGAGGTATGGTTTATTCTAGCCTTAATTGCTCGGAAGAGGAGTTTTTGCTGTATGGTCTGGTTTAGTTTTTGTGTTTATAAGCACTGGGGAGAACCG
This sequence comes from Conus canariensis, assembly GCA_033310375.1. Taxonomy (NCBI): domain Eukaryota; kingdom Metazoa; phylum Mollusca; class Gastropoda; order Neogastropoda; family Conidae; genus Conus; species Conus canariensis. Next base: position 28,902,159 of record CM065743.1, read on the forward strand.
ACCCGATCTCAGTGCTAGTGTTCTCTGTCTGTCGCTCCTCCCGTCCCCCCCCCCCCCCCCCTCTGTCTCTCTCTCTCTCTCTCTCTCCATCCTCCTCTTTTGTGTGTGTGTGTGTGTGTGTGTGCGTGCGTGCGTGCGTGCGTGCGTGTGTCCCATCCTCCTCTTGTGTACTTTTTATCGCGAAATTTTTACCAGGTATGAGACAGAGGCTTTTCAGGTCGGAAGAAAAGCAAGGCTATATAAGAATTGCTACTCTTGAGCGCTGTGAGTAAGTATTTGTTTTTGTCTACCGCTAAGCTTGATGATCTCATAAAACAGAAACAACGGGGAGGGGTGGAGGGGAGAACATTTTCCTCCTCTTCACTATTGAAAATTAGTGTGAACCCAATGATGGTAGTGTAGCTGGCAGAGCGGAGATGATTGCTGAGGAGAACAATGTGTTCCTTAAATACCTCACTCACCACTGTATAGACTACTTTTTCACTCCAACATTGGAATGGTTTTCATTGCTGACAATATCATTGAATTAACCTACTACAATTTAGTTCATTTTTTGTTTTGTACATATGTTGTTATGTGGAGCTGTAAATAGCAATATGTATTCCCAGCACATGAAAACCATATGTCGTCCATTGCCAATAAAAAAGCATCTGACAAAAAAAAAAAAAAACGGTTTATTCCTTGCATGCGCAAAATAGCGGTTAACACACACACACACACACACACACACACACACACACACACACACACACACACACACACACACACACACTTTCCCATCATATTATGCAGTCTTCTGTACGGAGTCCTGAAATTGCCACATTTCGGTTTGTTTTAAATTACTTTTATTGAAGAAATAAATAAACAGATAGATTACTTTTATTGAAGAAAGAAATAAACAGATCAATTACTTTTATTGAAGAAAGAAACACACAGAACACCTTTTAAGTTATCAGGACAAATGAGCAACAAAAAGCGCCAGACTTATACTGTGCTCAAAGGTAACATTGACAACATATTGAGGTTACAAGACATTTACATTGACAGCATATTGAGGTTACAAGACATTTACATTGACAGCATATTGAGGTTACAAGACATTTACATTGACAGCATATTGAGGTTACAAGACATTTACATTGACAGCATATTGAGGTTACAAGACATTTACATTGACAACATATTGAGGTTACAAGACATTTACATTGACAGCATATTGAGGTTACAAGACATTTACATTGACAGCATATTGAGGTTACAAGACATTTACATTGACAACATATTGAGGTTACAAGACATTTACATTGACAGCATATTGAGGTTACAAGACATTTACATTGACAACATATTGAGGTTACAAGACATTTACATTGACAGCATATTGAGGTTACAAGACATTTACATTGACAACATATTGAGGTTACAAGACATTTACAGTATACTACATGTTTCACCACATACTTAGGATTTTTTAAAGGAAACATAAAAAAAAACAACAGAAGAAGAACAAATGAAATAAAATAATGGGAAAATGGGGAGAAGGGAGGGGAGGCCACAATTACGTCATCAACAAGAATATGCATGAACATTTCGGTTTGATGATTAGCTGATTTTCTTTCATGAAAAACGACATTTTTTCATCAAAAAGAAGCCTCTTTCCAAGAGAAACTGATCCAAGCATTTCCTTCTATGCCGTGATGTAAACGTTCCGTGCCTATCGCAGTGCAGTTTTAAACAACGGATGGAGTTGAGGTCTCGCTACGCTCAGAGGAGAAATTATCATTATTCTTAAGACAACTTATAGTGCCTGTCTTCCGTTAGGGACCGAGCTCTAAGCGCTTTACAATCAACACTGGTGTACACCAACGGGCTGCCTACCTGGGTAGAGCTTACTGAAGAGCTGCCTGCCAGCGCTATATTCAGTCGTTTCCAGTGTCATTCAGTCAGTGTCATTCACTCAGTTTTCTTCCTTCATTCTTTCAGTTTTTCACGCAGGTGCATGCTGCCCATACTAACGGACAAACTGGCCTTCTCTTCCGAATGGAATATACATACGCGAAGATGCTATGCGTCCGATCTCACACGGAACCTCGGTTTATAGTCTCACTCGAAGGATTTTTTTTTTCGGGGAAAATGGAGTCAGAACCAATGTTAACTCCAACGGAAAAATCCCCACTGTACCTAACAGCCCGGCGGAGATTCGAACCCACAACCTCACGATCATCAAGAATACGAGTCCGGCGCTCTAGCAACTAAACTATTCTGGCCTCCCGGTTGAAAGGGCTTTCACGTTTTGTACAAGCGTGTCATGTGGGTCATTGTTGTTGAGTTCGCCTTGGCGCTCCAGCGGGCACGCTGCCAGGTATTCGTGAAGTGATCAATAATTCGTGAAGTGATGAATAGCGTTCAATCGTGGCGGCTGCTGAACTGCTTGATCAATCGATATTGGAATTGTGGTGGGCAGGTGACATGCGACTGCCTTTGTGAGAAGTTTTTACTTTTGTGCTGTTGTTCAGCTATGTATTCCACGATAGTTGTAATTGCCATTTTTTGTTTGTTTGTTTGGTGTGTGTGTGTGTGTGTGTGTGTGTGTGTGTGTGTGTGTGTGTGTGTGTGTGTTGTGTGTGTGTATTGTGCGTGTGTGTGGGGGTGGGGGTGGAGGTGGGTGTCTGTCCTGCTTAGCGACCGAGACAATGCCAGGGTTTTGTTGTGGTCTGGTGTCCAGGCAACGACACTACACTGCCTTAAGGTCCGGAGTTAACACTAGCACTGTCCACTCTGCAGCGTGATTGTGTTCGTCTGGCATTGGTATGCATTCTTGTAGCACCGTTATAGTTTTCAGTAGTATACTTTAACACATATTAATAATCGAGAACCGTTTAGACAGATTAAGAGGAATCCCATCTGCTCTCAATAACGACTCAGTTTATCTGCTTTAAGGATATGACATAGCATCTGCTAAGTCGTAGCCACGAGACCCTCTTTTGAAATTCTCTCATCTCAGTCATTGATTCATTTTTCTATCAGCTTTAAATCATGCGCAGTGGGATCTCGAAACTTTGCGGATGTGGTGTAGCGTATAATGGACTAGTCCGCACGCAGTGACAGGCAGTGACACCTCGTTGATAAAACTGAAACTAAGGATATGAACAGTTTGTTTTTCATGTTTTGAGTTGTGTAAGTTACACAGATAGTTGTTTGCTTGTTTGTTTGTTGTGTGGTGACAGGCCTGAATGGGCCTTGTGTGATCGATTCGGCTGCAGGGCAACTCAAAACTGAAACCAAAACTCAAAACAAAGAACAAACAAACAAACAAACAAACAAACAAACAAACAAACAAAAAACGAATAAGGGGAGAGAGTAGCCTGGCTTTTTGTCAACGCGGACAGGTTACAAGTCGTCCTTGTATTTAGTGTAGACGTGCATAGAACATCCGGGTGAGTGCCATAGCTATGATCTCTCCTTCCACCCCCCCCCCCCCCCCCACACACACACACACCCTCCCGCTGTTCTGTGAGGAATACAAGGCTGCTACTACTGTAAGAGTCCATCGGAGATGGTCGCGGTTGTTATCAGGGACAAAAGGTTTTACTTCGTTTCAAACGGCCCCATCTGCTGTACCTCCCTCCCATCCCTCCCACCCCCCCCCCCCCCCCGTTCCCCACCTCATCCCCGTGGTATTCCCTCAACACCGCTCATTCCAGCTCCCTGTGCACAACCACACCCAAGTTCGTGCCGTCACCGCCAAAAAGCAGCCGCAGTCCAGAAAGAGCAATCAACGTTAAGAGAAGACAGTGCGCTGGTGCCTAGTTACTTCGGTAGCGTTCTGTGGCGCTTGTTCAGATCCAACATACACAGGACATCATCTACTAAGTCCCTTACAGACGTCAACAACTGCTAATCCAACATACACAGGGCACCATCTACTAAGTCCCTTACAGACAGCAACAACGGCTAATCCAACATACACAGGACAGCATCTACTAAATCCCTTACAGACAGCAACAACGGCTAATCCAACATACACAGGACACCATCTATTAAGTCCCTTACAGACGGCGACAACGGCTAATCCAACATACACAGGACACCATCTACTAAGTCCCTTACAGACGGCG
>CM065743.1:28908776-28918776 GCA_033310375.1 Conus canariensis
CATGGATTGTTGTGTTGGTCCTGTTGGTTTCTGTGTCATGGATTGCTGTGTTGTTCCTGTTGGTTTCTGTGTCATGGATTGTTGTACTGTTCCTGTTGGTTTCTGTGTCATGGATTGTTGTACTGTTCCTGTTGTTTTCTGCGTACACACGGACACACGCACCTTGCACACTCTCTTTCTCGCAAGCTAAATTATATTTCATCACATTATGTCATGTCATGCCATGTCATACTATGCCATGCCATACCATGCCATATTATATGGTATTATGCTATATGATAGGATATGACATGATATGATATATTATGTTGTATTATATGGTATCATACCGTATCGTATGTATCGTATTCTATTCCATTCTTTCTATTCTATTCTATTCTATTCTATTCTATTCTATTGTATCATGTTATATTATATTGAGGTATTCTATTATATCATATTACGTTACATTGCATCATTAAATATAATATTACACGGCATCGCATTGCATTGTATAGCATTATGTTTTACCATTTTATGTTACATTTTATTATATTATACCGTATTATACTATACTACAGTATACTATGTTATATCATATCACATCATAGTACATTACATTGATTTATATTATATTGTGTTATAGTATACTATAACATATTATATTGTTTTGTATTACATTATATTACATTATATCATTTTGTGTTATATTGCATTATATCACATTACATTATGACACATTCTGTTTCATTATATGATCTTAGTAGAAAGAAACTCGTGGAGAGCGTGGCAGCAGAGAGTCCTCAGAAGAGAAGCCCCTTCAAGCAAGTGTTTCGGCCCTTATCTCCTGACACTCTAGGGGGGTTGGGCCACACCCGGTTCATGACTCCGGATGTCCCTCTGCTGCCCCTTTTTTTCCATCTTGGGACGAGCCATGGCTGGGATTCGAACCCATGACCCTCTGGACATGCTCATTTTCCACTTAATGACTCGCGCTTTAACCACTGAGCCACGGGGACACCTGATATTTGTAGGGAAATTAAGCCTTATGAAGTTCACTTTTGTTCCTCCTTGACCAGATCCAGCTTGAACACCTCTCTGCCGCTTCTGCCATTGCTTTCAGGGCTCTGGTTTTTTCCCTCCCTGCAACTGAGAGCTGTTTCATGAGGCTGTATGCAGACGTTCCTACAAACCCTCTAGCTCCAATTTCTGCAGTGAGGACTTTGACCTGATAGCCTTCTCTCCTCAGGCTGTTTTCCAGATCAGCATACTTTTCAGTCTTGTAGATTTGAGCTGCCTCCATTCTGTTCTCATATGGCACCGTGAGCTCGATCATGATCAGCTGCTTGGTTGACTTAGAGTGGACTACTATGTCTGGTCTCATGACACTCTTGCTGATGATCTCTGGGTGACTCTTCCATTCTGGGAGGTCTGCAGTGCACTCCCAGTCATCTGCCCCGTCCAGCAGACTCTGCCTGCATGTTTCGAGTGGCACTGTTGTTCTTGGCCATGATTTGCTGCCTCCTGCCGTGAAGAATGTTGCGGGTGCTTTTGGAGTCCTGATTTTCCCTTTTGTGGTGTTGGTACTAGCCCAGACTACTTGTACAATCTCTTTGAGCACTTGGTTGTGCCTCCATGTGTACCTTCCTTGAGCCAGGGCTACTTTACATGAGCTTAGGACATGCTCCACTGTTTGTTTTTCATGGCAAAGGGGGCATGCAGGATCGTCTGTTTTCCCCCACTTCACCAGGTTTGCATTTGAGGGCAGAAGGTCATATGCAGATCTGAGAATGAAGCTGATCCTGAGAGGGGCCATGCGCCAAATGTCATTCCAAGTGAGACTTCTTTGGAGTGCATTCTCCCACGTTGTCCATTGCCCTTGCTGGCTCTGCTGGACTGCTTTTTGGAGTCTTTTTTGGTCTTCTTCTTTTCTCATCTCCTGAATCATCATGTCTCTTTTGGCTTTTCCTTTGGCCTTTGACCACCATTCAGTTTTGGTCACCCCAGTCCTTGTCTGTTGGTCTGTGTGTGTCCTGTTATTTCTCTGATCTTGAGACTTTCTTTTGCAGAATCCATCGCCTCTTGAACTTTCCATTTTCTGCCTGTCTTCAGCTGGGGCTTGATTGCTTCTACCACCTTGTCTCCTGAGTCCTCCAGCATGCTTTGAAGTCTGATCTTCCCTGCTTTGTATTCCTCCAGGATGGATTTCAGTGGTAGTTTCAGCTTTGCTTGGCGACAGTACAGCGCTATGTCAGTCAGACAGGGTGGGACACCAAGCCATTTCCTTGTGAACTTGTTGATTTTGGCTTCCATTGCCTCCACTATGCTGGTGCAGATGTCGTATATCATCAGAGGCCACAGGAGCTTTGGTATCAGCATGAACTGCAGACACCAGACCTTGTACTTGCCAGGGAGCCCACACTGGTCAATGGTCTCCAAGCCTTCCTCTGCCATCTGCTTGGTTTCTTTTGCTCTTTGTGTGTCTTTCAGCGTATCATCATACCATCTTCCAAGGCTCTTGACTAGTTCTTCTGTGACTGTTGGAATGGCCTGGTTGGCAACACTGAAGACCACAGATCCGGCCACTTTTCCTTTCCTCAGTGAGAGACTCCGTGATTTCTTTGGCTTGAACTTCATTCTGGATGAGGCAACTATGTCGTCCAGCCTCTCCAGCACATGACGTGTCTCGTCTTCTCTGGATGAAATCACTGTAGTGTCATCCATGAAGGCCTTGAGAGGAGGCATCTTGTATCCATCGCCAAGGTCTGTTTGTCTTGCGTTGTTTGTTGCTGCTTTCAAGATGAGTTCCATTGCCAGCACGAACAGTATTGGGGAAATTGCACACCCATTGCAATACCCACTTCCAAGTTGATCCAGTCTGTTGTGTACTCCTTGGTAGAGAACCGCATTGAGAAGCCATTGAAGTACTTCTTGAGCATGTCGCGGATGTTCTTTGGCACATGGTACATCTCAAGAGCCAACTGTATCATCTCATGGGGCACAGATCCATATGCGTTTGCCAGATCAAGCCACACTACGTCCAGGTCTCTCTTTTCTGTTTTTGCTTTTTGGATTGCGTCCCAGATCATTGTGGCGTGTTCTACACAGCCAGCCACGCCTGGGATGCCACCTTTCTGGACTGACACATCCAAGTACTTGTTTTCCATCAGGTACTTGGTCAGCCTTGCTGCCATGACAGAGAAGAAGATTTTTCCTTCGACGTTCAGTAGTGATATTGGCCTGAACTGGCTGATGTCACTTGAGTTTTGCTCTTTGGGGATGTACACACCATCTGCCGTCATCCACTGGCCGCTGATGTTCTGGTTTCTCCAAGCCGATCGCAGCAGCCTGTGGAGCCACTCCAGCACCTTGGGACATTTCTTGTAAAGCTGGTAAGGTATTCCGTTTGGCCCTGGTGATGATTTGGCTCTGGCTTTGTCGACCACCTTCTTGATTTCCGCCAACGTTGGAGGCTTGCCATTGAACTGTTCCTCAGGGTTGGTTGGCCACACCAGACCTTGAATGTCGAGTGGTGCTTTGCTCTGTGGGTCAGAGTATGTTTTCCTCAGATGCTGCTCAAGAACTCCTTTGTCCACACTTAGGGTCCCAGATTTTGGCTGCTCAAACAGTGTTCTGGCAAACTGGAAGGGGTCTCTGAAGAAGCGCTCTTGTGTCTTCTTTTTGCTCTTCCTCTTCCTCGCAGATTCCGCTTTGCTGAGGGCGCTGTGTTTTTCTTTCAGGTCTTTCCACAGTTTTTCCAAGCCTTGTTTTTCAGCTGGCAGTGCGGTCTTCATTTGCATCTTGAGGTTTTTCTTTTGGACCCTGATCTTGTCCATCTTTTCTTGGCGTCTGGATTTCTTTGGAGGTGTTTTCTCTTTGGGTAGTTTTGCTCCATAGGCGTCTCTACATGTGGCATACACAATGTCCCCATATGTGGCTAGTTTGTGTTCCAGGGTGCTTTTCCCTATCAGTGCATCGAGTCTTTGGACGATTTTTGCATCCAGTTTCTCCCAATCTTCAGTTTCGTTTGCTCGTGGCAGGTTGAGTTTCAGGCGCCTGGCATCGAGGGCCTGTGCAAATTCCTCATCCGAACCAACAGCGTGGATGTCCTTGGCACTGTGGTTTAAATCCTGGCCTTGGTCTTCCGACGTCTTATCTGCTGATGCAGTGCGCTGCTGCTCATTCAGATGAGTCTTCACACATCCCATCTTTGTTCTGTGGATCTTCATGCCACGGGTGGTAGCGAAACGCTTTCCACAGACACATGGATATTCCATTTGGTCCATGTTCATAGTCCGTTTGGGATTTGCAGTCATGATTGGTTGAGCACCGATGGATTCATCATTCTCTCCCCCTTTCGGTGAATCCTGGGAGCATCTTTTCCTTTTATTCTTAGTAGCCACATGTTTAAGGCAAAGTGGGGAGCCAGCCCACAGAGCCCCTGGTTCTGGTCTTTCCCAGTGTCCTCCGGTCTTTCCCGGACGTCCTCCGGCCTATTCCCGGAAGTCAATGGTTTACCCATGCATCAGTAGAAAGAAACTCGTGGAGAGCGTGGCAGCAGAGAGTCCTCAGAAGAGAAGCCCCTTCAAGCAAGTGTTTCGGCCCTTATCTCCTGACACTCTAGGGGGGTTGGGCCACACCCGGTTCTTACATCATATCTGTATCTGTAGTTTGGGGGAGGGGAAGGAGGGAGAGGGCTGCACCAAGGGTCCTCCACCTTCAATGGTATGTTAGTTTGGGGGAGGGGAAGGAGGGAGAGGGCTGCACCAAGGGTCCTCCACCTTCAATGGTATGTTAGTTTGGGGGAGGGGGAGGAGGGAGACGGCTGCATCAAGGGTCCTTCACCTTGCATCAAGGGTCCTTCACCTTCAATGGTATTACTTCTACGCCACAAAGTCAAACTTCCCGCCCACAGCCACCCTCTGCAGCCTGGGCACAGCAATCCGCAGGGAGCAGTCCATATCAAGTCGTGATGAGGTGACCCATTAGAGGGGACACTGCACGGCTGCCAAGTGTTTTCGGCGGTTTTCAGAGGCAACCATTCGAATCCATAAACGCATGATTTCATTTGATAAGCCCCATTCTGACGACAATAATGGCCTTGTCGCTTAGCTAGTGTGAGTGAACGCCCCCCCCCCCCCCTCTCCCTCTGCACTCCAGGCATCCACCCCTACCCGAGGAAGTGACAACATCCATTCAACAACAGACCCCGTGAACTTGGCACTATCGACAACCCGACACAAAGTCGCCGATGCGTAGCGCGGAGTGGAAATCCAAACTGAGGTGACCTCAAAAGGAGGTCATAAACGGCTATAGGACTTGAGACATGTGTTTTTTTTTGTTTTTTTTTCCTTTCTAACTGATCGATGATGAAGGTGATGATGAAGACGATGTCATGGCATTCCAGTTCTGGTCAATGACTGCATGACAGGGTTGTACTCTGACGCTCACTTTCATAGTGTACTCCAGCATCAACCAGGCTCGAGAGATGCACGCACCTGCCGTGTTGATCAGGAAATCTGAGCAACACTCTCAGACACGCATCCATGATGCGTATGAGGCCCCATTGTGCGGTTCCAGTCGTCGAGTTCGAGCCCACAGCAAACTCCACTCTGATTTGGTTGAGGCTGAAAACTCCCACAGGTAAATGATTCTGACGGGAATCGAACCTCAGGACCTCCAATGTCGAAATCCGTGACGTGAAGCACAATGACATGGGGGATACTGTATAAAATGCTTTCGGATGGTCTCACTTCCATTTCACAGAATTTCTTTTAATGAAATGCAAAGAGCTCAGCTCAGGCAGCGGAAAGCGCATTGTCTTGAGACAGCATTATCAACCATTTTCCCACTTTTTTTTAAAGATGCATTTTCTTACCATACTGTATTGCCAGCGCCTTGGCTTAAGGCTGTCAGGCCAACTGACATAGGCTAGAACACCAAGGCTCCATCAAAATGTTGTTATGCTCTGCGTAGTTATGCGGAGATTGTCTTCAGTCGTGACAAACTCTTAGCATAACACCATGAGTCTCCAAATCCCTCGAAGTCCGAGTGTGGGTTGCCCACGCGGCGGGGTAATCAAAAACGGTCCACACACGTAATGTTCTCATCCCCAGCTGATGCATTTGTACCATGGTGTTCAAGTACTTCGGCTGTTTAGATGATCCCTGGAGTCTTTTAGCCAGGGTACGACAACAACGACAACATGAATTGTCAGGAACGAGAACCTCTCGTTCCCGAGGGTCTCTTCCAAGTACGAGAGGAGGTAGGACCAGTATTATGGCCTCTCACCAATCGGAGTTCCAATGCGAGCATTCAAGGCAATTTCCGCTTGAACTGTCAACATTGAAGCTCACACACACACACACACACACACACACACACACACACACACACACACACACACACACACACACACACACAAACACACACACGCACGCACACACACACACACACACACACACACAGTGGTTCACCTGCGAGCAAGAGCTTCGTTCAGGCAGTATGCCGGCCTAGCTGATCAGTGTACAGGAAGATACTTGCGTACGTGGTTACACAGGAGGGCGGCACAACGAACTGAACAGTTCCCTCAAGAGCCCTGAAGTAGTTGGTTTTCTGCACGAGGGAATGGGACTCCAACTATGACGTCTCGTGAGAACGAAGCGAGATACTATTCCTCCGATGTCTAGCTCTTTGGTCTTTTTGATCTTTGTTTAGTGCCTGCGACATCTGGGGGTGTGCTGATGTGGCGAAGGCTGTGTGTGTGTGTGTGTGTGTGTGTGTGTGTGTGTGTGTGTGTGTGTGTGTATGTTAGTGTGTGTGTATGTATGTGTGTGTGTGTGTGTGTGTGTGTGTGTGTGTGTGTGTGTGTAAATGTACACATTTTAACTGGCGGAAATGTCTGCTGCTTGCCGATTGTTGCTTCTGCCAATGTACACATGCGCACTTACACACACACACACACACACACACACACACACACACACACGCGCGCGCGCGCGCGCGCGCGCGCCGCACGCACGCACACACACACACACACACACACACACACACAAGCAAAACTTAGCGCGCGTGCACACACGCGCGCGCGTGCGGACACACACACACACACACGCACACGCACACACACACACACGCGCGCGCGCGCCAGCTTCATCCCCGTTAAACCCCTGTGACTGTTGGGACGTCGAACTAATCGCAAGTACAGAGCAAACAGCATGCTTGGGCCGAAGGCAATGCAGAAGTCCTTGACCGCGCTCTGGTACGGAAAAGGTATGAGGAGCGTGGGGGTAGGGAAGGGGGGGGGGGGGGGGTGGAAAGAAAGCGTGGCGGAATGGAGAACAGGATGAGAAAAAAAAGGTATTGGAGGAAGTTGGGGGTAGGGAAGGGGGGGGGGGGGGGGGGGTGGAAAGAAAGCGTGGCGGAATGGAGAACGGATGAGAAAAGGGTTTGGGAAAGGAAGTTGACGGGGGTAGGGGGGGGGGGGGGGGGGGGGGGAGGGAGAAAGCCGAAATCGATCTTCAGCACACTTGCTGTCTTTTGAATGGAATAGTTATGAGAGAGAGAGAGAGAGAGAGAGAGAGAGAGAGAACAATGATGGCGTAAGGGAAGCAACTCGCACTTTACGCTTTGGAAAGGGTTTGGATTGCTTCCCTTAAGCCAATAATGGTACAATCGTCTTCTCTCTCTCTCTCTCTCTCTCTCTCTCTCTCTCTCTCTCTCTCTCTCCTTTGTGTATTGACAGTACTTTGAATCCATTAAATACTGGTTTAAACTCCAAAATATGGCAATTGACAGATTTCTAAAGCAAGCCCACTTGATGATTCTGAATTAGATTCTCTAGTTTACCTGTGGTCATTTCAATTATCATAACTCGTCATATCATATTAAAAGATGTTTTGAATTTTTTATTTTTATTTTTCAGAGATTTGGATAAATGGAGGGGTTGGAAATGAACTGGTGTTCTTGAAGGAACTAAAACAACGAAAATTGGATTGCTCTATGCAAGATTGGAATGCAAACATTCTCAGAGCGATCGTTTTTCAACATACAGATCATTCAAATCTACATTCCGCACAGAAAAATATTTGTCAGTTATCACAGTTAGTAAATTTTGGTATGCTCTTTCAAGATTTCGTTTGGGATTATGCGATTTAAGAATTAAGAATAGATATGGCACAAAACAAAAAAACCAACAAAAAACAAACAAACAAAACAAAACAAAAACAAAACAAAAAAACTGTCCATTTTGTAATAAAATTGAAAACGAATTTCATTTCTTGTTTGAATGTCTAAAGTACTCATGTTTGCGAGAAAAAAATATTTATTAAGAATCCATTCCTATCCAAAATGGTGATTGTTTAGCTTATTTGATGCAATCTGAAAACATGATGATCCTTAGAAATTTGGCAATGTACATCTTCTATGCATGAAAACTGGACGAGAATTTATGAACGGAAACTAGATTTATGAATATGTGTTGTGACTGGTTTCAAAAGCAAGTGAAAATATCTTTGTTTATCTTGGTTTTTGTTTCCTTGAATTATTTCCCCTTGTAATTGTTTGCTTGTGTGTTCCCGGAAAGAAATTACTTCCTTTCGTTGATGACCCGTAGTCATTTTCAGTTCAGAGTTCTCTCTCTCTCTCTCTCACTCATCTCCTCTCTCTCTCTCTCTCTCTCTCTCTCTCTCTCTCTCTAGTTAAATAATATCGTGTTCTCTGGATTAAAAGGGGAAGCATACGTGACACAGAAATGTTTGTACAACTATCGATAGATATGGATTTTCTTTTGGGGGGGGATGATGAGGGTGTACATTCTGTTTATGTATATGAAAAAAAAAATTCAGACAGAGAAAACATTGATTGCAGATGACAGGAATGAGACAATCAGACCCAGACAAGAAATAATGTGAGTCTGTACAACGCTTATGGACTGTTATATAGTGGAGTATTAAGTGTCCAAGAATATACAAATTGTTGTGCACATAGACAAGAAGTAATACTATTCTATACAACGTTTACGGACTGTTATATAGTGGAGTATTATGTGTCCACGAATGTACATTTTTTGGGTAAGAAAAAAAACAAACAAAAAGCCGTGGCTAAATCTAAGATAAAGGGTTTGATTTACATGGCTAACACTACATTCGACAGCAAGGCCACACATTCTCTGGTTCCTCTCTTCTGTTCCTCTCCCAACACTGAGTGAACTCCAACTGAAAACAAACATGCAAAAACAGGCCTTTCACACCTGCCTTAAAACAACACACACATTCGTCCTGTTGTTTCGTCCTCTTCTCCCTTAAAGTCACATCCACATGCATATCCCCCCTCCCCCCCACCCACACCCCCCACCCCTACACACCGCCAATCCCCTCACACACTCGCATGCAAATGGACGTCAGAAGAGAAAAAGCTGACAGTCCTTCCTTCATATGTCCACATATAAAAACCACATGTTATTTAGCAACAATTCTCTCTCTCTCTCTCTCTCTCTCTCTCTCTCTCTCTCTCTCTCTCTCTCTCTCTCTCTCTGGGGCGTTTTCTGGGTGGGAATTGTTAAAGTGGAAGTGTGTTACGTTCCTTTGATGTTATTTCCGTTTTCTGTATTTTCAAACTTTTTTTTGTGTTCAATCTTTTGTTCATTTGTTGGTTGTTTTGTTGTTTTTTTTTTTTGTCGTTTGTTCATTTTTCATTTTGCCGATTTTTTTTTGTACACCTCTTGGGCGAGGGCTGGATATAAAAAAGTATGAACTTGCTTATCTATTATCCTCGATAATAAAGAATTTGTTTTGTCTTGTATTGTCTTCTCTCTCTCTCTCTCTCTCTCTCTCTCTCTCTCTCTCTCTCTCTCTCTCTCTCTCTCTCTCTCTTCTCTATAGGGTGCAAGGGAAGAGAATCATATTTGGCATGAACCAGCCATTCCGTTTGTCGTACCAAATTGTGATTTACAGCTAGAGTGGTAGGCGTGGAAGAAAGTGAGGGGACTCGCATGGAACACTTACTACTTGCTTCCTCAAGT
>CM065743.1:28923776-28968776 GCA_033310375.1 Conus canariensis
CCAATCACAATGGGCAGACAGATGCTGAACTCCCCAGTCACAATGGGCAGACAGATGTTGAACTCCCCAATCTTGATGGGCTTGGTGACAAACTCCCCACTGTTCTCATGCACAACAGTAACGGTCTTAATGACGTCCCACAAACACTAAAACGTGACTTGTTCCTGGCAAACCTTCTATGGAACATACGAAGTATTCTAGCAGGACATAACATCGCAGACACAGTCGCACTTGTCGAGCCAGCAGACCGCATCTGGGAGGCACGTGCTGCAGGTGATGTGGCGAGTTCATCAGAACTCCCCGAACCGACTTCATTCGACCTCCTTGAAATGAGCTATTTCCCTTTTCTTTGTAAATACGGTTTGAAAGATCCTTCTCTTGTTGTTTTTTGGAGTAACCGTGTGTTTTTCATGTCGGTCTTTGTCTGAGACATACAAAAACACAGCAACCAAACTCAAGCCCGTGTCTCTTTATAGAATTGTGTGCAACAAATCGTAGCTACTCCGAAACAGTAAATAGGACACACCTGGGTGTAGAGAGAGAGAGAGAGAAGCCATAATGAAAACTTGGTGCCATGTGACATGACACACCTGTGTGTATAGGAGGTAGCCAGTTATGACAGTTGTTGTTGTATGACATGATATACCTGGATGTATAGAAGGGAATCATAACGGAGAGTTTGTGGTATCTGTGGCAACTGGGTGTATAGGGAGAAATAATGGGAAGTTAGTGCTATGTCACATAACAGACCTGGGTGTGTAGGAGAGAACTACAACGGGCAGCTGGATCACTATGACACAACACACCTGGGTGTATAGAAGGGAACCATAACTGCAGTCGGTGATTCGTGACATGACATACCCGGGTAGTACAGGAGGAAGCTATAACCGACAGTTGGTGCTGAGTCACATGACACACCTGGGTGTATAGAAAGCAGATATAATGGATAGTTGGTGTTACGAGACAAGACACACCTGGGTGCATAGGAGGGAGCTATAACCGACAGTTGGTATTTTGTCACGTGACACACCTGGGTGCATAGGAGGGAGCTATAACCGACAGTTGGTATTTTGTCACGTGACACACCTGGGTGCATAGGAGGGAGCTATAACCGACAGTTGGTATTTTGTCACGTGACACACCTGGGTGCATAGGAGGGAGCTATAACCGACAGTTGGTATTTTGTCACGTGACACACCTGGGTGCATAGGAGGGAGCTATAACCGACAGTTGGTATTTTGTCACGTGACACACCTGGGTGCATAGGAGGGAGCTATAACCGACAGTTGGTATTTTGTCACGTGACACACCTGGGAGCATAGGAGGGAGCTATAACCGACAGTTGGTATTTTGTCACGTGACACACCTGGGTGCATAGGAGGGAGCTATAACCGACAGTTGGTATTTTGTCACGTGACACACCTGGGTGTATAGGAGGCAGCTGTAACCGACAGTTGGTGCCGAGTCACCTGACACACCTGGGTGTATAGGAGGCAGCTGTAACCGACAGTTGGTGCCGAGTCACGTGACACACCTGGGTGTATAGGAGGCAGCTGTAACCGACAGTTGGTGCCGAGTCACGTGACACACCTGGGTGTATAGGAGGCAGCTGTAACCGACAGTTGGTGCCGAGTCACCTGACACACCTGGGTGTATAGGAGGCAGCTGTAACCGACAGTTGGTGCCGAGTCACCTGACACACCTGGGTGTATAGGAGGCAGCTGTAACCGACAGTTGGTGCCGAGTCACGTGACACACCTGGGTGTATAGGAGGCAGCTGTAACCGACAGTTGGTGCCGAGTCACGTGACACACCTGGGTGTATAGGAGGCAGCTGTAACCGACAGTTGGTGCCGAGTCACGTGACACACCTGGGTGTATAGGAGGCAGCTGTAACCGACAGTTGGTGCCGAGTCACGTGACACACCTGGGTGTATAGGAGGCAGCTGTAACCGACAGTTGGTGCCGAGTCACGTGACACACCTGGGTGTCTAGGAGGGAGCAGTAATGGACAGCTCGTGCTATGTCACACCTGGAAATGTACAGTTTGTGCTATGTGACATGATACATCTTGGTGTGTAGGAGAAAGCCATAATGTACAGTTTGTGCTATGTGACATGATACATCTTGGTGTATAGGAGAAAGCCATAATGTACAGTTTGTGCTATGTGACATGATACATCTTGGTGTATAGGAGAAAGCCATAATGTACAGTTTGTGCTATGTGACATGATACATCTTGGTGTATAGGAGAAAGCCATAATGTACAGTTTGTGCTATGTGACATGATACATCTTGGTGTATAGGAGAAAGCCATAATGTACAGTTTGTGCTATGTGACATGATACATCTTGGTGTATAGGAGAAAGCCATAATGTACAGTTTGTGCTATGTGACATGATACATCTTGGTGTATAGGAGAAAGCCATAATGTACAGTTTGTGCTATGTGACATGATACATCTTGGTGTATAGGAGAAAGCCATAATGTACAGTTTGTGCTATGTGACATGATACATCTTGGTGTATAGGAGAAAGCCATAATGTACAGTTTGTGCTATGTGACATGATACACAATCGGTGTATAGGAGAAAGCCATAATGTACAGTTTGTGCTATGTGACATGATACATCTTGGTGTGTAGGAGAAAGCCATAATGTACAGTTTGTGCTATGTGACATGATACACAATCGGTGTATAGGAGAAAGTCATAATGTACAGTTTGTGCTATGTGACATGTGACACCCGGATGTATGGGAGAAAGCTATAATGGACAGCTGGTGCTGAGTCACATGACACACCTGAATGCACGGGGGAAAGCCATAACGGACAGTTGATGGCATGTGACATGATGCACCTGAATGTATAAAAGGAAGCTTTAACAGACAGTCGGTTCTACGGGACATGACACACCTGAGTGTGTAGGAGAGAGCTATAATGGACAGTCTGTGCGGTGTCACATGACATACCAAGGTGGTTCATGTCATACAGCACCAACCGTATGTACAAGGCCACAATGGACAGTCTGTGCGGTGTCACATGACATACCAAGGTAGTTCATGTCATACAGCACCAACCGTATGTACAAGGCCACAATGGACAGTCTGTGCAGTGTCACATGACATACCAAGGTAGTTCATGTCATACAGCACCAACCGTATGTACAAGGCCACAATGGACAGTTTGTGCTGCGTCACATGACACATCTGGCTATATAGCAGAAGGCCATAATGCAGAGTTGACGCTCACGCTTCTCTGCATCCAACTTTACGTTGGTGCTGACCTTGTTAAAACGACTTCGTCAATTGACAGCGACGCTGTAACAGTGAGGAAATAGTGCAGGCACACACACACACACACACACACACACACACACACACACACACACACACACACACACACACCACACACACACACACACACACACACACACACACACACACACACACACACACACACAAAGATTCAAAGATTTTAATCCTGTGACCCCTTTTGGGGCATGGAGGACTTGAAACAAATAGAAATGAAACAAATTAAACATCCAAATTTTCCCTATAATTAACACACTGAATGTAATGTTACACAACTTTACTAAGTTTTAAAAACTTCGCTAAGTTTAGCAACACTTTTTTTTACCACCACAAAGCAAACGACAATAGTTAAATACGGACTTTGTACATGTAAATGTTCTAGGTATAAACTGATTTCAAATGTCGCTATATTTGTTACATTTCATTACACACACACACACACACACACACACACACACACACACACACACACACACACACACACACACACACACACAAGCGACGTATGCTTCTCTCGTTTTTCGTAACGGCGCTTAGCTGATACGCCCCTAACTTACCTTGACTACTTCTGTACTATCGGCACTCATCATACAAAGGTTTAAAACAGTTGCTTTCCAATCAGCGTGTCATATCGTACCATCATCCAAATGGAAGCTGAATAATTAAGCTTTCATATAATACCAAACTCGACGGGGACGATATTCGTCAGCAAACTATACTTTGGAATGAAACGAAGGAGAGAGAATGTACTGATAAACTGCAATACGTACTGAAGGTTTTGTTTGTTTGTTTGTTTGTTTTAGAAATGCGTACATCAGGTTGTCACGACAGATACGATGTATTTGATTTCAGTACAACCAATGGTTAATCTGATAACTCATTAGTTTCAGGGTTTTTTTTTTTTTTTTTTTTGTGCGATTCAAAATATCGACAGACATTTTACATGCATACACGACACGATATCAAGGGAAAAGGCATAATATACTTTACTGAAGTGTTGCAATGGCCACAAACATTTGGTGACAACCCAGTGATACTGTCTGTTTGGAGGAATATCCAGAATGAAGTGGGGGAAAAACACTTATAAGACAGGGGACCGTGTGAAGGATGAAACGAGGGCTTACAGTGTCGTTGAATGTTTCTTGGTGGACTTTTTTTTTGTTTTGTTGTTGTTGCTGTCCCAACCTCTGCGCCACCTCAGAGGCAGTGCACCCACGCCGCTCATTCCGACACCCCGTCCACAGCCACAGCCCAGTCGGCCCCGCCACAGCCCCGGCACCGGCAATCCACAGGGAGCAGTCAATGTCAAGTCGTCAAGAGGCAACCCACCGGAGGAGACACTGCACTGCTGCCGAGTCACTTCGGTGGTGTTCAGTGGCGCCTGTTCTGATCTAACATACGCAGGACACCACCTACTAAGTCCCCTACTGACGACAATAATTGCTTAGTCGTGGAGCCGGGGTGAGTGAGCTCTCCCTCCGGAGGGCGCCACCACGTCCGTCCAACGACAGCCCCCATGGACTCGCCGATACCGGTGACCCCGACGTAACCAAACCAAGGCCACAGACGTGGAGAGGACATTGAAATTGAGGTCACCATGAGAGCAGGGCATGAAGGGCCACAGAATTTGAGACATTTTTTTAATGGTGATCGATGAGAATGAGGATGATTAAGATGATGCTACGGATTTCCATTTCGGTCTGAGACTACATGACGGGGCTGTACTCTACGCTTCCTTTCATAATATATCCCGGCGTCAACCAGGCCCGAGAGATACAGGCACCTGCAGTGTTGGTCAGGAAATTTGAGCAACACTCTCAGAAACGCATCCATTAAGTGGATGAAACTCGACTGTGTGGTCCCAGTCTTCCCAACTGAGTCCGCAGCAAACTCAACTCTGGGTAGGAGCCGGTCGGGGCAGAAAAACCCACATGACTTCTGATGGGATTCGAACCCACGACCTCCCAGCCGGGAGTCCGCGACGCTAACCACTTCGCCACGGCGGCTGGTATTTCTTGGTGGACTTAGAAAGTAGCATAATGTTTCTTTATTCAACTGATGTTTTATAATCAGTTTATGCACAAGAAAAGACTTCTAGGAGAGAAGGGAAGGCGTGAGGAAGGGGGAGAAGACGAGGGGTGTGTGGGTGGGGAAGGAAAGGGGGCGACTATACAAAGCCGAGTGGCAATTCTAAGATATATTCATGTTGTCAAAAATAGTGTTTCTGTGGCAGTTGCTACCAAATTCTTCTGACAACTTTATAAACATCATTCAAACATTGTCTATGGAGCAGAAAAAAACTGATTGAATTGATAGAAAATCACTCGTGTAAAAAAAATAGATCAAGGCGATATATTAATTCGTGATGTACCTGGATTTATGAATGCATGCATTAGAAAAAAAAAAAATTGAGCAAACATGAATGGACTTGTATTACAACGGAATTTGAAACCTTTCAACATTTTTGTATATGAAAAAGTTGATACAAATATAGGCTTTGATGACAAACAAACAAACAATAAACCGTTTGTCTGATGTTTTCGAAGCAGTTGAACAAGGAAGGTAAAAGACACAGATTGAACATGGATAGGAAATGATTACCAAACCACTGTCTTGTATCCTGATAATCTGGCAGCGAAGAATACACCTCTCTACAGAGACTGGGTTAAGAAGAATGTTTACTGAACTGATATGGAGATTCTCTGTCATTTAATACTTTCTTAGCAAAATATGGCATCCACAGAGACAGTCTTGCCATTAACGTGGGAAAGGGAATTCTGCAAAAGAGGATATCCGAAGAAGCGGCTTTCAGCTGATAAACGGAATTGCCCTTACGAACAAGACTGGCAAAGGTTTTGGTGTAAAATTCTCTGCACCGAAAGGTGCAAGACTAATATACGAACTAACATAGAACACAGCAGTTGCCAAAACTGGCATATAAGAATCGCTAGATTCGTAAAGTGGAAAGTTATTTCTAAGACACATTCGCAAAACGAAAGAAGTATCAAATAAACAAACACACACATAAACAAAACAAAAACCAGACTTCAAGTTCGCACTGTCAACAGAACATCATATAACAACACAATGTTACTAAATGTGAATTTAAATGATTTTTTTTCTTCTGCAAAACTGACGAAGAAAACGTTCACATATCTTTTGAAATTGTCACGTTGCTCAATCTTTTTTTTTTTTTTTTTTTTTCTGATAGATTTTCAATTAACACGTATACAGATATTTACGTTGTGTGGTACTTCCCACGTGAGCGAACAGTTTAATTCTGCTCACTCATATCACTCATAATTGTTAATTTAACAGATCATCACTAAGTTAGTGGGTAAATTCCCTTTGCTGAAACACGGATACGAAATTGAAAGGTACATAGCCAAAATCCAAATGAAATATCAAAGCTTGAATGGCTTTGGAATGCTTATTTCCCGCCCCCTCCCCCCCCCTCCCCCCCCCCCTCCCCCCCCCGAGCCCCCACCGCGCCTTCTTTCTTTCTTTTTTCTCTACAAGCTGCTGTAGCAGTTTTATTCATTTAAAGTCGTCTGTTCTGTCATACCAGCACATTCTACTTGATAACAATGGGCCGAATGCTGAAGGGTATGTGTTCCATGATGCAATTAAAAAAAAAAATTATTGAATCCGATTCTAGTCTCTCTCTCTCTCTCTCTCTCTCTCTCTCTCTCTCTCTCTCTCTCTCTCTCTCTCTCTGTCAAGTACTTTCTCACGTGTCTTCTTCAAAATGCAAATTGCTGTTTTAATCATGATCGACGTGTTATTTATTCTAATATCTATTATTTTTCTACGCTCCTGGAGAAAAAAAAAAAGGTTTGTGCATCCATGTTAAGCAGCACCAACCACACCATGTCTTCTTCTGTCATCTGGGTGGCTTCCCGTGTCTAACAATTGTCTTTTCTCTGCCTCAGAGCTTTGCCAGATACGCTTTGGGATCACTGATATTTCCAGAACAAGTTCCTGTTTCTCGCTTTTGTCTCTACGGAAGCAGGTAACCTAACTTGGATGTTGCTGAGGCAGTGGAACGTTGTGTCGAGGGGGGTCAAGAGAGACACACGAATGACATCTGCCAAAGGCTGAGCGTCTGAGAAACGCGATATACGGTACTAATGTGTTTCCCGCACCGGAGGGGTTTGATGCAAACTGGTTCTGGGATACTTTGTGGATGTTTTAAATGAATTGTCACTATCGCCGGTACTGGCAACTCTCCACCAATCGCCTTTATTTAGGCGAAGAGCTAACAGGCACCAGTCCAGATCAATAAAGAGTTTAAGTTCACTTTGTTACTGGTGTGTGTGTGTGTGTGTGTGTGTGTGTGTGTGTGTGTGTGTGTGTGTGTGTGTGTGTAACTGTGTGCGTGCGTGCATGCGTGCGTGCGCGCGCATGTGTGTATGTGTGTGCGCGCGCGCACGTGCGTGCGTATGTACGTGCATGGATGTGTGTGTGTGTGTGTATGTGTGTGTGTGTGTGTGTGTGTGTGTGTGTGTGTGTGTGTGTGTGTGTGTGTGACTCTGTGTATGTATGTGTGTGTGTGTATGTGTGTGTGTGCGTGCGCGCGCCCCCCCCCCCCCCCGCCCGCCGCGCGCGCGCGCGCGCGCGCGGAGGAGAGAGAGAGAGAGAGAGAGAGAGAGAGGATGAAGTGTGACTTGTGTGTGTGTGTGTGTGTGGTGAGTGTGTGTGTGTGTGTGTGTGTGTGTGTGTGTGTGTGTGTGTGTGTGTGTGTGTGTGTGTGTGTACATGAGTGTGTATGTGTGTGTGCGTGGGTTCGTTCGTTCTTTAATTTAATGTCTATCCACTTTACAGTGATCTTAGACAAAAACAAGAGACAAACGAACAGGCAAACAAACAAATAAAGACAAAACAGAAAAACACATGTAAAAGGGGCCGGTGTGTGTGTGTGTGTGTGTGTGTGTGTGTGTGTGTGTGTGTGTGTGTGTGTGTGTGTGTGTAGGGGGGGGCATAAATGTGTGTGTTGTTTTAAAAATGTCATTAAAAGTGTATGGATTGTGGAGATAGTGTAGCATACTAATCTTTGCATGCATAGTCTATTTAATTAATGAGATACCAATAAGTGACTATCACTTTAACCCCATTCTAATCTACCAGCATAACGGTAAACTGCTTTAGTCTGGATTCATATCGTGGGTGTGCGTGGGTGCGTGCGCGCGCGCGAGTGTGTATCTAGCGTCAAGAAACAAAGGGAACAGACAAGCTGAAAATTAATTATGTGTCTGTGCACGCGCTTGTGAAGGTATGTGCGCGTGTACACGCATGCTTGTGAGTGTGTGTGTTGTGAGTGTGCGTGCGTGCGTGCGTGCGTGCGTGCGTGCGTGCGTGCGTGCGTGCGTGCGTGCGCGCGCGCGCGCGCGCGCGCGTGTGTGTGTGTGTGTGTGTGTGTGTTTTTTTAACAGCATCTGGCACATCCACACATTTATACTACACACCGATACACAGAGGTCAGAACAGAACAAGAGCTGTTTTAATTAATTCAATGTTTCCTTCATAACATTCGTTCCTCGCTTACTGCTTTGATTTTTTTTTTTTTTTTAACGATCAATGACAGCTTGTCAACGCTCACGCTTATTGATTTCTCCACCACCTCATCTCCGGCCTCTCCCAACTCTCGATCTGACACGTCTCACCCCCCCCCCCCCCCCGTCCGCTCCCCCCCCTTACCCCCGTCTCTTCCTTTTCCGACAAGAGCGTGATTCTGTGCTTTAAAAACAAAAAAAAAAAAAAAAAAAAAAAAAAAAAAAGCATTGAGGAAGTTCAAAACTAAGAAACTGTTATAGATATCCTCGCGTATCGTAACATCAGCTATCACTTGTCATAAAGTACAGAAGTATATGGCCAGAAAATGTCAAGCTGAGGGAAGTAACGTTTTGGTTCCATTCTGAAATAATTGAAGGCGCTGAGTCTGGCCTATAATGCAGGAATACTATGTGAAGATATGAATGTCTGCATCAATGGAGGAATAGTACTTTAATTTTCATTTCATTTATGCTTTTTTAGGGGGAGTATTTTGATATTTTGTCAGGATCTGATTCAGTGGCAATATAAGAGCTCAACAGCCGAAATGAACGAGACTTTGACGAGAACCTTCTTTATGTCAAACACCAGTTCTCTGGACCATACAACATTGCTAGGTGACGATACACACATGACGTTTGCGTCTGCCTATCTTCAGCATGACGTCACTTACATGCTGTGGGTGATAGTGCCACCTCTGCTACTAGTGCTGGGTTGTTATGGCAACGTGATGATCGTAGTGGTGATGCGTGCAATGCGGGCTTCAGAATCCGCTGTCTGTCTGTCGGTGTACTTCACTGCACTGGCTGTGTCTGACCTCTTTCTCCTCTGGACCAACGTGCTGTGGTATGGCCAGAGATGGTGTTGCAGACCCCTCTGGCCTATTTCCATGACCTGTCCTGCATGGTCCTCATGTTTGTCAGTTACGTGTCTTCCATGACGTCAGCATGGTTTTTAGTGGCGATGACGTGTCAGCGAATGACGTCAGTTGTGTTGCCACATCGTGTGGGTGCTTTGTGCACAGTCCAGGAAAGGGAAACTCATCACCGCCACCATACTGACCATCTCCTGTCTGTCACACCTGCACATCTTCTTTTACTATCACGTAGAGTACGTGGAAGAAGGGTACCCGTCCTGTGTCATCAGTGATAAAAATGTCGCAAGCATATTCGGTTTCGTGAGTGCAGCAGCGTCTTCAGCGATTCCCTTTCTCCTCCTGCTCGCTGCTAACTCTGTCCTGATCTATGGAGTTTTACAGTCCATAAACCTGTCTGGTAAAATGGCAGGGCATGAAGAGGCCCGCCGACCCTCTCGGTTGTCCAAGGCGTCCTCCATGACCACAACTCTGATTCTAACTTCGGTGGCATTCCTGCTGCTTACGTTGCCAGCCTGTGTTCTGTTGGTCTACTTCGATATGATTGGCTACTACGAAGGTGAAATAGACGATGCTGTTGTCAGCCAACATCTGGCCTTGATGGACACTGTGTGCATATTGCTGTTGATGAGCAACAGTGCTATCAATTTCTACATCTACATTTTGAGTGGGAGGAAATTCAGGCAAGAAGCCATTCGGTATTTGTATCTGTGCTATTAACAACGGAAAAAGCCCAGGCTTAATGCGTAGAAATAATGAGTCCTCAAACCTGCAGACAAACATACATCTGTATACATTTATACAGGCGTGCGCATAGGCGTCAATGGATTTCAGATTAAAAAAAAAAAGTTATGACTCTTCATCACTGGACCACCTGTGTATCTATCTATCCGACTATCTATCTCTCTATCTGTCTTTTGTATCTATCTATTTTTCTCTTCATCTATCTATTCATTTATGTACATTACGTATTATTTGCCAAGAGAGTTCTCTCTCTCTCTCTCTCTCTCTCTCTCTCTCTCTCTCTCTCTCTCTCTCTCTCTCTCTCTCTCGGGTGCAACGTGCGGAGAGAATCGTATTTGGGGTAAACAATTTACTGTTCGCAGAACATTGTTACACAACACACACACACACTACACACACACACACACACACACACACACACACACATGACACACACACACACACACACACACACAACAACACACACATACACACACACACACACACACACACACAGCAACACCACAACACACACACACACACGCACACACCACATACATTAATAACGGTTGCTTGCGCATGCGACACACACACTACACACACACACACACACACACACACACACATGCGCACGCGTGCACGCACACGCACATGCACACACATACACACTCAAAGCTACACTAAAGCGCACATGTGCACAAACACATGCACATACAAGTACGTCCTACTACACATCAAATACATTCACACTCACCCCCCCTCAAACACACACACAGACACACAGACACACACAATACACTTGGTCAGTTCCACATCTCCATGACATACCCTATACACTACTCTCCCAGTTCACCATCTCCCAGATACCCATACACACCACAGTTCACCATCCCAGATACCCATCACACTTCAGTTCACCATCTCCCAGATACCCATACACCACTCTCCCAGTTCACCATCTCCCAGATACCCATACACCACTCTCCCAGTTCACCATCTCCAGATACCCATACACCACTCTCCCAGTTCACCATCTCCAGATACCCATACACCACTCTCCCAGTTCACCATCTCCCAGATACCCATACACCACTCTCCCAGTTCACCATCTCCCAGATACCCATACACCACTCTCCCAGTTCACCATCTCCCAGATACCCATACACCACTCTCCCAGTTCACCATCTCCCAGATACCCATACACCACTCTCCAGTTCACCATCTCCCAGATACCCATACACCACTCTCCCAGTTCACCATCTCCCAGATACCCATACACCACTCTCCCGATTTCTTCAACCCAGCCCTGTTATACCCCACCACAAATTACAGACCCACAACACAGACAGACAGACCGACAGACCGACAGACAGACAGACAGACACACACACACATATACGCGCGTGCTCTCGCGCGCACACACACACACACACACACACATGCATGCACGCACGCGCGCACACAGACAGACAGACAGACACAGAGACATACACACGCACGCACGCACGCACACACATACACACGCACGTACGCACGCACGCACGCACACACCACACACACACACACACACACACACACACACACACACACACACACACACACACACATGCTCGCACGGCTGTTCTTCTCCACAGGTACAGGGATGAAATAAAAAAAAACAACAACAGAAGAGAGATAGAGACAGAAAAGGGAAACAAAGAAAGGGAAAGAAAGAAAGCAAAGAAAGAAAGGAAGGGAGAATGAGTACCTCACTATATGAACATGAGAGAGAGAGAGAGAGAGAGAGAGAGAGAGAGAGAGAGAGAGGTCTTTGACACTTTGATATTTTATTGTCATTACCAAAGAGGTCTTTTGACAAGGTGGGGGGGGGGGGGGGGGGGAGGTAACAGAACAATAACATTTCCCTCTTCCTTTCCTGCAAACAAACAGTACACTTTCATTCCTAGTGTGTATCAAATCCAAGGTTAACAAAAACAAATAAATTCGTAACATTTCGTTATGTCCTCACGCACAGGAGTTATGCAGTAAGGGTTTTAAAAAAAACAAACAAAAACAAAACAAAACAAAACAAAAACAAAAAACAAACACTTAAGACTGACTCGACCATCCACCCAATCAAATGATGACATTGTATTTTACTGGTCTCTTCCTCATGCGATGAATGATAATATTCATTCAGATATCTCTTATAATGTCTTATCTTAAATTTCACTATCCTTCATCTGCCTAATTTTCAATGCTTCTGCGATGAATTTCGCAACTGATTTAATTACAAGTTCATCATCTGATGATAACACGACTGTGACATTTTGTCTTTTCGCTATATCTAACTGGAAAAATGAACAATTTGTCTGCACTTCATTATAAGCAGTACAGTGGAACAGAAAGTGTTCTTCGTCATCAATAATATGTCTACATGCAGGACAAGGTGATTCTGCGGATGTTTCACATTCAAACCATCTTTTGTTCGCATTAAAACCTAATGTCCTCAACCTAAATCTTGCGTAATTTATTCTGTGCCATTTATCTGTTATGACATTGAGAAACTTTTCAGAATGAAACACATTTTTAAATGAGAAAAACCAGCGATATTTTTCTTTACTTTCCATATCCGAGTGCCAATTCTGTTTAAAAGAACAAATAAGCCTGTCTTTAAATTCTGCAATGAACTGTTGCTCATTTCTTACTTCCTGGGCCATCCACACTATTCCAAAACCCTGTTCTGAAAGGACTTTCTTTACTTTATAAGCCCAGTTTTCCTTACCTTTTTACATTTCTAGAAACATCATATCATAGGCTTGCCTGCTCAAACGGGACTGGGGTAGCTTCAATATCTTCAACCAGTACTTAATACATTTCACAAATGTACTTATATACAATGGGTATCTGCCCATTTCTCCATATAAAACGGTGTTGGATGAATGAATAGGTACTTGAAGGAAACGCTTTATAGCATACGTGTGTACTTTTTCCATCTGCGAATTTTCATGTAAGCCCCAAATTTCAGCTGCATATGTAAGAAGAGGTTTTATCTTTGTATCAAACATTTTCCAAAATATACCAGTCTATACAATTCAGTTTTCTCAGGGATTTCAGAATTTCAATAGTACCTTTTTTCCCTTTTCTCAGGGATTCTTCCCATGCGTAACGGAAAGTTAATTTTGTTGAAAACATCATTCCAAGATATTTATATGAATTAACTACTTGAACATCTGCATTTCCATAAGACCATTTTTCATACACTGATAGGTGGCCACCCATTCTAAAGACCACTATATTCGTCTTATCCAAGTTAACTGATATACCTAAGCGGTCTGCTTCTTCTTTCAATACATTTAGTTGGTTTTGCAAACCTACAACTGTTCCGGACAGAAGAATAACATCATCAGCATACAGTAGTAAAACTAATTCAACTGCTCCAGGTATCATCTGGATACCATGTCTTCCTTTGCGGGACAATTCCACCGCCAGTTCGTTTATGAAAAAAGAAAACAACTGTGGACTCAACAAGCATCCTTGTTTTACTCCATTTGGACAATCAAAATAATCTGAATACTCACTCTTCACACGCACACATGCAAACACTGAGTTGTAGACCCCTCTAATAGCCATGTACAGTTTACTATTAACACCACTTTTACGGAGTCCTTTGTTTTCCTTAGCGTAAAATACTCGTTACGTGACGGAGAGAGAGAGAGAGAGAGAGAGAGAGAGAGAGAGAGAGAGAGAGAGAGAGAGAGAGAGAGAGAGAGAGAAACACAGCATTTCACCAACAAGAAAAAGACTAGCCAGACATCTAACGGCAATAGGACGGTACACGAATCAGTCAACCCCATCTCCTTCTCTCCGTCACACAATAGTGCAGGGACATCAGTAGATCTCTACCCGAAAAATCCTGACCAAGGGAACCTGAACAGAACGTGTGTGTGTGTGTGTGTGTGTGTGTGTGTGTGTGTGTGTGTGTGTGCGTGCGTGCGTGCGTGCGTTGTGTGTGTGTGTGTGTGTGTGTGTGTGTGTGTTGTGTTGTGTGTGTGTGTGTGTGTGTGTGTTTGTGTGTGTGTGTAACTGCATGCATACGTGCGTGTATGCGTGCGGACGTGCGCGCGCGCCCCCGTGTGTGTGTATGTGTGTGTGTATGTATGTGTGTGTGTGTGTGTGTGTGTGTGTATGCCCATATGCACAGGCACACATATATCCACACATTATATGCACTTAGACATGTGCACATACGTGCATAAAGGAGCATGCTTACACAAGCCCCCCCCCCCCCTCCACACACACACACACACATGCAGGTATGCACCACATACACTGGCACACACACACATAGGTCCATGCTTCCCCAGCCCTGCACACACATACACACACACATGTACTCTCATCACAAGCACATACGATGATAACAGTGCCACAGAGAATGCTCGTTAGGTACCCAAGGTCTGATGAGCTCTTTGCACTGATGCACAGGTCAGACATCAGCTGACTCATAATCATGAGACCCTTTTCTGAACTCGATGTTTAAACTCCTTTTGCTCCCCAGATCAGGACCTACTTGTAGGTTAAATCTAAACACACTGCAGAGAACATACCTAAACCCAATCTTCTAACTCCCATTCTTCCCCAACACAAGAGGTTCCAGCAGTTTAGATCTAAACATACAGCAGAAAACATGACCAAACCCGATCTTTAAACTCCCACTGTTCCCTGGAGCATGACTTACCAGTAGTTTAGATCTACACATACTTCAGAAAACTCAATCTTTAAAGTCCCATTCTTCCTTAAAATAGGACTTACCTGCAGGGTAGATCTAAAAATACTGCAGAGGTAAACTTACTTTTTAAACTCTCATTGATCTTAAGCAAAAGACTTACCAACAGTTTAGATCTAAACATACTGCAGTGATCACCATTAAAGGAGTTCTCACCCATTTTTACAAATCTATTTTGACCAAATACACGGTTTTGGTATGTGGTCGTATTGCGAAACCCAGCCCCGAATCAGCCGCCTGTGCTCTCATCTTGCAGTGAGAGCAGCATTTCCTGCGGACTGGGAAAGCGAGAGGCTGAAACAGGAACGAGAGCCTCGATTTCGATAAAAGGGGAGTTTCCCGACTGATGACGTAGAAAAGCCAAGTCGCTGTTCGTGTTCGGCTGAAGTGAGATGGGGCGAATGTGTGCTGTGTCTGGTTGCGGAATTTCATCAGGAAATAAGCAAAGAGTAAGCGTTCATGCTTTTTTAGGTGCCTCCAGCCAGTTTAGGCGATTGTGGATAAATTTTGTCACCACAACGAGGAAAGATTTTGTTCTTCAGGACAGTGAAAGTGAACAGCAATTGAAAAGATTTCTACAGCAGGGAAGAGAATTAGTGAGATGATGCAGTAGCTGACAAACTCCTGTTCAAAGGAAAAGGCATTATCTGATCGATCTAAACAACTGAAGGAAAATGTGGTTTATCACATAATCATTTTAAAGTTATTTACATACTACGGTAATGTGTGTGTGTGTGTGTGTGTGTGTGTGTGTGTGTGTGTGTGTGTGTGTGGAGAACAGATGTATGTATGTGCATGTGTATATCATGTACTATCTGTGTCGTGCGTATGTGTGTACATGTACATAATATGGTCAACCTGTAAAATGTCGAACTGCCTGGAAAGAAACACAAGCGTCTGATGGCGAGGGAGGTGGTACTGTACAAGGAGCTGTAGGTTCAAACTGGTACGGCTGAACTCCATACACTTCAGTGAAAGTTTCACGTTCGATATCCTCTTCGTTGGAACTTGACTCGTAGCTGGGAGCATCTGCCATTATCGCCGGAAAATAGTTGAGTTTTACATCCTCATAGCGAAAGCTTTTAGGGACATGTCTTTCATTCACGGTAGTCTTGGCATTTATACGTCACTTGCGGAATCCCCGACTCTCGTCTCTTTCTGTACTGTGCTCGGCAATCTCCGTGGCGAGTCACGATTTGGCTACTTGCACGACCCGAAACACGGATAGAAGTGAGTTCCAGAAGAAAAGTAACACGTACATCGAAACACGCTCGATCATACTTTTGAACAACCCAAACATGCTATTTAGGGGTGAGTACCCCTTTAACCTCAATCTTTGAACTCCCATCGTTTCAAAGCCCAGGACTTACCAGTAGTTTAGATCTAAACATACTGCAGATAACTCAATTTTTGAACTCCCCTTGTTCCTCAACACACACAACGTACCCACAGGTTAAATCTAAACACACTGCAGAGATCATCATCAACAAATTGGTACACGAACTTTAAAAGAATGGCTTAAAAGGAGAAGCTTAGGCAATGATAGCAGAAAATGAAAAACAACAACAACATAAGACTGGCTCCCAGAGGAGCAGTTCTCAATTGAGGCTTGAATTGTGACCCCTGTAGCACGGCAAATCCTACCTGCAGTTTCACTTTAAATCATGTCCTACGGTTTCGTCCACACCAGAGCCAAAATAAAATATACTACATAGACTTAAGAAAACCATGAATAATCACCAGTTTACTTAAAACGATCATCAAAGCAGAAACAATTATAACGTGACTGAAGAAAAGAAAAAGATATACGGGCAGGACGTAGAGAAGCACTGTCCTCAACCGCCAAACAAACCAGCTGGAAGCAAACCTGCACCATCCTTGGAAGCCTGCACCGTGTTCATATAGGGTGCAGGCACGCACAGGATATCTTATTAACACGTGAAGGGTTATAATTGCTCCCTGGCAGATACCATTGTGTAATGGCCACCGGATGTCACATGACAGAACTTCCACAGGAGTGTTCCTATGGGTGTATCAGCCCATATTTCATGACTGTAGAGCCCACTAGCAAAAAATGCCACCGCCATGCAACTGCTGTGTGCATCCCATAGCCTAACTCGTCGCTGTTCCTCTGACAGGTGATGACAGCACAACTCCAGACACGGCCAAGTTTTTGCCATGAAGTCTTACATGCTCTCTAAAGCGAATCCCGGGTCACAGTCTTTCCCGATGTCCACAGGACTTTCCCTGCAGTCAGTGAGTCTTTCCACACAGTCACTGGACCTTTCCCCAGAGTCGGCGAAAAGGCAGACAAAAAACAACAACAAAAATAAAAAAACAAAACAAAACAAAACAAAAAAAACACTCGCAGGTACGGGTAGGACCTAGAGAAGTAATGTCCTCAACTACCAAACAAACAGGCAGAGCAATCCTGCACCATCCTTGGAAGCCTTGTCTCTGTTCACATACGGTGCAGGCACGTACAGGGCACTCCATTAACACGTGAAGGGACATAATTGCTCACGGGCAGATGTCATTGTGTAGTGGCGACTGGATGTGACATGACAGAACCTCCACGGAAGCATTCCCGTAGGTGCACCAGCCCATATTTCATGACTGCAGGGCCCACCGAGAAAATCAACGCCACCACCAAGCAACTGCCTTGTGCATCTTGTAGCCTCACTCGTTGCTGTTCCACTGACAGGTGATGACAGTACAACTCCACGCACGACCAAGCTTTCGCCATGAGGTCTACATAGACTTAAGAAAACCATGAAGCGTCACCACTTTGCTTAAAATATTCAAGACAGAATCAATCATAACATGACTGTGATACTTTATAGGTCAAAAGTAAGGAGATGTTTACAGACCACAAGAATTTGTGTACTTATATTTTTGTCCCAAGAAGTGAATACAGCTGACATTGAATCATCAACAAATTTCTCAAAGGCTGTGTAAAATGGAAGGGAAACAAATCCAGCCTTTTCACAACTTGAGTACTGGTGCCATAAATTATCCCCATGCAACGTCACAATGTGACAAAACACAATATGTAACAAAGTGTGCGGTACCAGAACTCATTATGAACACAAAAAGTTCTTAGCATGCCATTGTATTCTGGTCCAAAGGAACGAAGAAACATCTAATGCTTCCACAGCTTTACGTCACAACTGGTAACAGCTTCATGTTTGACTCACTTGTGTAAAAACGTGAGCCTAAACACAACACACACACACACACACACACACACACACACACACACACACACACACACAACATACACACACACACACACACACACTGAATCCAGTCACACACACACACACAAAGATTCAAAGATTTTAATCCTTTGACCCCTTTTGGGGCATGGAGGACTTGAAACAAATCAAACAAATAGAATGAAACAAACTAAACATCCAAATCTTCCCTGTAATTAACACACTGAATGTAATGTTACACAACTTTACTAAGTTTTAAAAACTTCGCTAATTTTAGCAACGCTTTCTTATCACAACAAAGCAAACGACAATACTTGAATACGGACTTTGTACATGTAAATTTTCTAGGTATAAACTTATTTCTAATTTCGCTATATTTGTTACATTTCATTACAAAATGAAATTCATCACCAAGGTCATTCTGGTCACAGTCCCGACAGAATTGTTCATCGTGAGGTATTCCAAATCGTCTGTCAATTTCTATCATGAGTTTTTGATTGCCACAGCGAAACCAAATCAGTGGGTATATATAAACATCAGGTAACATTTTAATATATTTTCCACGGCGAAACAGTGTTCTAAAATTTCTGTAAAATAAACACTTATTACTGGATTCTAAAGCATCATTCCATGCACGTATGTAAATGTCTTCTAATGAATTACGAACATTTCTACAGAGACTGTGAACAGACCAAAAATTTTGTGTCTCCCACACACAGTCGAATCCTATTTCTGTTAGGACATCCTGTATACACATGAACCACCTAGATGTAAAACCCTGATTTCTGTATAAATCAAATAATACTTGATACAATCTAGATGAATATTTGTCTGTTTGTGAAGAAAGTAGGGATGACCAGAATTTTATCGTTCGTGCATTTACGTGAACTAAAACAGGATTCATTCCTAGTTCTCTATATGTCAGTTCTTTTTTGGTAGAACGATTTAAATGAAAAAGATGCTTTAAAAATTTAAGCTGAAAACTTTCCATTAGCTTTAAATCACTACATCCCCATATTTCACAGCCATATAAAAGCACAGGCAGTAACATTGACTTGTACAATGTACAATGTCCAGTACAATGTTTATAGGCAAATTTTGAAATCTTGCCATCTTTAATAAAGAAAACATTGCACATTGCACTTGGTTATACAAATACTTCTTACATTTATAAAAAAAAATTCCTGTTCTGCTAAAGATTATACCTAAATATTTGAAAGTGTAGTATTTCTATAGACTGGTTTCTGAATTTTAGGGGGTTTTTTTTTTAGGATTATTGCGTCCATTAAAGACTACACCCTTTGTTTTTGTTACATTAACATTAAGCTTCCATGTACTACAACACTCGCTTAATACATCAAGAGCATGGTTGTAAACCGCAAAAAAAATCTGCAATAATAACAATATCATCAGCGTATAAAAGTAAAAGTAAATTAATGTAACTTAATAAATCTGAGTCAGGAAGATTTAAATCAATATTTAAGAAAGCACAGTTACGATATGTGAGATATAGTTCAAGATCATTCAAATACAAAGAAAATAGCAAAGGTGAAAGATTTTCACCTTGACGAACACCTCTAAAACTGCCAAAATATTCAGACTGACTTCCATTTTCAAATATACAAGATTTTATTTGCTGATACATATTCGTGATTACTTGCAAAATCTTTCATTTACACATTCTTTCATAAGCTTTTGCTATAATCCCTGCCTTCAAACTGAATCAAACGCTTTTGTGAAATCAATAAAACACAAAACAGTTGCTTTTTATGACTATTGAAAATATCAATTAAGCTTTTTTAAAACAAATACATGATCTGTTGTAGAATGAGTTCGTCGAAAACCAGCTTGATTTTCCGAAAGTGTGTTGTTATTCTCGATAAAATTTGTCAAACGGTTATTCAAAATTGTTGTGAACAGTTTTCCAACACAACTCAAAAGTGTTATACCTCTATAATTGTTACAGTCCAGTTTACTACCTTTTCCTTTGTATATTGGCAGAATAAGTCCAATCAACCATTCTTCTGGTATGGTTCCTGTATCAAGAACTTTATTGAAAAGTTTACAATAACTTGTTTTGAGAACTCGAATGCTTTGTTTTATAATATTCATTTCGTACTTTATCTATCCCACAAGCCTTTCCATTCTTAAGTTGCTGTACAGCTTTTTTCACCATCTTCGTCACTTATTGGTGCATTTAGAAATTCAAGATCATATTGCAAGTCACAGTTAGTATCACTTTCATTCTCAGCACTATCTGGTTGAACATTCAATGATTTAAAATGTAAGAAAAGATCATCCATACTAACAGGACATTCGTTTCTCTTTTTGATTTTAATGTTTTCCCAATATTCTCTTGGTCTATAAGCTTTTAGATTACGATTCTTCTTATGCCAGTGTTTTGTGTAAACTCTATACGATTTTCTGAGAACTTTTTTGTATTCTTTACTGCTAATTTCAACCTCTCTACGGTTGGGACTAGAATCATTTAATTTGTTCTATGTTTGGCTGTAAAATACTTTTTTCTATGTTCCCTGCATGTGGCATCAAACCACGGCTTACTTTCATGGCTTTTGTCTGACTTTTGCTTTGTACCTTTTGACACATTTTTTACTTCTCCTGGAGTGTCTTTAGCTGCTTCTAACAGAATTTGTGATAACTGTGACGGACCGTTTCCCGGCCAGTCACAAATTTCCGTGCAACCATGCTAACCGGAAGGTAGTCGTCAGAAGCCGGTTGAAAAGTTTACCTGACTGCTGCTCACCTGCGCTATGTTTAAGCCAGGTGAGCTGAAATGGTTAGGTAGTCTCTGCAGTGATTCCGGCAACGCAACTACCCAGAAGCCGAAGAGGGACTCCTATCTGTTTTTGGTGGCAGTCAGGTATTTATCATTAATATTTATTTATTAGCAAACTGAAGCCGTATTCCCGTTTAGGAGTGACTGAAACTTCCTCAGCCCACTGTGAAAGTTTTGCTTAGAAAAGAAAAGTATTTGTTGTGATCTGTTATCCCATGACTTGATAGGGTAGCAAAACGAAATTATTTCGGAAAATATGAATTTGTTTATTTTGTGACTTAACTAGTTATGAACTTCATGATAAAAAAGGTGTTGATTATTCCAATGTGGTTTAGCTTGGCTTTGCGAGAAGAGGGAGAGTTTTGATGCTATGGATAATAAGCTCCCAAAGTGTGTGACAGAGACTATCATATGTGCTGGTTTTGATTTTTTGATGTGGATGAGTATTTAACTCACTCTTGATATGAATATTGGATAGTTCTGTGTTGGTAAACAAGAGTGTGTGGAAATCTTTCCCTTACATATATTGAAGTAGACGAATCTTTTGAGAAAAGAAACCTTCTAAAATCTGGTGATTATATGAAATGAAATGAACATTCTTGTCGTG
This sequence comes from Conus canariensis, assembly GCA_033310375.1. Classification (NCBI taxonomy): domain Eukaryota; kingdom Metazoa; phylum Mollusca; class Gastropoda; order Neogastropoda; family Conidae; genus Conus; species Conus canariensis. The sequence continues at coordinate 28,945,623 of CM065743.1, forward strand.
ATACAAGAGAAAGAAATGAACATTTTTGTCGTGATGAAAGACATTCATAGTTTGATGAAAAGTAATCATTAATTGTGTGTAATGATTGTATTCATGGTTTATTGAAGAGGGTCTAGGTGGGAATCCTTCCCCGAATTTGAAAACATGATTTTGAAAGGTTTATACTGAAACCCTTTCTATTATAGTGTTGTGATTCCGGAAAAGGGAATGTTGTAGTGTTATGAAGAAAGAATATGCTGATGTTTGTCCCAAGTTCTAGAGGAATGTGATGTGGCTAATAAATTCGAATGTAGTCGTGATCGTAATGAATAGTAGCCATGATAATCAAGGTAGTTAATCAGTTCCCCCAGGTAGAAGTGTACCTGGTCTCAAGGGGACTGGCTGCCACTTGTTGAGGGTCGGGGCTGCAGCTGTGTTCTACCTCCTTGTTCTCCACCTTGTGTCGGCGTGGAGAGGCTGGCCTGAGTGCCGACAACTACTCTATCTGCCACTGCGCCCGGGACCGACTACCTGCTGAGCCAGTTGGGCTGGAGACGCCGCTGCTGCCAAGCCAGAGCGCCGCTCCCAAGATTTGATCCAGCGACCTGTTGGCTAGGCCGTCGCTGCGTTTGTTTTGTTGTGAGCCATGGCTCCTGTGTGAGACTGTCGCCTTGTTGTCGGCAGAGACGCCGTCAGTGTGGTAGTGATTTTGAGCCACAGCTCTGTGAAGTTCCACTAGTCCTGTGTCGGACCTGACTCTGTAGACGTCGTCTTCGTCATCTTTAGCATCCTCCTCGTCATCGTTGGAACCCTGCGCAATTCAGAGAACTGTGTTGGACTGGACGCGGCCAGCACCAGCAGTGCTAGTAGATAGCCAATTAAATATAGATATATTTTGTGTCGTGCGCCCTGTGTTTGGCGTACCTGGAAGTAGTATACATATATAGTTCTGTGTGTATGCTTTATGGTTGGCGTGCCGACCTATTGATGAACTTCTATTTATTATATATGTTTGTCTGATGGCTCGGGCAGCATAAAACAAAAAAAAGTGTTGTTCTGTTGCCTGGCTGTCAATGTTCGGGTGAGTGGGTGTGTGTATGTGAATTCGAAAAGTCGTGCATGCATCCATACTTTCTGTGTGAGAGTCAGACAGTCAGACACCCGCAACACACTCATTCCATCCCTAACAATAACAATGTATAGGCATCGGCAACAGAAGCGTTTTCATTATCAAGTATATTGTTTAATTCCTCTATGTTTTTAGCAAGTAAGTTTTCTTTAAACATCACACACACACACACACACACACACACACACACACACACACACACACACACACACACAATATATATATATATTATTCTATTATAAAAAAAAAACTTGCTCTTATGTCTTAGAGTGAAGAAATAGGGGGAAATAAGCATTTATATCTGCAGTGGCAGCTAATTCTGCCTAACTAACAGTATGTGCTTGAGAGGGTGAGTGGGGAATAGTAAATGCTTTTCAAATGAGTCTTCAGCAAGCTTATAGTCTCCAAGGAAGAGACACTCTCCAATGGGGAGGAAACTCACTAACATATAACTCCTGGTCAGATACCGGTATTTCGAAACCTGATTGTTTCTCCTCAGTGACTGCGGAAAGTGGTAACTTAACTCCTCTGCCTTTTCGGTTTTAAGAAGAATGCTATCCCAGAATAAGGCTGGTGTGCAATACCATAGTATGTTTGTTGATATATATATATATATATATATATATATATATATATATATTATATATATATATATGTATGTATGTATACTCTGACAGTTTTGGTTGTCAAAGTATGTGTGTGCTTATGCACGGAAGTGTGTGTGCATGCATGCATGTGTTGAATGTAAACTTGAAACACTGGCATTTTCTCAGCGAGTACAAACATACAAGTCATGAAGTTCGACAAACTGATTGATGTTAATCATACCTTTTTCAATAAATCTCGTATGTGAAGATGTCATTGAACTTCAACAGCTACAAAATCTGCAATCTTCTTTTCCATCAATAGTTTCAAAATTACAAAACTGACTTTTTCTTTAAATGTGATCACTTAAAATTACTGTGTCGTACTCTGATGAATGACATATTAGATTATATCATATGCAAACATTGTCGCCAGTGTTACGCTAAATTCATTAAAAAAAGGACCTTTTCTTGTGGTTTTTATCGGTCAGGTATGGATGTATAAGTATTCTGCTACAAAGAAAACGAAGATTGACTACAATTAGTTACGCGTTGCATAACATGAATAAGTAAGTATGCGAGTTTACTGTTCGTAGTTAATCAGTCATGATATATTCAAAAAAGAAACAGGAATGCATCCAACATTTCACATTTTCGGGGGTGGGGGTGGGTGGGGGTGGGTTGCGTTTATGCGTGCGCGCGCGCGCGCGCGCGCGCGTGCGCGTGTGTGTGTGTGTGTGTGTGTGATTGGTATTGTACTTACTAGCCTCTTCATTTGTCCCATCCGCCCACTGTCTCTCATCTTTGTGTTTGTGGGGTGTGTTCCTCACATGCGAGTCTATAGGCATTGCTCCCTTGTTTTCTGAAACCAGTGATGACCAAAGTTTTCCTGAAGTTGTGTACTTCAAAGGTTTGCGTTTTTAACGAAGAAGAAGAAGAAGAAGAAGAAGAAGAAGAAGAAAGAACAACAACAACAAGGAAGAAGAAGAACGAGAAGCTCACTGAATCAAGGCTCTTTAGGTGGTTTTAACTTGGGATTAATTCAGAATGGATTTCCATCCATTTTAGCAGCTTATCTTCTTTAGATTTTCTCCGCTTTTCTGCCAAAGTGTTGAACGTGTACAGAAAGGGATTAATGGCGGCGTTTAAAGGTAATATGAATATTGCCAGGGCCACATTCACTTCACCTGGTATGGGGATACCAGACAACGCCAACATCCCACACAGTCCAATGGGAAACCAGCACATGAAATCTGTCAGTGCTATAGCGATCAGTCTTCGAGCTATGGTCATGTCTTGTGACGCTTTGGTAGAACCGGTCTTCAAAGTGTTGCTCTGTATGGACCAGTAGATAAACGCCTGACCCACAGAGATAAGCACGAACAGAACAAAATTGAGAACAATCAGAACGCCAAAAGAATAGTGTTTTCCTTTGAACTCTTGTCTCGTAACTGGCAGTGGAATGCAGATGCCTGTCTGGGCATAAAACTCCCAGTGGGATGTCACTGGAAGCAAAGGCAGCAAGGCCAGAAACCAGCCAGTCACCCAGACTGTCAGGCTAGCCATGGCTGCTGATGTTCTCTCAAATCGCAAGGCGCTGAAAGGAAAACAGAGAACAACAAAACGATCTAGAGTGATCAAACAGATGATCAGAGCTGACACCTCACTAGACAGCAGAGACAGAACACCGGCCACCTTGCAGGTCACACTGTGTTTCCACGTGTCATCATGATGGACGTACGTGCCCTGGTAATGGCTATCAGCTACACCTATAACAGCCATGTAGACACCCATCAGAAAGTCTGCCATGGTCAGGTTGGTAACAAACACACTGAAACCATTTGAAGAGGTCACGTTCCTCCTCAACAAACGCGCACAAAAGCAGAAGATGTTGCCAGATACAGACAGACAAGTAACTAGCCACAGAAACCCCCGGTATAGCCATGACGTTAATAAATCTTCACATGATGAAATTTCATCTTTGGGGGCATGACAGGAGGAAACGTCAGAATTACTGGGTAGAATTTCACTGCAGCACAGTTTAAAGTTCTGTGAGGAGATGGTATGTAGATGTGAAAGACCTTCAAAAACGTCTGGTTGAAACGTCTTAATGGGACTTCCAAGTGTGTACAGTTCAGTCAACTGCAATGTGAAATGAAAACCACTGAAACCAATTGTATGAATAGATGTAAAAGTTAAATTCAATTTCTGTAAAGCAGGAAACTGTACTAAAAGTCTGGAATCAAACACTGTCAGTGCTGTATATGAAAGATCCATTGTCGACAGCATGGTTTGTTGGATGTCCGAAGAAAAATCGGTGGAGAGAGTCGTGATGGGATTGTTAGACATGGACAACGACTGCAAGCTTTCTAATCCAAGAAAAGAAGTGATATTAACGTGTTTCAGATTGTTGTCCTTGAGATCAAGGAGTCTCAAATTTAACAGTTTTGATGCAGGCAAGACCGTTAGGGAGCAATTGACAAGAACCAGACGGACAAGATAAGCATTGCTGCCTACATCGGACAGCGTCATTCCAGAACCTGTAGCGTCCAAAGAGCGGATTGGAGGGAACATGACAGCATCGAAAGACTGGGGACAAAGCAGGGAATGAACCTGACAGAGACATCCCACAGGACACATAACATTGCACCATAGCTCATCATCATACATTGGGCAGTGAGGCCAGCCATCACACACATGGTCGCTATGGACACAAACCGTTGAAGACCTGCATTGGAGAAGTCCTGGACATTTTACATCAGCACATCCTTCTTCATCCTCATGACCTGCACAGTCGTGCATCCCATTGCATCGGGTATGAATGGGCAGGCAATCATTGAGCTGACCAGGACAACGGTAATGACTGTCAGGACATGGCTCACTGATATTTATTGCAGAAGAGATGAACCGTGCAATTCCATTGAAGTTGACCAGAGCAGGAGAAGGAATACGTTGCATATCAAAGTATTTCGCTTGGAAAGAATCACAATTCCTTTCGTCCGAGTCATCCTGACAGTGCGATGTTTGATCACACAGGTGGCTATATGACACACACTGACCACTGGTACATGTGAACAATATGTTTGCACATAGAGGATGCTGACAGAACGATTCATCACTGGCATCCAGACAATCGGCTGCGAAGTCACACACCAAGCTGTAGGACACAGTGGCTGTATCTTCAGCACTGCATGTAAATGTGGAAGTTAAAGCGACATCAAGGTCTCTGTGAGTCAACATGTTCATGGACAATGTTTGATCAGGAAACTGACACGGAGATGAATACAGTTGACCGCACGCTTCATCCTGGCTGGAACCACAGAACAGTTGTGTCTGTGTCACACCACCATTACGGCAAACTGTTACAGAGTGCTGTGTTTGGGGTAGCCGCAATTTTATATTGTCTACAACAAATCTATTTGGATGAAAGGATTCTGTTTCTGTCGCGTTTGTTTTGACTTCACATATCGCTAACTGTCCGTACTGAAACGAAGTAGACTGTCGGTGTGTACTTAACACCATCATGCTGTTGAGGGACATAGAGACAGGAAGTTTATAACCTACCCTTGTAAATAACCCTCCAAACAAATGATGGAAGACAGTCTTGTCTTCACTACATAAACTATATCTATACATATTGGGCAATGCTAAATCATTACTATGCACGCCAATTAAAAACTTTTCTCGTGCACTCCAGTATCTATTTGATTTGTTTGTGATCACGCCGTAAGGGTCATACTGACACGGGGGAAATCCTAATGTGCCCCCGAGCAAATTACACTTTTCATCAGCTCTTCTATGGCGTTGTGCTTCATCTCTGTACTGTCCATGCAGACCTCCAATAATTTTGTAACAACGGTCACAAAACGCCACCATTCCACGGCACTCAACACTGCTGAAGGGGCAGTGCTCTGTTTCATCCCGACCGTCTTCACACTCTGTCAGCAAGTTACACGCCATGTGATGCTGAAAGCTGGAATAATGCTCCACTGAACAATTCCAGAGTCCAGTTGATAGCTTTTTGGGAGCTTCATTTTCAAGGAAAAAAGACAAGAACATTTGGAAACATGGTATGTTTGCTTCTTGGACACACTGGCATGTAAGCAAGTTAAGACAGAATTTCCCTGCATCAACATGAGACATACTGGCCCTGCCAAAATTTACTTGATTAGACCAGATTCTTTGCATACGAAAGATATCATGACACGTTCTCCTGGCGCGTGCCAGGGAGATTCTGATTTCTTCTCGTATGAGTGGTTTAAAGCTAATCATTAGAAAATGTCGGTATGGCACAGAGAAATCTATACAAGTAGGATATGGGTCATTCGCAGTTGCATTTCTTCCAATAGTGACATACCCTGATGACGTCGATGTCATTACAAGAACCATGTGTCCAGAACCTTTGAAACAGTTTAGCCTTTAAAATTGTATAGAACAATGCCAGTTACAAGATTTGTATGCGAAATACCAACCGGACAACGTAACTGCTATGCACTGAAGTTTTTCGAGAATTTCTATATCATTGTGATTAGTGTGTGTATCATCATAACCACGACGATGATGATGATCATGAAGATGATGATGATGATGGGTTGTTGTTGTTGTTTGCTGTTGTTGCTGTTGTTGTTGTTCCTCTTCTTCTTCTTCTTTTGAGTACATAAATGTCACATATCCTTGGTCACAGACCAAGCTCTATGTTTTTTTTTTTTTCTTTTTTTTTTTTTTTTTTTTTGTTTTCGATTGACAGTCTCATTTCCACAATGGGCTGCTTGCCTGGTTAAAACTGATTGAAGAGCCGACTGCTAGGACTTGTCATTGATTTTCTGCGTCAAACAGTAATTCAGTTTTTCACTCATTCTTTCGACGTTCTATGGAGGATGTGTGCGTTTAAATAGAGAACCTTGGTTTACAGATTCTTCATATAACTTTGTCGGGAAATGGAGTCTGAACCATGCTTCCTCTAAGGAAAAAAAGTCTCATTGTACGAAACGGCCTGGTGGAGATCAAACTAGGTAGCACCTGCACCTAAATCTAATGTTTGTTATTATCTATGCAATATCTAGGCTAAAATCAGCTTAGTTTTACATGGCGCGTCTTCCAAAGATATGAGAAGCATATACCTGATCACTCTCAATATTTTCTTTTTGTGGGTCGTCCAATCTCCAAGTTTTCGCCACTTTTTTTTTCTGATTTCCGCTTTTTCTTCTTTTTTTTTTTTTTTTATTTATTTTTCAAAACAGTGGGGCCTCCATCCTCCTATTTTCTCCACTGTCATTTTTTTTTCTTTAGAAACTGACTCATATTTACCATGTATTGCCTGTGTGTTCATTAACAGATGGACATTCACTTGATGGTCTTAATGTTTTAGCGTTTCATGCAAAGCGCCTTGGATTATCCATGTACTAATGTGTGGTGCACTGACATTTTCATTTTGCGATGTTCGCTGCATAGTATACTTTTAGTTAAAGAGAATACACACTCGCACCTCCTCCCATTCTCAACATTTAGCGTTTGATCCCTTCTTGTATCGAACCCAAGCACAATAGGTGGAGACAGTGATCCACAAAAAGAAACCCACCAAACGTTTCGAGCCATTAGCTCTTTGCCAATGGTGAGGAAGTAAGGACAAACATATTTAAGTGGAAAGAGCTGTTGTTTTCTTGACAGACAGCAGTTTGAAGAAACCATGTTGTTTCGATGGGTTTAATGTTAACTTCTTTCTTTCTCTCACTCTTTTGTGTGTGTGTGTGTGTGTGTGTGTGTGTGTGTGTGTGTGTGTGTGTGTGTGTGTGTGTGTGCGTGCGTGCGTGTGTGCGTGCGTGCGTGAGTGCGTGCGTGTGCGTGTGTTCTATTCTTCCTGCTCGAGTTTTTTTTGTTTTTTTGTTTTTGTTTTAACTAAGACGCTTGGGTTTAAGAGCTGTCTAGCAGTATATAATACAATTACGTTTTTTTTTTTCTCTCTGTCTCATTTTAGGCATTCTTGACCAGATGATATGTCATTGTATTACTTTGAAGGCCAGCATGACCAGAAACATGAGCAAGAACAACTTTGTAAATATCATATCTCCGAAAAATGTAACATTACAAACAAAAGAAAAAAATCAGGAGTTCAGAATGGCCACCAGAGCTGAAAGGGAGTCAAAGAGAATGAGGAAGTCCTGATGCTTGGAGTGAAAGATCATGAGGAAAACCAGGCCAGGGGCTGGGAGTTCAGCAGCATAGGTAGAATTGTCAGAGCGATTTTTAAAAATTCTTGAGCAGGAACAGCACAAATAATTCCCTCCTCAGGCTTAGAACCATCACTTAATCTTGCTAATAAGGTGAACTTTTGAACGGATCTCTGCAAAAATGTCTCATGTGGTGGAGAGCCGATGGAGTTCTTTCAGAAAAAAGAAGACTGAAGCAAAATTCCAGAATTAAAACAAATACATTGGTGGATTGTCTTGGAATTTGGAAAGATCACGAACGACTCAAGTTCGGTATCAGTATTAAACACACACAAACACACACACACACACACACACACACACACACACACACATATATATATATATATATATATATATAGTGAACGGTTTTTATATTTATAATATACATTTTCCCATTTTCTTCTTTTTTTTTTTTTCAAATCTTTGCCAAGTCATTACTATAATGATGGAAGAATTGCTAACCTGTACTTGTTTTCCCCCACTATTTAATTGTTCAGCATTATATTGTTTGGTCAAAGGAGATCCAAGTAAAGGTTGTTTTGCAAAATTCTTAGCCGCTGACAATGCTTGGGTTATTGAACAGCAGAGCTGACCACTCAAACTGTTCCATATCTTTTGATCTCCTTTGCATCCTTCGAGGGATCCTCAAGCATAGGCTCAAAGATTGTCCCCTACATTTTATACTGTTTGCATAATGGTTTTACTTTTTCAGCAACTTTTTTCCTCTCCACACTTTCGTTTTGTTTTATATTACTACCTTTAGCTGGCTACTTTGGGGGTGCTGTTGGATTCTTTTTTGAACCCATGGTGGAGAGAATACCATAGAATCACGGACTGTGATGTGTCTCTATTTGACGCCAAGAGCACAGACACAGTCAGCCGTGTCTCTCTGATGAGTCCGATCCAGCGGACGAAAGGCCTCTTAGCAGGCGGTACATATAGATTTGCGTTCGAGAGGGATTGCGACGGTTACCTCGTGCAGCTAGTGAAGAGTTTTCATATTTATAAAATACATGTTCCCATTTTCTTCAATTTCTTTTTTCAAATCTTTGCCAAGTCATTACTACAATGATGGAAGAATTGTTAACCTGCCCTTGTTTTCCCCCACTACTTAATTGTTCAGATATATATATATTATATATATATATATAATTTTATGAATACACATTCCTAAGAATAAAGCAAAACCAGGATTCTCTTGAACTTTCTTCTGGCTGCCGGTCGAAAAAACGAATAGACTGCGAACTGTCCATTTTCTGCTTTCAATCTTTGAATGGCTTAGCTCCTTCCTACCTTTCTGATCTCCTTCATCTTTATGTTCCTTCCAGACAGTTGCGTTCTTCTATCGACAACACTGCTCAAAATCCCTCGATTTCAAACTAAAACCTATGGCGATCGTTCGTTTTCTTTTCAGGGTCCTGTTTCTTGGAATAAACTCACAGTATCTTTGTGTACGTGAAACACTCTGTCTTCCTTCAAGGCATCGCTAAAACAACCCTCTTCTCTTATCAATAGCAGTTCTTTCTTCCCCTTCCTTTGCCCATCAAACTGATTCTGCGACTGTGTGTGTGTGTGTGTGTGTGTGTGTGTGTGTGTGTGTGTGTGAAAATGCACCCTTGTTTGTAGGTGCATGATACTTATTGCAATGTCATCTTATTGGTTTCATTTATGTTTTCTTTAACCCTTTCTGTATTTGTAGGCGCTAAGGGCTTATAATGTAAGATCAAGCGCTATAAATAAGCCTTCTTCTTATTATGAGGATGATGATGTTATTGATGGTGTTATTATTATTATTATTACTATTATTATTATATCATTATTATTATTTATTATCATTATTATTATCAAATGAGGTTGAAAAACAGTTATATTCTTTTCTGACTTGTAGAACAGGATCAAACAATAGTTTCAAGAGAGTGTCAGTCTCGATTAGAATGGTATAGCTTTCTCGATTCTGTCTACAGTCTGTGTACAGGGTTTATGCAGATCGCCCACAGACCAGTTCAGAGCTTTTGATGTTATGTGGGATTCACAGCCTGCAGATGAGAAGGGCATGCAGAACCATACAGGACAGAGTCGTAGTCCCATTTGGAACGTGTAAAAGCCTTATAGAAATGGAGAGGAGATTTTTCAATCAACTCCGCAATGGGTGGGCGCGACAACTCGAGGGATATTCGTAAATCACTCTTTGAAGTTGAGTCTTTGGTCAAGTGTGAAATGTTCTCCCTTAATAACCTTTTTAAATAACTGTTTCCTCGCACTCTGTTTTGTTGTGTGTGTGTGTGTGTGTGTGTGTGTGTGTGTGTGTGTGTGTGTGTGTGTGTGTGGTGTGTGTGTTGATTTTGGCCTACCATGGCTATAACTGCTGACCGACCATGTCTCTTTCTTTCCTCAACAGTCTTTAATTATCTATGTATTCATTTTTTTGGTGTTTATTCATGTATTCATTCACTCGCTAATTTATTTATCTATGTAATTATTTACCTATTTATTATTCTTTGATCTTTTCATTTATGTATTTACCATGCGATATTTTTAAAGGTACGTCAAGTCTCAGTTTAAATATAGCTAATAGTTTTTCCTCTTGGATTTGTTTTCGTTGCTCTGCCACTATAGTCCACATGCACAACAAAGGGTTGAGGGACGAGTTGAGTGGTAACACGAACACCACCAGAATACCATGGACCTCCTCTATCTCAGACACACCTTCAGCATCTATCATGGTGACCAGACCAAACGAAAACCAGCAGGCAGTTTCCATGATAACTACTTTTCTCATCAGATGGACGGCACTGTGAACTGACTTGTTTGTTGGGTCCAGTATAATTCTGCATGTCGGTGTAAGTCTGTAGAGGATAACTTGACCACTTGAAATCACAAGGCACAACATGAAATTGATTGCTACAGTAACTTCAAACCACCTGAGTTTCTGATTAGATTGGTATGATTGAAATAATGCCAGACGACAAAGTCCAGACTGACCAGAGAGGCCTAATGGTGAAAGTCCAGGAAGAAACGGTATTAGAGATAAAAATATTCCACCAGACCACACTACTGTACATGTCACATTTTCCGAATATTTGTTTGATAAACAAGAGTATTTTTGGACACATAAAATAAGGAAATGGTCCAACGTGATGAAAAACATGACTAAAACTGACACCTCGTTGGATAAAAGGGACAGAAAACCACTCACCTTGCAAGGCACACTTTTGGTCCATATTGTTTCAAACTCGATGTACTTGTCATAAAATATTTCATTTGCTACGATGACAATACCAACATTACTTCCCATACATATATTAGCAACATGCAGTTGGCCTAGGAATGTTAAGAACTTACTCCCAAAGAGTTTCGTAAGGTTAGGTGAGATTACAAAACAAATTGCATTCCCTGCCACAGCCGCCGCACTCATCAACCAAAAGAAAATGGAATACAATTCAGCTGGAATCAGTGCTTGACATGAACGGAACACTGCAGGAGTTGTTATGCAGTTTATCTGATGTGTTTGGTTAAAATGTACGTCACAGCATGCCCTATAATCTGATGAAAATATTTCTTTCAAGTGATACAATTTGGAAAACAAATTAAAAGGAAAATGATTTATTGGATTCCATCTTATGTCTAATTCAGTCAGTTTAGGCATGCTTTTAAAGCCAATGCCTCCGAAGGTTTCAATGGCAGAAGATGATATATTTAGGTATATTAAACAAGGTAAGTATAGGTGTGTTTTACTACTTTGGATATTAATATATGTCACTGATGTGTCTAGCCTTCTTATTGTGTAATGAATATGTTTTAACAGCTGATTCGTCATTTTCCTAAGAGGGTTATTTGCTAAGGTTATACTTCTCAAGTTTGGCAGCTGAACGAAAACAGTCATATCTAAAGATTTCAAATGGTTATTGGCAAGATCCAAAACATGCAAGTTGCCGAGCTCCACTCTGGAGATGTTATGTAAGGAACAGTCTGACAGACTCAGAAATATAAGATACACAGTTTTTCTGAAATCGCTCAGAGACATTCCTGACCTATGGCCTCCACGTGGCGAAGACGGGGACAGAGATCCGGGGAAAAGAGAGAATTGCACCAGAAAGAGTAACCTAGGCACAGACAACTTTTAGGACAGGTTCTGTCACACATCAGTTCATCATCCCGGTGCGGACACTGACCCCAGCCATCACACAGATGATCTTCGTGCACACAGACTTTGGATTCTCTGCATCGGTAGTGGTGCGGACAGGCAACTCTCCCACAGTTTTGTTCATCTTCACCGTAAACACAGTCATTATATCCGTTACATCGAGTGTAGACAGGAAGGCAGTACAGCCACTTAGTTGTGCAGCTATAATGAGTATCAGGGCATGGCTCCTCAGCTTTCATCACCTGGTGAGTGAAGTAGCCAGAACCATCTAAGTTGATGTGAAATTGTCCTGCCTGGAATGTACCTAGAAAAGGAACGACGTAGCCTACGCAGCTGACTTCGTCAGAATCGTCCAGACAGTCTGAGTAGTCATTGCAGCGCTGGCTTTGCAAGATACACTGAGTGTTAGAGCACAGGAATCCAGGACACAGAGAATGTTGACAAAAAGACTCATCACTATTGTCCGGACAATCCTGTCTAAAGTCACACAGGAAAGTATAAGTGACGGTTTTAATGTCATCTCCACATGCAAACGTAGCATGTGTGCTTGCAAGCCTTGCCCTTTGACAAGCTGCAGGACAATTCTGCCAATGACTCACGTTCGTTGACAAGCACAGTTCTGAGAATATTCCTTTACCACAGTTTTGTTCAGTACTGGAAAACAGAAATGCATGCCACAACTGTTTGCTTTCAAAAACAACCATTACCTGCTTTGTCTTTATGAACACAGGTTTTAATGAATTATACTGAAGTAATATATTTTTGGAAGCGACATTTCTAAATGATGCAATAATGATTTCACATAGTAATAAGTAAAATCGTCGGCTTGTAGGTTTTATACGTGACAATCCTCTCATTGGCGAAAGACTTGTAGTGAAAACATATCTTGAAATATGATCGAAACGAAAAGGGTTGATGCTATAAATCAGCGTGTTGTCAGACCATTTAGCGAATTTGCTGTAAACAAAGTGCACATTGTCCCAGCCCCTGGAAAAACCAAAAGCCAACTCAAATCTTTCAAAGGTTCTGAACATATGCAGGGAGTCTTCTTGTTCCTCCCTGGTTTTTATTGAAGCCAATCTTCCACCCATGCTTTTGCATTTATAAGAGCCTGTGACAACAGACACTGGACGATCCACTTTGATCAGTTTGAAACATTTGTTATAAGACGCCACCAAACCTCTGCAGTCAGCACTGCTGAAAGGGCAGTGCTCTGTTTCATCCCGGCCATCTTCACACTCTGTCCTTAAGTTACAGTGCAAGTGATCCGCAAATTTAGAGTAATTAGTCACAGAGCAGTTGAACAAAGTATTTGAAATTTTAAGCGGTTGATCATACTCAGGAAGTATAGAGAAGAATAGGGTAAAACTGGAAGAAAAATGAATCTTATCTTCCATACGTTCAATCTGAAGCCATGGTGTAAAAAATATGTCAGGTGGTGTAAAATATGTAATGTTCATATGTTGCACACTTGGATTAACTGTCTGTGGTTCTTGATGCTTCTGTACCAGAATCATATTAGCGTGATCAAAGTAATAAGCAATTAAATACGATCGTTGAACACTGATCATAATGCCATGGCCAAATGCACCTTTCAGCTTATATCTGAAAACGCCTCTTTTCGTGTATGGTTTGATTAAATACCCAGAATGTCCAGTCACGTATCGTACAATAAAATTTACTTGTATAACTTTGTCAAATGTAATTCTAATCGAAGGCTCATTAAGATGAACCACATTAAGACGATTTTCCCTACTTTGGACAAACATTTCATTAACGGTATGGTAGCCGCATATCACCACCAAGTGTTCTACATCCGTTTCCCAAGACCTGCCATCACACCAGTACGCTAAGCGTTGAAGGTGAAGATTAACATGAAACCCATGTGGAAGCTTAATGAAGATCATACAAAAAGTTATGGAATTTTCACATATGCCAAAGAGTGTGCAATAAGTGGTGAAGTCTTCACACATGCCATACACTAACCCTGAATGTGTTAGCATGGGTAAATACTCACACGATGCATTCTTAATCTGTATAACAGTGATACGTGTTTTGTTTTGATCAAGGAAATATTCAATACCTGGACACATGGCCCTGAATGTTGAGGTGTTGATGTTGACATTGTCCACAATCTCTGGATCTGTGATCAGGTCAGAGATGCAAAATGAAATGTTTGAAGAATGTAGCAATTTTCTCTTGTAGTGCATGCAGTTTTGTTATTCCATCTAACAAATATTTTTTTCTGCTTTTTGCAAAGCTTTTGTTAAGAACATAGCTTATGGTTTGTTTCTGAAAAACACCATGACTACTGATTCGCCTCGTGCAATTCATATCCATAAGAATGTAATTCTCGGGGGAGGGGGGGTGGGGGGGAGGTTGTAGAGGGAAAAAAAAACACCTAACAGCAGAAGATCTAAAGAGAAGACACCCCTCCACCGACCCCGTCCCCGATAGGCGTTTCAGTCCAGAACTCCTTACACTCTAAAAGCTTTCCACCCAGTTCATGATTTCTAGATGTACTTCTGCTGTAAGAAGTATTTCTGACTTTCATCGATGCGTTGATGTGGCTATCACGACTGTTGTCCAAGTTTTGTTGCCGTAGCTGTTCATCACCGAGTATCGTAATGATTTGATGTTGGCAATATGGGACCGTCATACCTTACTGATCATTCATCGCCAGTTATTTGTGTTATGTAGATTTAGAATTAATTGGTAGCACTGATGATCATCAGCGTTGATCGCCACACTTCCAACATGGGTAAGCAACGTCAACTCAAGCGCGCTTGTGTAATTTGTGTCGTTGTAGGTAATAAATAATTGATGTTCATTAGCACTTACCCTAAGTTACGTCAACTGAGTCAAGTGAAGTTAGCTAAGTGACGTCATCTAGGAACCCCTATTGGTTCATCCCTAGAATATCTTGGAGATGTTTTGTCTTTCGTGGGTTACAAATGGCATTTTGTCTTTAAAAGCTTGTGAAACACCTCCTGTATCGCAGGAACATACAGAATTCTCTAGGAATCAGTCTGATATCATATAAGTGTAGTTTATGTTAATGATTTTTCACTGTTTCTTCTCCCTGCGAGGTTTGCAAATGATAAGTACTTTGCACAATAGAGGTAAAAATACCAATGCAATGTGCAGTGGCGTGAAGACATGTGTTGATAGATCTGTTGAATTCTCAAAGCGTAATCATATAGCCGTTCATCCCATAAACTCCAGTTCTATGTTGTTTAAAGGAGAACAAAAAACAAACCTTAAAACATATAAAGAACCGAGTTGCCAGGATTAAATACATAAATAAACAAATGAAATAATAAACAGATTTTAATTAGAGTTAAAGACTTATTACATCAGCTTAGAAAAAACTGTACCTCCTTGCTTAAGCACATTTTATTATTGAAAATGCCTCAGTTGCTGAGATTCGGTCAATCCAAAGCTGTTTACTAGCACCGGCATCCAGTTATAGACATTCTGTTAAACTTAGACTTCTCAATTCTTCTTAATTTCAAATAACCGACTATAAAGCACTTTATACTTTCCCGTTTAGTCTATAGGTTTTAGTAAAGGTATTTTATCTATGAAATATCTAAGAACAGAATTCCCAGTGAATTCTCATTGTATTAAACTCTAATCTTTATCAACCGTGCCAGAGCGGATCTTTCTGTCTTTTCGTATGCGTATACGCGTAAGTGAACCCTGAAGCTAGACACACGGTTATGTCAAAAAATGAAAATACCTTTCTTCTTTTAAAGAATCATATCATAAGCATTCAATGGACATGTTGTGCTGAAACCTTATTTCATATACTATAGTATCTTGATCGTGATGTTATGACCCCCTCTCTCTCTCTCTTCTTTCTCTTTCTTCTCTCTCTCCTCTCTCTCTCCCCCCCTCTCTCTCCCTCTTATAAATCAAAGATGTAAATGTTTACTGGGTTGGTACGCGTTCTAAATTGTCCAAATGATCGTAAATCAGTCAACGTCTTTTAAATGATCAATTTTCATTTTCAGTACGTTTCAACATGCATATGTTTCACAGTTAACATGACTGTGTGCGTGAGAGTGTGCGCGAGTGCGCGCGTGTGTGTGTACATATATATACGCATCCATCTGCCTATCTACATATATATGTACATGTATATAAACACACAAACACGTGTTTATATATATATATATATATATATATATATATATATTATATATATATATATATAGTTAAGGCAAAGTTGTTTATAGCCCAGCCGACCGCAAGGGGCCATATCAGGGGAGCTGTCACCATTTAAAATCAACTCACAAATCATCACACACACACACACACACACACACACACACACACACCACACAAACACACAGACAGACAGACAGACCAGACAGACAACAACAACACACAACACACACACACACACACACACACACACACGCACGCACACAAATACACACACACACACACGCCTTTTACACATCTCTTTAAAATACACCTTCTGAAAACGTACCAGAAATTTCGTCAAAATCTTTCTTACATATATATCTACGTGTGTGTGTGTATGTGTGTGTGTGTGTGTGTGTGTGTGTGTGTGTGTGTGTGTGTGTGTGTGTGTGTGGTGGTGCGTGCGTGGTGCGTGCGTGCGTGCGCGTGCGCGCGCGCGCGCGCCTGGGGTGTGTAGTTAGTAGTAGTAGTAGTAGTAGTAATAGTATAGTACTTTAGTTTTATGTATGTTCACATCTGTGATATTAGAAGAAGAGAGAGAGAGAAGGAGGGTGTGTGTGTGTGTGTGTGTGTGTGTGTGTGTGTGTGTGTGTGTGTGTGTGTGTGTGTGTGTGAGAGAGAGAGAGAGAGAGAGAGAGAGAGAGAGAGAGAGAGAGAGAAGATGCATAAATGTCTGTGACTATGCAAGTGTATGCACAGTGGGGTTATCTAAGTGTATAAAAATGTCCCTCCTTACATACCTACGACATACCTGCAAATAATCTTACAATAAATGCTTAACTGGACTACAAATTAAAAAAAAAGACGTTGAAGGCAAACTTTAAATCTGAAATGACATCACACAAAGACATGCCTGATGATGGTGGTAACTTTGCTTGAAGAGGTAAGCAGTCAAACAGCAGATGCTTGCTGGTTGTTCTTCGTTCTCCACAGATACATTTTGATTTGTTTATGTATTTAATTTATAAGGCATCAAGTTTTACTTCATAAAATATCGAAATGAAATTTCTATATTGGAACATATATTTCACTTGTAAATGAGGAATGCTGTTTACATGTTCATAATGAACCAAATGAGTAATTTTATCAGTCACACCAAGCAACGTATTCTTGTAGTGTTCTCTGAATCGGCACCAGGTGGTATGCTTTTATAATTGATTGACTTCAGCTAAAGAAAAGGGTATATTGAATACCGTGGCGCACTTTTCATGTCTGGCTCCTGTCTTTGCGCGTCTATCACCGAATTCATTACCCCAAATACTACAATGCAATGGAATCCAACAGAAAGTGACATCGTTTCTTTTACATATCAAAACATGAATCAGATGGCTTATTTCATTAACAAGAAAGTTGTTCCAAATGGTATTTGGAAATTTCATGAATTGCAGAACAGACATTGAATCCACACAAATGACAACTTTAAATATTGATTGTGGCAAGGCAATCAAATATTACAACGCCATAATAAGCGCTCTCATTCTGGCGACAAATATTGATCTGCCTTTTCCGATGGAGTATATCTTTTCAACCTTTTGTGATGGTATAACGAAAGCAGAATCTGTGTAAAGTATAAGATGCAGTGGATACTTCTCTTGTATATGCATCTTTACAAAATACGACAAAATGTTTGGCTGGTCAGTTTTGCTCACATCAGTGTGATCAAGATCAAAATGTGCCCTGTTTCTTTCCCAAGCTGGAGGAGAAATCAAGGCCACCTTCGCTAATGTCTCAGAACTGACTGTTGACTCTTTCAAAAGATATTCTGTACAAGAAGCAATGGTAGAATGTGACAAAATAGTCTGAGCTCCTTTTAGATAATGGAATTCAGGTTTTATAGCAATTTCATTTTCGTTCACACATATGAGCGTTGAACAGTTCATTACATATTTGACAAGCGTTAGCTTTCTATGTTCGTCTAATGGTAAAATATTAATTTCTTTACAAGTTCGGTAAGTTGAAGCATGGAACAGAGGACCAAGGTATAATTTAAAGGCTTTGTTATCTATGCTTTGCAGCTTTTGCAACAAGTATTTAGGGGCATTGAAGAAAGCGTCTCGTGCATAGCATGATTTTAATTGGATCAATGATATGGCTAAATGTTTTAAAGTGTTTCTATCCTGACACCAGCTTTGTTTACTGATGAATTTCAAAACGTTTGGTGTTTTTCTAGCTTTATCCAGAAGGTACTGAATATGAAATTCCAAGTTAATTTAGACGTTAAATATATTTTTTAAAAAAAGATTGGACGTGTGTGTGTGGTGTGTGTGTGTGTGTGTGTGTAGTGTGTGTGTGTGTGTGTGTGTGCGCGCGCGCGCGCGTGCGTGCGTGCGTGCGTGCGTGTGTGTGTGTATCTCTCTCTCTCCACACACACACACACACACACACACACACACACACACACACACACACACACACACACTCATACACACACTAACGAACGCACGCACGCACGCACACGCGCACGTACTCATCTACACACACATGGAAAACGCATGCACGTACACAGTGAACATAGCCTATATTAGCAGGCAATTTTACTCTGACTCAATTTCCTCTTAAATGACTAACAGTCCACGAAGAAGGCATACAAACGATGCACGTGTTTTAGATTACCACATACTTACTAGAAGTATCGCTTATATATTTCCCTGGAACAATGAGCATTCGTCCACCACAAAAAAGGGAAAAAAAGTGAAGATCATAATTCTCTCCTCTAAAGTGCAGTTTGCTACCTTCTTAATAAACTAATGGTTCGAGAACAACACACACATCAAAGATTGACTCGGAAAGGTTTCTGATAACCAGCATTTATCAATTCCATATTGCACAGTCAGAACAAAAGAAACGTTTTTTTTATTTTTTTATTTATTTATTTTTTTAAATGCAAAAGAGTGCATCTCTTGGAATCATGTCTACACACAATCTTTCAGTCACTGTGCGAAGTACTCAAACCAAAGAGCAAAGTGACAGCGAATAGCAAGTAGCGGCAGACAATTGCCTATGGAGTCCATATTATCATTATCACAAAACCCAGCATATATGTAACGTTTCTCCAGTCCGTAGACAAGAGGCAGAACCATTCCCAAGTAACAGCCCCTGGACGCCGACAGTTGCAAGTCTTCAAATCAGAAGAACTTGGCCGTCATGCCTCATTGAAACTAATAGATGTCTCGGGCAAAACACTACGTAGTAATGCACGCCGTGCCCACACCGTCACCACCCACGCAACACAAACGGGAACCAAGGGCGGGAACGGCAGTCTCTCAGCAGCCGCACTGGTCTCAACAGTCTGGGCAGCTAGATAGGTGGAGAAGCATAGGAAGTTTCACAGTAGAGTAGCGGTGTTCCGGCCTACAGACGTACAGGGCTGATGAAGAATCTAGTCCTATACGTTCTCAAGAACACCCGTCTCTAGTGCAAGACTGGTAGCGATCAGTGCGTAGGCAGACATTTCACTGTGTTAACATGAGGCCTGCAGCTGTGTATTTCACTCAGAACTAGCTTTCTCTGCCATCTACAACTGTGACAAGAGTTTGGTTTGTGAGCCACATGGAACTCACAAGAAATGCATAAACAATGCCTAACACATGAGACCTGTATGCAAATAGGAAGTTGTCCAACTTCTTGCTAGCCCAAAAGCCAGTTCTCTCTCTCTCTCTCCTCTCTCTCTCTCTCTCTCTCTCTCTCTCTCCCTCCCTCCCCCCCCCCCTCTCTCTCTCTCAAATATATTTTGTTCTTTGCTGTCCAGTTCTCAGGAGCATCAGAGAAAAGTTCACCAAGCACAAATATTATAGACAGCCAACTTTGTTTAAACTAAATCTGCTTCTATCATCCACTTCCGCTGAAATTGTCAAACCTTTTTCCTTTGTTTCTGAACAAAGCCTTTGATTTTACAGAACTTGTTTCTTCTTGAATATGTGACAACGATTTCCTATCAGATCCATATCATATAATTGTTTGTAATTACTGTGTTTTACATGTTCACACACCCATTCATCATGGGCTAAGGCATATATACATAAATCATCTGAATCTCTCTCTCTCTCTCTCTCTCTCTCTCTCTCTCTCTCTCTTACAGATGGTAACATTAAAATTGGGCTACACATTGTCAGTGACAATACCTCTCCCGCTCCCTCCTTTCATGTTCACAAAACTCTTTCAAGAGCCAAACTCCTTGTCATGGGATGATCTTTTCAGTCGCTGTTTCTCATACCATGCTTACATAGTGGCTTCCAGATTCTCCTTGCTTGGTATGACTTTGTACTCAATAGTGGAAGAGTTGTCACTTGGGCGCCTACCGTGTTAGTCTTCCACTTATGGACTGTACTGTGTCCAAATTCATTTACTGTCAGTTTAACTGGTCTGTCTGTAGAGTTAAGTGCTACCATACAAATAGGGCTGAAATCATTACACAGCCCATACTACCTCAACTCACTTCGAAATTGAGTAATTATGGTCTGGAACCCATGAACTTTGGGCCTGTACAAGCCACAAAGGCTGCTGTCCATCTTCACTCTTCTGCGGCATTATGACACCCAGTGCTGGGAGAAATACATCAGTTCGCACGATGAAAGGCTTACTGTGATCTGGTGGAATGCATACTGGCGCTTCACAGAACTTTTTCTTGATGGTCTGCGGTCTGCATTTCAAGATCCCACTAAACATGATCTAGCATTACTTTTTTGCATTGTTTCTTCAAAGATAATATCAACTATACAAAATTCGAGATCAATCGTCTGTATTGCCCATTAGTACAAAACATTGCTCTTTTCTCGCTTTGTCTTAGGAAATGGTGCATCATGAACCCTCTGCGTCTTTTCTGACCCATGTACATAATAATATTTGTGTTTGAAATCATCAACTTCATCTTGTACCAGAAAACCTTTGTGTTTGAGATCATGAACTTCATCTTGACCAGGCAACATTCGTGTTTGAGATCATCAATTCATCTTGCGCTAGGTATCATTTGTGTTGAGATCATCATCTTTATCTTGCACCAGGTAACACATTTTCATAGGTGAACCCTGACTCGGCTCTCCCTCAGTCATTTTAGAGCTTCCCTAAGAAGCTTGAAATAGTAGTTTTTATACGCTGATGCTCGTAGGATTTATCAACGTTGTCTACGTGACTACTTTGAATAGTTCCCCTGACGTAACTTATCCAAAAATCGTCGCCTTCTATTAGAAGCGTCCGTGTGCCATCGAGAATGCCATCTTTGGCTGATATTTCTCTGCTTTTGGAATTTGTTAAAATCCCACAGCAAGATCAAGTTTGCTGGCGATTACCTAGTCCTCAACGCTGGCGAAAAGGCAGTCTGTTACACGTCTGGGATGGGCTGTGAACTGGTCACGGACCAACTATGACCGTGACGCTGGGTTGTGTTTTTCTTCTTTCCCTGCTGGAAAAAAAGAGGGACGTGTTTAGTATGGTTAAACCATTTGACTTTGGCTTGTTTTGTGCGAGTATGGCTCAGAGGGCCTTCGCTCCAGTGAAACACGTGCGTGTGTTATCTACTCTATACCTTCCACACGGAATTCGAAACCAGCCCGCGCAAGCTGCTTTCTTTGAGCCATCTACCGTACGTCCCCCGTGGAATGCATCTGAACTTGAGTCCAAGCCATTCACGTTTCAAGGGGTGAAAGAAAAGGGAATGGGGGGGGGGGGGGGGGGGGGGGGGAGGGGCGTAAAAACAAAAGAAAAAAAATTTCACACAGCGCAGAGTAAAGTTCGACGCTGCTGTAGTTTGACTCATAATTGTTCTGCATGCCCTTCGTTGGCTGATCTGTAACTACTCCACTTTGCTGAAGTGGCGGGAAGACCAGGGATGATTCCTTGTCAGCAGGACGGTTCCCTTTTGCTGAAAAAGGAAAACCGCTGGCAACTCTGAGGGCAGGGGATCACTGAGGGGGTCACTGAGCGGCTCTTTGATCCGCGCTGCTATCCATGGGACCTCAGGGACCATCTTCCCCACCAGCTGAGTAAGTTATCGACCTGCAACACTGTTAGGCAGTTTCAGAAATTCGAGTGTTGTTGTTACGGTTGTTTCTCGTTAACAAGGACGAACTGCTGTCTGTTTGACAAATACGATCTAAACCAATTTATAAAAAAAGTACGAAAAAATAGCTGGAGACATTGACGACAACTGGTGACATACGTTGATTCAAATGAATTCTTTGAATAAGGAATGGGACGAACGCAACCTGAACCTCAAGGTAAAGTTGTTTTCATGAAGACTTTTAAAAATTAGTCAGTTAACAAATATATCGCACTGTATAGATCTCCCCTTAAGTGTCTTATATACATTAAGTACGATATGCAAGTTCCTTTGACTGAAAAAGCAATAAAGAACGGTTTGAAGGAATAAAACTGTAAATACTCAAGAGAGAAGATTTACAATGCTAAACACTATCGACCTAGAAGCATGCTCAATGTACAATGGACAAGAAAACTAAAAACAAAAGAAACAAAATTCTGGGAAAAAAAGTAACATGATGTCTTCCACCAAATGGTATTCAAAAAAGCTTGCACAACGTGATAGAACTTTTCACATCAACAACGAAAGAAAACGTTACAAAAGGTCTGGACAGAGTTTTAGAAAGAGGTCTTAGTCATCTATAGGTAGAGCAAATCTGTATTGCAGCAGGCATGAAGTGGGATCAACAGATGTGAAGATGGGGTCAAAGGTAAACATACAGAACTAGAACGGCGAACAGAGGCAAGAAAAAACATAGGAACTAGCAACGTGAAAACTTTTTGACTTGTCATCTCAAGCTTACCTCCTTCCTTAAAGCACCTCTTTCAGTTTACAGAAATTACAGAAATTAATCATATATCTGGCATTCTTGGAAAACATTATAGAAAAGAATCACTTGTCACGGAAAATTAGATGAATGTAAA
>CM065743.1:28973776-28986276 GCA_033310375.1 Conus canariensis
ACATTTTTCGTGACATGCGTAGAAGGTCGGCGAGGAGTGGTATCCACGCGAGATTTCCACGTCCATGTGCAAACATGCTGAAGTGTACGAAGCCTGATATAAACGGGAGTTGTATATCAATTGTAGAATTCGGATGTTATTTCCTTCAAAGTTTTTCTAACGATTGTTTCCGACTAAACAAAGTCCGACTTCGCCACCCAATGTAAAAGGGATGGGGATAGAGTAAGGAGGTAAGTGGTCTTACGTTTGGTCGCTCTTTAAAGTTTCACAATTCCAGTAGTACAAAACATCTCGCGTACAGATCTAATGGTAGATTCATTTGTTGTGAACGAACGATTTCTCTTACGTCATGAATGCCTTCATCTCTGAGATCTGTTGAGATGATTTTTTTTTTTTTAGGCTACGTGCTTAGTGAACCTGGACCCAGCAACTCATTACAAGACGGTGCTCCATCCGTTTGTCCGGATCCTTGAAAGCGTGTAGATCGGGACGGGTACTGGCACTTTTTATTGATATGAATAGTATTGGATCTAAAGTTGAAAATTTACTAATCTGTTTAAAACATTCTTATTTTTAAAACTAAAAAAACAAAACAAAACAAAACAACAACAACGTCCAAATGGATGGAATACAACAGTGATAGAAACCTTCGAGGACTTTCAAATCAATATAGATGTGTCTTAGTTTTTTGTAGAAAGTATATCTGCGAGTCACATTTTTTGTTAATTTGAATAGTATTGGATCTAAGATTGAACATTTGTTTGTAACTTTGCTCGTTTGGTGAGAAAAAAAAAAAACATTTTTATTTTTATTTTTTTCTCCAGCTTCCCGTGCTATGTTATCCTAAGCTGCAGAGAAAATATCTCTGTTGGTATGGTTCTCATCACTTTTTGTGCGAATAAACGATCTGAGCCTCACCGCAGGGATGTGGAACAGAGAGAGAGAGAGAGAGAGAGAGAGAGAGAGAGAGAGAGAGAGAGAGAGAGAGAGCGCAGGGATGTGGAACAGAGAGAGAGAGAGAGGGAGAGAGAGAGAGAGAGAGAGAGAGAGAGAGGAGAGAAAGACAAATGATTATCTGGATGCTCATATATGGAAGTGAAGAAGGAGAAGAAGAACAACAACAGCAACAACTACAAGAACAAGAATAGGAAGTAACAACATAACAAGAAGAAGAGAAACGAAAGAGAGGCAATTTAAACATAAAAAAGAAGAAAGAAAGAAAGAAAAAAGAAAGAAAGAAAGAAAGAAAGAGAAAGGGAAGCAACCGGGAACGAACGAAAGCGTGGATGACATGTGTGAAGGGAATGTGAAACAGAGAAGTTCCTCTTCTCTGGTGTGAAAGAAGATTCAAGTGCACCAGCGCTGGCAACACCCAAACATGCCCAGCACCTAATGAACTATTGCAGCAACATGCTAGAGTGAGAGAACTCGGAACTCGGAACTCGGAAAATATTAATTGCAAAGTCCACCGATCTATCTGCAATGAGGTCAAGAAACAAAAATGAAATCACACACACTGACGCTGTAACATTTCTACTGATCACGGTCATTTACAAAACTTGCTCACACCAACTGTATAATCGTAAATTAAGTATGCTGAAAGATACATACAAAATCACACCCGTATGTAGCACTCTCCCAGACTCGCACAGCTCGCACATGCAATTTCGCTCGAACTTACAATTGCGCGCGCGCAAACCACACACACACACACACACACACACACACACACACACACACACACACACACACACACACACACGCATACACACACACACACACACACACACACACACACACACACACACACACACATATATATATATATATATATATACACATTTTTTCATCATGATCCCTAAGTATACACAAGACGTATCGACCACGAAACAAGGTAAAACAGACAAATTTATGAAAACATATGGTACTCCTAATGTTCTCTCCCCAGTAACAATTCTTCTCTTTTCTTCAAGGCATAGAAGAGATACATCGCAACAGAGCGAATTACGTCCCTTTTCTCGTCTTGCAGCAAAAACTTCAACAATGGTCCGTGTACATTTGTTACATATTTCATGATATACTTATTTCTTAAATCTTGATATGATAGACATTCCAGCAAAAAGTGTATTTCATCTTCAGTTTTGACACAAAAAGGGCAGCTTTTTGAGTTATTTTTGTATCTGTCGTGGACTTTTATATCACTGATTCCTAGTCGAAACCTTACAAGAACTTTTCGAAACTTTGGGATTGTGATATCTGCAAGATACTTTTCAGGCTGTAGTAATGATTTAAACAAACGATAAGTAGAATACCTGTCACTATTTGACAGTTTGGTGTTCCACTCTTGCTGATAGCAATCAATCATTCGTTGCTTTAATTCCTGTAGAAACAACTTTTCGTGACCAACTCCACCGTTAAGCCAGACAAAAGAAAAACCATGTGAATCAAGACAATTTTTTATAGACTTTGCCCAGTTTGAATGTATATTAGAATGTCTTGTGGACTGCTAGAGAGAGAGAGAGAGAGAGAGAGAGAGAGAGAGAGAGAGAGAGAGAGAGAGAGATTGCATAATTCTACGTGCATCGTCAGTTTGAAAAGTAAACAAAAGGAGCTCGTTCCCTCTGTTTTATCCTACATGATCAAAAAGTGTGTGCTCTACGTATTTTATTTAATTTTTTTTTGCTCTGTAGACTGGCATACAGAACAGCATAATAACTTTGGTCTTCTGAGGAAACAAAAATCGTTTTGATCAGTACTAAATGTTATTTCCTTTGAAATACTGCAGCTGATGATGGAAAAAAAAAGGAGAGAAAAAAAAAAGTAGGAAAAAAGAAGGTTGGAGGGAAAAATAAAAAAAAAAAAAAAAAAAAAGAAAAGAAAAAGGTGTACAAAGACGTCTCCTTTTCTTTTTCTTACCAGAATATCCGACCCCACAAATGGTTCGAACTCAGGACTGTCGGTGCCCTTGACCAGCGCTGTAACCATTTGCCAACAGGCCCATCAGACAGGCGAGTCATTAAGATATGAGCGATCATCATTTGTAAGTTAATATTGGTTGGGTGTTGATGCCATTCGACCCCAGCAGGTATCATTCCTTGTGAATTTTTACATGTTTGACCCGAACATATTCTTGCATATTGTCAACATGGAACGATGAACATGTGAAATGTAGATATCTAAGGCTATAATCAAGTCATTTCATTATGTCACGTCAGGCCATAGTGCCAGATAATAATGATCTTTCATGAATCATGCGTTATCGGTTATCGGTGACGAAAGAGCTCTCTAGCAACTACCTGTAACACGGCCGGAGGCCACACATTATCCCCTGGAAGAGCGCGAAGGCACGGTTTGCTGGGAAGAGCGTGTGACTGGTAGAGCACAGCAGAATTTTCTGAATGGGGGGAGGGGGGAGCATCCAGAGATCATTAGGAAGAGTAGCACGAGACTGGATACAGTTCTCACCTAAGGTATTTGAAACATATGATAATTGCGTTTGAACTAACCGCGTTGAAAAAAAAAAGAAAAAGAAAAGAAAGCGAGAGGGGAGGCGGTAGAGTAGGCTATCATCTTCTGAAACTGCCTTAAATTTGTGGAGAGAAAAAAAAAAAAAGAAAAGAGAAAAAAAAAACAGAGGACCAGAACCGTAAAAGCGATGGTGAAAGCAGTTCAAACTTATTTCAACTGGATCTGGTCGAAAAGAGACAGATGAGAATTTCATTATTTCAGGGCTTAGGTGTGCTATAGCTATGTGTGCAATATCAAGCCTTGAGGTACTCAGGAGGTGCAGGCTAGGATCCCGCCAGCACCAGAACTATTTCTGCCAGTAGACTGGAGTCATGAACAGGATACAGCCCGGCCCCCTTGGTGTGTAAGGAGTTCATGGCCAACACATCTGTGTGGGAGGTTTTCTTTTCCGTAGATCTTCTGCTGTCAAAGCTGTGCTCAGGATTTCTTCCTACAAAAGAGAGAGAGAGAGAGAGAGAGAGAGAGAGAGAGAGAGAGAGAGAGAGAGATTGATGTGTGTGTGTGTGTGTGTGTGTGTGTGTGTGTGTGTGTGCTTGCGCGCGCGTGTGTGTGTGTGTGTGTGTGTGTGTGTGTGCGTGCGTGCGTGCGGCTGCGTGCGTGCGTGTGTGTGTGTGTGTGTGTGTGTGTGTGTGTGTGTGTGTGTGTGTGTGTGTGTGTGTTTTGAGCACGCAAGTGCGCTTAAATTCCGTCTGGGTGTCTGTCTATTCAAGAGCCTTTTAAAATGTATTTATACAGTGTCGATTAAATGAGATAGGTCCTCAAAACAGGAGCAAAACAAACAAAAAAAAATAACAACAACAACAACAAAAATAATGTTGTTGTTGTTGTTGTTGTTGTTGTTGTTGTTGTTGTTGTTGTTGTTGTTGATGATGATGATGATGATGATGATGATGAAAAGATTATTATCATAA
Organism: Conus canariensis; assembly: GCA_033310375.1. Classification (NCBI taxonomy): domain Eukaryota; kingdom Metazoa; phylum Mollusca; class Gastropoda; order Neogastropoda; family Conidae; genus Conus; species Conus canariensis. The sequence continues at coordinate 28,978,216 of CM065743.1, forward strand.
CCAACTTCACCATCATACACGCCAAAAATACTATGATGATGATGATGATCATAATGATAATAGGAACAAAGGAAACAGTACAAATTAAGGTAATGTCTTGTGAACGCGCGTGCGCGCTCGCGCGCGCGTGCGCGCGCACGCACGCACGCACGCACGCACACACACACACACACACACACACACATGCGTGCGCGCACGCACACACGCACGGGTGCGCGCTCGTGTACAAACGGGGTCTTAAACACGCGCACGCGCTCGCACACGTGCACTCGTACGCATGCACCACACACACACACACACACACACACACACACACACACACACACACACACACACATTGCTAGTGTTGCTCGACTATAGTAGGCCTACAACCAAAAATGCCATTGAGAAGTCCAGGTGCGGAGTGTCCGACTGTGACTGACCAGTGCGATGTCGACGTTACAGACTCTGAAGCAAGTCGAGTGTAGGTCGTCTGCATGTGCCGAAGGTAAGGAACATGTGGACCTGGACTTGTGCTAATCTGTGTTACTCCTCGGAGGCAACAACTGCGCTAAAGCAGTTTCACTAGGCGAGACAGTCCTGCTCCTCAGATTGGCCACTCGTTTTTAACTCACTGGTACCTTTCAAAGAGGGAAGAAGCTCCGTGGTGCATTCCATGTCATGTACCACTCACAATGAAACATATTCTTTAAGAGGGTTGGGACTTGTATGATGTAAGACATAAACATTTCACAGCACACCCCATGAAAACCTTGTTCAGAGATGTTTCACCTGATGTGATTTTTGAATTTCTGAAAGAGATTAACATTTTTCATCTGATCTGAGATTTACAATAGAAAGATTTCTAACAAAAACTTCTGGTGTGTTTCTAGAAGCTGTATTTTAAAGGGTTGTGTGAATGAATGACTTGTGGGTTGACTTCGACGTTGTGGCAGCCCTGATATGGCCCTTTGCGGTCGGCTGGGCTAAAAGCAACATTACCTTACCTGGCCCTTTGCGGTCGGCTGGGCTAAAAGCAACATTACCTTACCATACCTTCTGGGTCAATGTCAGAACTTTGCAGTGAAGCCTCGAGCATGCCCTTAAAGTGCTTTTTTTTCAGACCACCCTGTAAACGCTTGCCATCTGTCAGGCCACCGTAGAAAGACTTCCAGGAACACGCATATCAGGCATTCGTACAATGTAGCCAGCCCATCTTACATGTGCTCTTCTCAGCAGTATGTATGTTTCCTCATAGATGAGTTAGAGGGAGAACCTCACAGTCTCGAATTTCGTCGTTCAAAGTGATACTTAGCAGTTTGTTTACACAGTTCATGAAGAAGCAGTTAGGCGTTTTGGGTGTGTTGCTCATACTGTCCGTGTATCACAAGTGTACAATAGCATTGGTCATGATACTGCACGGTGCACTTTGGATTTTGTAGCAGCTTGATATTACTTCTCTCTCACGCAGTTTGTTGTAGCCGCCCGAAAGATGAACGCACCTTCAAAATGCTTGCGTTGACCTTATCATCAATGGTCACAGATCAGGAGAGTGTGGTGCCAAGCATGTTAACTTGTCAACAGCCTTCAGAGTTCCCCGTTTGAAACGGATTCCTAGTTCCAGATATTCTCTCTGCGATTCAAACAGGCACAAGACCTCTGTCCTCTTGGTACTGTTTGTGAGCGGAAAGAAATCCTGAAGGCTGTTGACAAGTTCATAGACCTCAGTAGCACACTGCTCAGACTACAAACATTGAAGATAAGGCTGAAGAAAGAAATCCTGAAGGCTGTTGACAAGTTCATACACCTCAGTAGCACACTGCTCAGACTACAAACATTGAAGATAAGGCTGAAAAATTATTGCTAAAGCTCCGGTCAAAACAAACAAACAAAAAAAAAACCAAAAACAAAAAACAAACAAACAAAACGTTGACAAACGAATCACAGGACAGAACACGACGCGTTTCAACCTCTTAGGTCTTCTTCAAGCAAGAAACACAACACTCAGGACAACGAAGATGAACGAGCAGTCACTTATCTCATACAATTCGGCACAAGATGGGCGTTGAATGAAGGCAAGGTTGAAGCACGCACTGCAAAGGCAAGTTCAGATTTTGGACGGCTATGAGAAACTGGGTGGCGCGCAGAGTTTTCAAGCTGGCCACAAAACTCACAGTGTATAGGGACGTTTGCTGCCAGAACTATTTCAGCTTGTGAGCCATGGATAGTCTATGAGTGCAATGCTGAAAAAAAATTATCTGCTTCCACATAGACTGCCATGAAAACTGTTGAAGACACAGACACAGAGGTCCTCAATGGAACTCCCACCCCCCTCCCCAAACATCGACACCTGTTGAAAAAAAGCTCAAGTCAAATGGACTGATCACCTTGTGCAAATACCAGGAAAATATCGTCTTATGATATCGCTCTATGCGAACTGGCGGAGGACAGGCATTCACAGGATGGCAAGAAACAGTGCGTCAGTGGCGTGCTCAAGGCCTTCCTGGAATCCCTGGACACTGAGCCAGACTATGGAAAACCATGGCAGTAAACGGTCTACCTGGCAAAGTCACATTATCACAGATGCTGCTTTCTCCATGCCCCACTGGACAGCACAGGCCCGGTGGAAACGTGGTTTTTGAAAGTCCAGGACCATCGTGTCTTTATCTCCAGTGTTTGTGAATCACTTGTACCGTCCTTTCAGCACAGGTTGGTGTCGGACTGTCAACCCATATCTTCCCAAGTTATGACATTTTTGTGCCAGTTTCGATTTTTCTGTGAATTCCCACTCAAATTGGTCAAATCAAAACGATTTGGGGAAAAATCTTAAAAAAAGAAATGTGTGTGTGTGTGTGTGTGTGTGTGTGTGTGTGTGTGTGTGTGTGTGTGTGTGTGTCCTCTCTCTCTCTCCCTCTGTGTGTGTGTGTTTTGTGTGTGTGTGTGTGTGTGTGTGTGTGTGTGTGTGTGTGTGTGTAGAACTTAAGAGGTGCACCCATGTAAGGTGCACTGGGAGCGAATGGCACCAGTAACTTTTTTGTGAAGTGGACCTCCGGGGGTGCGCTGGTAGTGAGAGAGACCATTACACTTTCACACGCATATCAAGCAAATTTCATCTTCTCTTTCCATTTTTTTGCCATCAAATAAAGTAGGGCGGGAGCAGGAGGGGCAGGAACATGTAGGGCAGGAACATGTGGGGCAGGAACAGGTGGGGCAGGAACAGGTGGGGCAGGAACAGGTGGGACAGGAACAGGTGGGGCAGGAACATGTGGGGCAGGAACAGGTGGGACAGGAACAGGTGGGGCAGGAACAGGTGGGGCAGGAACAGGTGGGCAGGAACATGTGGGGCAGGAACAGGTGGGGCAGGGACAGATGCGACAGAAACAGGTGGGACAGGGACAGGTGGGACAGGAACAGGTGGGGCAGGGACTGGTGGGGCAGGAACAGGTGGGACAGAAACAGGTGGGGCAGAGACAGGTGGGGCAGAGACAGATGGGGCAGAGAGGGGTGGAACAGGAACAGGTGGGGCAGAGGTAGGTGGGACAGAGACAGGTGGGGCAGAGAGGGGTGGAACAGGAACAGGTGGGGCAGAGGTAGGTGGTGCAGGAACAGGTGGTGCAGGAACAGGTGGGGCAGGAATAGGTGGGACAGAAACAGGAGGCAGGAACAGGTGGGGCAGGAACAGGTGGGGCAGGGACAGGTGGGGCAGGAACAGGTGGGGCAGGAACAGGTGGGGCAGGAACAGGTGGGACAGGAACAGTTGGGGCAGGAACAGGTGGGGCAGGAACAGGTGGGACAGGAACAGGTGGGGCAAGGGAGACAGGTGGGACAGGAACAGGTGGGGCAGGAACAGGTGGGGCAGGAATAGGTGGGGCAGAGAGGGGTGGAACAGGAACAGGTGAGGCAGGGAGAGGTGGGGCAGGAACAGGTGGGACAGGAACAGGTGGGGCACAGACAGGTGGGGCAGGGACAGGTGGGGCAGGGACAGGTGGGGCAGGAACAGGTGGGGCAGGAACAGGTGGGGCAGGAACAGGTGAGGCAGAAACAGGTGGGGCAGGGACAAGTGAAGCAGGGACGGGTGGGACAGAGACAGGTGGGACAGGAACAGGTGGGGTAGAGACAGGTGGGGCAGGAACAGGTGGGGTAGAGACAGGTGGGGCAGGGACAGGGTGGGGCAGGAACAGGTGGGATAGAGACAGGTGGGGCAGGGACAGGTGGGGCAGGAACAGGTGGGACAGAGACAGGTGGCTCAGGAACAGGTGGGGCAGGGACAGGTGGGGCAGGAACAGGTGGGGCAGGAACAGGTGGGGCAGGGACAGGTGGGGCAGGGATAGGTGGGGCAGGAACAGGTGGGGCAGGAACAGGTGGGGCAGGGACAGGTGGGGCAGGAACAGGTGAGGCAGGGACAGGTAGGGCAGAGACAGGTGGGGCAGGGACAGGTGGGGCAGGAACAGGTGGGGGCAGGAACAGGTGGGAGGGACAGGCAGAGACAGGTGGGGACAGGAACAGGTGGGGCAGAGACAGGTGGGGCAGAGACAGGTGGGCCAGGGACAGGTGGGGAAGAGACAGGTGGGGCAGGGACAGGTGGGCAGAGACAGGTGGGGAAGAGACAGGTGGGGCACGTGGGACAGGTGGGGCAGGGAAAGGTGGGGCAGAACAGGTGGGGCAAGAAAACAGGTGGGGCAGAGACAGGTGGGGCAGAGACAGGTGGGTCAGGACAGGTGGGGCAAGGACAGGTGGGATAGAATGAGACAGGTGGGGCAGGGACAGGTGGGGCAGTGGACAGGTGGGCAGAGACAGTGGGAGGAGACGGTGGGCAGAAGGTGGGGCAGAACAGTGGCAGAACAGGTGGGCAGAGACAGGTGGGGAAGAGACAGGTGGGCCAGGGACAGGTGGGGCAGGAAACAGGTGGGCAGACAGTGGGGAAGAGAAGTGGAGGACAGGTGGGAGGCAGGTGGCAGAAACAGGTGGGGCAGAGACAGGTGGGGCAAGAACAGGTGGAGAACAGGTGGGCAGGGACAGGTGGGGCAGGGACAGGTGGGGCAGAAGACAGGTGGGGAGAGAACAGGTGGGGCAGAGGACAGGTGGGGCAGAGACAGGTGGGGCAGAAACAAGGTGGGGCAGAACAGGTGGGGCAGAGACAGGTGGGGAAGAGACAGGTGGGCAGAGGACAGGTGGCCAGGACAGGTGGGCAGAACAGGTGGGGCAGAAACAGGTGGGGCAGAGACAGGTGGCAGAGACAGGTGGGGCAGAGGGAACAGGTGGGGCAAGGACAGGTGGGGCAGAAACAGGTGGGCAGAACAGGTGGGGCAGAGGGAAATAGATGGGACAGAGACAGGATGAGGCAAACCACATGAACACAAAGTGGCAAGACAAACAAAGCTGGCAAACAGTGGACAAAAGGAAGAGAGCACCAGAGCCCATAAAATGACAGATAGGAAAATAAACATACAGTCAGAAAAGATACGCAAGACAACACTGTAGGTGCAGGAACAGGTGGTGCCAGGAAGCAGCGGGCAATTAAAGGTCAGGCAGGATGCAGTTTGAGCGATAAGGAAGAATTTACATTGTTAATGTAGACGAATTATACTACAAATACATATGGAGACATACCTACACACACCACACACCACACACACACACACACCACACACAACTACAAATCAAATGCAAAGACCACGCCGACAAAAACACACACTCTCTCTCTCCATCTCAAAACGTATCACATGTATAGAATAACCTAAACACCATAACAGTCAACAAACAATACAGCAGGACGACATTTCTGTAGGTCCCAGCACCGACAAGGTTCGTGTTCATATACAGTGAATGCACTGGTGCCAATTTAAAGTCCGTGCAGGATCAGTTTTGAAGCGATAAAGTGATATTTTTGTTTTTCCTTTGTGTTTAGATGCGTGGCTGTTTCCTCTCTTTATATCATGTTCTGGAATGTGATTGATTGCATGGTGGCTCTGCTTTACTTCCCCCCCCCTCCCCCCCCCCCCCTACAACGTGTAATATCAAGTGCAAAGCCATGCCGTACATTAAAATGAAATAAGCGATATCTCCACCATAATATACGACACAGCACTGGGCAGTACCCTACATAGGTATCAATTCAGGTCCAGACTGTTACCTGCATACAAACGTTGCAGACATAGCGCACTTTTCGCGTTACAGGTTGTCACTGTCTTCCATGCATCACCGAAATAAAACCACTCATGCGCGGACAGTTCACGTTACCTGCACGAGAGACACCTTCATCCCAAAGAAGCTCCTGCACGGACAGCAGGGGTGCGGACACCATGACCAGGGGAGGATGGTGACAGGCTACAAGGTAACCTTGACAGCCAACCTCACCAGCTGTGGCATCAGCACCATCACCAGGAAAGACGCTGACCACAACACAGCATGCTGACCACCGCAGTGCCCTTCGGACACAAGGACCTTTGCAGAATGCAGAACCATTCTAAAATTCAACGAGAATGACCGGGAATATAAACTTAAAAAAGAAAATTTACTACTACTATTACTATCGTTACGAATGTCATTATAATTACTATTTCACTCGCGGTGTATCCTTGCCAGCAGCCTGTCTCCATTTTGCGCCCATGTTCGTTATTCGTTTGCATTGTCTCCAGTGTTGTTTGTTTCACCTGAAGAAGGGCAAAGAGGTCGAAACACGTCGTGTTCTGTCATGTACTTTGTTTGTCTCTTTGGTTCGGCGGTACACAATTATTTTTTGTTTAAAGTTTCAAAACAAACACAACAAGGAAGCCAGCAGCTCTGTGCCTAGGAACGCGTGACTCACAGAGAGCGCACCAGGTGTGACAACTCGCCAAATACACAATCATGTGAGGTAAAGCATTGTTGCCAGACTGACATGAGTTACGGGATGGACAGATAGAATTTTACTGGTGCAACACGTGTGCAGGATTATATGGCCGACAGTCTAACCGCGGAAACATGACAACGACCAGCACAGAAAGAAACAGATGGCAATGATGCAGTTTTCAGAGGGTCAATACACACAAAAGCACACGAGAATAAAAACCAATTCATAACAAATACAACGACATGAAAGTTATGATGGAAGTCTGACACTCTATATCAGCGATTTCCCAGTTAAAATATGCCGATGTATCACCACACACATCTTATTTATGGACCAGTCACTCGCCGGAGAGGCCTCAAACACTGATCATTTGCGTAAGTTCTGAAAGCGCCGTCTGTTTTGATGTTAACAGAGGCAAATTCTGTACCTCAGATTTCTGTCATTCAGAATGTTCAGTTCAGTTCAGCTCAGTGGTTTTATTTAACGTCTTTTGATCGCGAGATGATAGTAGACACAAAAATTAATAATTATAATTGGAACCAAAAAACCCTGCACACGGAGCTTATCACCAATTTCAGATTTCAGTACTTTCAATTCCCATCTCATATACGCATATTTACAGGAACAAGAACTTGTTGATCTTTACAAGTTTTGCAACCTGCGATTGGAACATATTTATGGCAATCTCAACAACATATGAACCATATAAGACAATACTGACATTTTCAAAATTACTCGTCACAACACCTTTCTCCTGATAAAGCAAGGTCTGTTACGGCATACTTCGCCGTAACAAGGTCAACACTGGGCATTCAAACAAAAGATGATGCACAGAAATGTTTTCTCTGCAGACACAAGTGATATTATGAGAGTATTAAAATGTTCCAAGTAGGCAACCTTAATTAATGTATTAATCCAACGATGTGCTTTGAGCACGATCGTAAAGCAGACATTTTCTGACCACTCATTTTCATCAGTATGTTTTGTCACTTCAACAAATCACAGGCTGAGATCAAATTAATTTTCTTTAAATAATATCAATAATGTTGGTAAAGATATAAAAACATAGCAATTAAAAACAGTTACTGGAAGCAATAGCCAAATAAAATTCGAGCCCAAATAGCTTTGAAACCAGCAGCATGAGGGAGTGAGCGTCCACCCGTCGAAGAACGCCAGTTTGACGTTCCAACAACACTCCCTGTCTGAGTGCAAGAAGAGGTAAACCGACTCCACATATCAGCAGTAAGAGT
>CM065743.1:28991276-28993776 GCA_033310375.1 Conus canariensis
GCTTTTTTTTTTTTTTTTCTACATTTCTGACAGAACTGATTGCTCGTTCTTCGTTTTCATTGCCCTGAATGTTGTATACCTTGCCTGAAGAAGACCAACGAGGTCGAAACGCGTCACGTTTTGTGTTGTGATGTGTTTGTCCCTTTCGTCTGGCGGAATTGATAAATTTATCTTAAAGATTAATAAGACTGTTCATAACACAAAACAAACACAACACAAAAACAGCTCCAATGCACACGCCTTCCACAAAAGATACTCCCTCATTCCAGAACATGCTCGTGCGTGGACAGTAGAAGTGGGAGGGGGGGGGGGGGGGGAGGGGGTGCAGGGGGAGGAGGGAAGGATGGTGACGGATTACAAGGGTACCCTGGTAGCCAGCCTCACCAGTTGTGGCACTGATATCGCACCTGGAAAGACATTGACCACAGCAGGGCATTGTTGGCAGCAGCTGTTCACACAGGGCGTGACAATGTCTGAGCTTGCAGGGCAGCTGGAAGTCAGGGAGTGTGGAACAGTGGAAACAGAACCTGGTAACACAGGTCGCCTTCGCTTGCCGTGTCTCTGGAAGTGCCTTATGACTCCAAGACTGATCTCGATTAATTCCCATATGAAGACCTGCAGTATGTCTGGAGAGCTGTGTGTCTATACTCTTCTGTTGAAACGGCATGGGAATCGATCACCATCACCATCGTTTCTTCTCCTCCTCCTCCTCTTTCTTCTTCTTCTTCTAAAGTTGGTTCAAGTTATTTCATTTGTTGTTGTTTTGGCAATGGTGTTTGTGGTTACGGTGCTAATGGTAAGCAAAACAAGCTGTTGCTTTCAATCTTTATATCATATTGTTTATTTCATCGACCATCCTTTTATAAAAAAAGAAATCACCCTAGCTTTTAATACTTAACGACCTGTGTTGATTCCTGTAAGAAAAGCCATGGCCAGTTATGCACGGGCAGCATTGTTCAAACTTTCTCTCTTCCTCTATGTACACGATTTCACTGTCTTCATAATAAAGTTGAATCCCAGATGTATAGAGATTCACCGTAGCTAAGCACAGCTATATGAGAGAGGTAACCAGTTCATCTCTTTCTGCCGCCTTATCCTTTTCTGAATTGAATGCAGGTGTACATTTACTGCTGGGTAGGTGAGGAGGGTTTCCAAGCCTTACAGATCGGACCATATGAGTGGGCATCACCACAGCTGAAAACACTTACCATTCGATTGCAGGTCTCAATTCATGACGGAATCTTTAAACTCTCTCTCTCTCTCTCTCTCCTCTCTCTCTCTCTCTCTCTCTCTCTCTCTCTCTCTCTCTCTCTCTCTCTGTCTATCTGTCTGTCTGTCTGTCTGTGTCTCCGTCTCTGTACTCTCTGTCTGTCTGTCTGCCTGCCTGCTTGCCCTGCTGTCTGTCTGTCTGTCTGTGTCTCAGTATGTCTGTCTGTCTGTCTGCCTCTCTCTCTCTCTCTCTCTCTCTCTCTCTGTCTGCGTGTCTCCGTCTCTGTCTGTCTGTCTGTGTGCCTGTCTGTCTGCCTGCCTGCCTGCCTGTCTGTCTGTATGTCTGTCTCTGTCTGTCCTCTGTTAAATTGTATTCCCCTAAAACGTTTTTAAACAAAAAAGAAAATCACGCCTGGTTTGCAGAACGAAGAAAAAACAAACAAACACATAACCCCACTTCTTGACGATCTGCACTGGTTACCTGCAATTCTGAGAGTGGAGTACAACATTACCTACCAGTTCCGTGGACGTAATTTCTGTCTCATACCTGTCTATCTTCACGAAATGCTTCAGCTTTACATATTTTATTTCGACCCTACCGTTCACCCAGTGATACGTGTATGTCATCTTCCTACCAGACGCAAAAACCCTTCATAGGCAGTGTGCTATTTGTTACAATGGCCCTGTCTTTTGGACCCCCCCCCCCTCCTCACACACACACACACACACACACACACACACACACACACACACACACACACACACACACACACTCCTCTTTTTTCTCCTTCATCATTCAAGGCTGCATATTGAAGCTTATCTTTTCAGTAGCTACTATGCCTTGCTCTTCTGTATCTATGTTTTCACCATGTGTGTGTGTGTGTGTGTGTGTGTGTGTGTGTGGGTGTGGTGTGTGTGTGTGTGGTGTGTGTGGTGTGCGCGCACGTGCCTGTTGCACACTTTTGTATTTTGCGTGTGTGTATGGATGGTGTTTATTTGTGTAATTATCTGCTGTAATGAATGTGACACGTGCTTAATGTGCATGCGTTTTCTTATCTCTGATTGTGAAACGCATTATTGTTTTATATATAAGTGTTCTTATGGCGTTCGGGATGCAGCGTCCTAATAATCTCCTGACATTAATAATAATAATAATAATAATGAATACTTATATAGCGCCTATTCTCGGCTAGAGACCAAGCTCTAAGCGCTTTACAATCAACACTCGCTTACACAACGGGCTGCCTACCTGGGTAGTGCCGACTGAAGAGCTGCCAGCTGGCGCTTCATT
>CM065743.1:28998776-29008776 GCA_033310375.1 Conus canariensis
CCTTGGTGTTCCATTTCATGCTTCAGCTTTAGGAACATACCATGAAGCTGGTGTCTTACCTCTTGATGACCATCGTGAACTAGCCTGCGCTAAATACATTCTTCGCTGCTCAACTATTCAAAGTGCTAACCAAACGGAACTGGATATGAGGTCTGATGTAGACTTTCCTAAACGTGCTAGAAACATTCGAGCCACTAAAAACGATACTCACATATTCTTCTCACTTGTTGACAAATTCAGGTATCAATCATAAAAAAAGCTTGCTGTGCGTTTTCCCATAAGTCCCGTACCAAACTGGGAGCTCTTCAAACCAAAATTTGATTATAACTATACTACTATATCTAAAACTGATAACACTAATATTCTAGCTTGCGAAGCAAAATCACATATCAATGATTGTTATCGTCACTTCGTAAAAGTCTATACTGATGGGTCTCTATTAAACAATAATGCTGGTTGTGGCTTTGTCATTCCATTTTTAAAAATTGAGAAGTCCTTTCATCTTGGGGCAAATCTGTCTATTTTTACAGCCGAACTAATAGCAGTATTAATGGCCGTAGAGTACATAAATGATTTATCATTTGACTTTTATGGTATTCTCTTCTGTGTAGATTCTAAGTCAGTTCTTCAAGCTTTAGAATCTACAAATTCAAAAAATCGTGCTGAAGTCATATCAGAAATTAAACTACTTATTCACAACCTTATGTCAAGAGGTATAACAATTAATTTTTGTTGGGTTCCTTCCCATTGCTTCATATCCGGAAATGAATGGGCTGACAGGATTGCTGGAGCAGGTGCAAACAATTCTGACAATACGGCTACTATTCATATTCCCTTGAGCTTATATGAAGAATATTCTCTCTAACAAAGAGCCTCTTTTGAAAAATTTGAGGAATACTACAAAGAAAGTGTTCTCCCCCGAATACACAAACTCGACTCATCTATACTTTGTTGTACGAACTCCCGAGCAAGTAATCTTTTAAAAAGGGATTCCTCAGTAAATCCGGTAAACCGTAATACAAACATAGGATTATATCCAAGACACTGTAAACAACTTCTCTCCTTATTATTTCGGTTAAAAATAAATGCATTCAAAACAAAATATGTCAAGAATATTCGATGTGCTTGCGGCGCCCTTGATAATTGTACAACAACACACGTTCTATACTTTTGCCCCTACTTTGATTCCGATTTGTCAGAATTTAGAAAGGATGCTTCAAAGTACATATTCTAGGATACCATGTCTCTCTTAAATTTTGTACGAATTCTTATGTTAAGCCCAGTTGGCTCAATCCTGTAATTGCTGTTTCATGATCTTATTTTGTACAGTTGTTTGGTTTTACTTTTGATGTTTAAAAAAAAAATTAACAGATTAATTCTTACTTAGAGTTTCTCCTCATCACACATACACACACACACGCACGCATACGCTCACGCACGCACGCGGGCGCGCACTCATGCACGCACGCAGCAGCACACACTCAAACACACACACACACACACACACACACACACACACACACACACACACACACACACACACACACGCACACACACAAACACAAACACACACACACCTTGCCTAATATCACATTTAGTGAAAAGACGTTAAATTGAAGAAGAAGAAGAAGAAGAAGAAGAAGAAGAAAAACAACAACAACAACAACAACAACAACAACACACACACACACACACACACACACACACACACACACACACACACACACACACACACACACACGGTCTCTCTATCTCTCTTTCTCTTTCTCTCTTTCTCTCTGTGCGCACAAAATCACACTCTAGAGACTCCAAAAGCTTAAATATCCCTAAGCTGAAAGTGACTAAATAACCCTGGCAAATCATAAAGATTCAACAGAGAAAAAAGAAAAATTCTTCAACCGCCATCGTGTCAGTCTCGTAAGTGTTCGACTGTCGAGCTCTACTTTGCAGACCCACTCGCGTAGATTTCAAGTTACTCAAAACGTTCTACTACTACAACACTCAAATTGTCATTTGCTCATAACGTTTTACTTCCGCTACACTCAGATTTCAAGAATTCTCAAAACGTTCTCCCTATGGAACATTCAGATTCCAAATTACTCCACACTTTCTACCACTGCAAGATTCAGATTCCAAATTACTCCACACTTTCTACCACTGCAAGACTCAGATTCCAAATTACTCCACACTTTCTACCACTGCAAGACTCAGATTCCAAATTACTCCACACTTTCTACACGAAACTCGCCAAGAACCCCCACTAGATGATTCCAAATTAAACTCCAAACGGTCTACTTCTGCAACTCTCAGATTCCACCTACTCAAAACGGTCTACTACTGCAACGCTGACATTCTAAATCTCGAACCTTTCTACATCTGCAAAACTCAGATTCCAAATGACTCCAAACGTTCTACCACCGCAATAGCCAGATTTCAAATGACTGCAAGCGTTCTGCTACTGCAACACTCCGATTCTAGATTACCCCAAACGTTCTACCACTGAAACACTCGGATTCCAAATTACTCCAAACGTTCTACTACTGCAACACTCCGATTTTAGATTACCCCAAACGTTCTGCTACTGCAACACTCCGATTCTAGATTACCCCAAACGTTCTACCACTGAAACACTCGGATTCCAAATTACTCCAAACGTTCTACTACTGCAACACTCCGATTCTAGATTACCCAAACGTTCTGCTACTGCAACACTCCGATTCTAGATTACCCCAAACGTTCTACCACTGAAACACTCAGATTCCAAATTACTCCAAACGTTCAACCGCTGCAACCTCAGGTTCCTGTTCACTCAAAACGTTCTACTATTGCAACACATCGCTCGTGAAGATGAAATGTACTTAACAGATAACAGCAATAACAACTGCAATGGTATCATGACGGTTATACGTAGCAGTTATTGTGGAACCACAATAACACTCACATTCCCAAGTTATATGTTACCACTGCAACACTCAGATTCCAAATCACTCCAAACGTTCTACCACTGCGACAATCAGATTCCAATTTACTCCAAACAATCTACCATTGCACTCTCAGATTCTAGTTTACTCCAAGCAGTCTACCACTGCAACAGTCAGATTCCAGTTTACTCCAAACAATCTACCATAGCACTTTCAGATTCCAGCTTACTCCAAACAATCTACCATAGCACTTTCAGATTCCAGCTTACTCCAAGCAGTCTACCACTGCAACAATCAGATTCCAAATTACTCCAAACGTTCTACCACTACAACACTCAGGTTCCAACCTACTCAAAACGTTCTACCATCGCAATACATCACTGGTGAAGATGAAATCGAGGGTTGACTGCCAGAACCCAGAATCTCCTCTCTCTCTCTCTCTCTCTCTCTCTCTCTCTCTCTCCCCTCTCTCTCTCTCTCTCTCTCTCCTCACACACATACACCACAACACACCACACCACACACACACACACAACACACAATATATATATATATATATATATATACACTCCATTAAGATAGCAGTTATGTCCCTTGATATCTTAATGGAGTGTCCTGCGTGTGCCTGTACCAATCGTCAACACAGCGCAGGCCTCCAAGGGTGGTACAGGACTGCTCTAAAGGCAGGTGAAGACAGTGCTTCTCTGGGTCCTCCCCAGCACCTTCGGGTTTTTCTTCTTTTTTTTTTTCTATAATGGAGATACTGGGTTCAGGCAGTCAACCCTCGAATTGTACTTAAGAAACAACAACAAAATGATTGTAATAATATCATGTCAATCGTAAGAAGCAGTTATTAAGCGGTAATCAAATATAACAAGCTCGCGTCGCAATGCAAACATAGGTCAGCTTTGTTAAGCATGATGACCTCAGGATCAGCCAGAACGTCAACGTTACGACACTCCCTAGCATGGTGCACAGGATGTACTGCTTTACCCAACTCACCAACACAGCAGTAAAATCTATGCCCACAAAAGGGACCCTTGTAACCACCTTACTGCAACAGGGGGAAACGTGCAAACACACAAAATCTGATTATGAAAACGATAACTTTCATTCAGGTTTAGACAGACGACAGCAGCAAACAAGCCTTTATCTAAGACACAGACAAATAAAAAGACAAGCAGTCAGACAGACACATACATACATAAAGAGAGAGAGAGAGAGAGAGAGAGAGAGAGAGAGAGAGAGAGAGAGAGAGAGAGGAGAGAGAGAGAGAGGAGGAATTCCATCTTTCCCACTGGCCTTTTTTAAAGCGAAGAACGCTTACGGAAACAAAAAAACAAACAAACAAACAAACACACAAACAAACATTAAAAAAATCACACTAAAAACAACAGAAACAAGAACTAAAAAACCAACTCGTACACGCACATAGACGTCGCAACAATGGAGATTAATCTGATAGTGTGCTTGTCTGTTTAAAATAACCGAAGAAACACCCAAAGGTCAAGTCAAGAGCTGCAACTTCAAGAAATTTTCTTCATCTGCTACCAGCTCCGACACGGCCAAAAATTTATCAGGTTCGTAGTATTCTGCAGTGTCTAAAGAACAAGACCGGAAGAGAGAGAGAGAGAGAGAGAGAGAGAGAGAGAGAGAGAGAGAGAGAGAGAGAGAGAGAGAGACAGACAGACAGACAGACAGACAGACTGACGCTGACAGACAGACAGACAGAGGACAGACAGACAGAGACAGAGAGTAGGGGTGGGGGGCAAGACAGCCAAAACAATTAGTTCGTGCCAGAGTATTTTGCTGTCTTTGTAGTATGGGAACAGAGAGAGAGAGAGAGAGAGAGAGAGGAGAGAGAGAGAGAGAGGAGAGAGAGGAGAGGAGGAGAGAGAGAGGAGAGAGAGAGAGGTATCCACACAAACGAACATGTTGGAATTTGTTTTTTGTCTCCTGGTGAAGAGCTCAGTACCAAATCAATATCTGAACATCTCAACAAAGCTTTCGATGCCCGACTTGTGGTGTACACACTTTTGAAGTCCCAAACCCTGCGAGGTCTCGCATGTTTCAGCCTAACCTCCTGCGGTTTGGTCAAATCTCGTGAGACGTGAACACAACTTATAGCTGGTTGACTATCACTGAAGTTGGGGGTTGGGAGTCTGGGAAATGGGATAGAAACGAAGAATTTGGCACTATTATTTTGTTTTTCTAACATCACAAATGAATATTGATCAAAGCGACCGAACGAATAACGCAAAGTACATTTTCTCTTGTCCATTTGCTAAGTACACCAATTTAAGTCATGATTTCTCTGGAATCAGACTTCCATGCCTTGTCTTTTTGATGTTTTATCCGGTATTTGAACAAGCAAGCGAGTTGGTTCACTGTGTCTGGAATTGAAAGCGTCGTGATGTTTCTTCCTGCAGAGCGGCGAGTTCTGAAACGATCCACAAGTGTATCAGTCATGGTGCGCTCCAGGAATATGCTGGAGGCAGCCCTGACCAACTCCTGCAGACTTATGGAGCCACTCTCCAAAAACACCTAAAATACCGGTCGCTTCGGAGAACAGTTGCTGTATGGAGGACTTTGCCCCATATTGATTTTTTTTTCTTTTTTTTAGTCCATGGCAGCTCCTGCCAGACGCTGTTGGACGCTTTTTGTTTAAATCTGTGAAGGCGTCGTATCTACTGTGTATGATACATGCCTTCAATAAAAAGGTACGTTTGTTCAAGATCTGTTCGACGGTACTTCTGTCTTTGTGGAAGCCATCATGTTCTTCAGCGAAAAGGATGACTGCTGGCGGTGGCGATCTACTGAGAACGACTTCAAGCATTGCCTTGCTGGCACGACAGACCAAACTTATAGTGTGGTCAGTTGAGGCAGTATTGAAGACATCCTCTTTTGAGAAGGAAGCATTCCCAGCGCGTCGGCCTGGAGGTTCTCCCCTGCTCCATGCAGACATCTTCTTCGCATGTGGGGAATAATCCCTACAAGAAAATCCGAGCTGGAGTGGAAAGGGTTGTGGCTTGCACGATCTGCTCAGCACACGGAAACGGAAAACAAAGAGATCATACAGGATCAGGCGCAGCCTTGATTGACAATAACAGCGCCATTCGTTGATTCGCGCACTGGACACGAAAAGTTTATTTCTGCAATGGAGTAAAGTTACAAATAAATCTCTGGTAATCTCAAACGCAAATGATACAGAATGGCAAACAAGTGATATTTAGACCCCCAAATAAACAACTGCTAGAATATTTAGGTAAAAAAAAAAATTCCATAAAAATTCCATATCACCAATATTGCTGTGCGGACACCTCTCACCTCACTGAGACTGCTGGGGTCAAACGCCCAAGCTCCACGTCATCAGTATTGCTGTGTTGCTCAACCTTCAAGCTCCACGTCATCAATATTGCTGTGTTGCTCAACCTTCAAGCTCCACGTCATCAATATTGCTGTGTTGCTCAACCTTCAAGCTCCACGTCATCAATATTGCTGTGTTGCTCAACCTTCAAGCCCCACGTCATCAATATTGCTGTGTTGCTCAAGCTCCACGTAATCAATATTGTTGTGTGTGTGTGTGTGTGTGTGGTGTGTGTGTGTTGTGTGTGTGTGTGTGTGTGTGTGTGTGTGTGTGGAGAGAGAGAGAGAGAGAGAGAGAGAGAGAGAGAGAGAGAGATGTGTGTGTGTGTGTGTGTGTGTGTGTGTGTGTGTGTGTGTGTGTGTGTGTGTGTGTGTGTGTGAGTCCGTCTCTCCTGTGTGTGTGTGTGTTTGGATGTCACCTCTAGACTGCCCACTCCATGGCTGCACGGGTCATGCCGGGATGTTGCAGTGGACGGGGAGACGGAGTAAGTAGCGTGGGGGGTGAACGAAGTGGCGCAGATGAGATGGAAAAGGCGCAACCCCTGAAATGTCCATTGCTTTGTGGCACGCCATGCACCCTCCACATCGCCTCTGTCCACCGACCACACAACATGAATTTTGGTGGAAAGCCAAAGTAGTGCATGAGTCCCCCTACATGACTTCCCCGTCAGCGCTATCAAAGACTTTCTCAAAGTCCACTATGACGACTGATCGATGATGATTCGCAACGTTGCTATATGGGTCTATGCATGATCAGTCTAATCGAAAATCAGCGCATTCCTCTCAAAGTTATTTATTAAGAGGTTCTCTGATCTCACCAGCATGATTCTTGTCCTGATCTTGCTGGGAGCTGACGGTAACATGATTTTATCTCCAGTCAACACAGAAGGAGAGATCTCCTTCCTACAGCAGTTTTACTAGGTGTCCTTTTTCCCCATTCATGTAACACTTCATTTTTCCAGACTTTCTGCGGGAGTGGATGGATCATCTCAGTTGATGTAACATGTTTACTTTAAAGTTCTTTAGGTGGTGTCGTATCTGAGCCTGCTGCTCTGCCTGGTTTTAGGAACTTAATGGTTTCCGTTAAGCCCTGGATGGGGAGTTGGTATTGCTGTCTAAATGCTGCGTTGCAGATTGGGTGTTCGGAGCAGAGCTGTTCAAGATTTCTACATGTTTGTCCCATCTTGCTCTTTGTTCAGCTGATTTTCTACTGGCAATGTGAGGCGTTGGGTTTCTTATAAACATGGCCATCTTGTAATTTAGCATGGTCTTTTTTTTATTTACGTTTTTGTTTTCCTGCCGGGCTGTCTCTGCTTCTTCCATTCGTTCATGGATGACGGTGCGTTTTGTCCTTTCTGGCACTTTTTTCCATTTGCCATTTACTTTCCCGCACAAGAACATATGAGAAGCGACACACAACGGGAAAGAGACACTCATGTGTACTCACAAACGTGTTGTCCAAGAAAAAGAAGCTGGACAACACTCAAGAACGGATAGAACAATGTGGATGAATCAGCCAAAAGCAACTGGATGGCAGAACCAGTGTGACTCACCAGTAGAAGAACAATACAATGCGTTAGGCTTGACAAGGGAAAGGGTTGTCTTTTTTCACTTCTTACAACGAGCATTTCAAAGAATTACCTTTTAACCCGTTTGACAATAACACAAAGCCCACTGTCTATGCATTACAAATCTGAAACTCCTTACACATATAGAAAGACAAACGCAATATTAATAAAGGAACGTATTACGTTTTTTCACGTGCTTGCATTTTGCTATATCAAATTCTCAGGTGCTTTGTTTGTCGATTTCTATGTGCTCTAAACTTATTCCGGACAGAGCATTCCAAGCGCCCCTCCCCCATTGTAATATAATGTAGATAATCATAATAAACACATATCATTCAGTGCTGACATACAGCATTGAGTCAATTATGATGAACACATAAACTGTGCATCTTTTATACACAATTCTGTCCATCATACCAACTGCAGATACTGTATCACTGACAAAACTGTGTCAACAGTAACGAATGCATGAACTGTGCAGGCACCGTGCATAGAACTGAGTTTGTTTTAATGACCATACATACAGTGTAGTTGTCATGCTGGCATTAGCAATTCGCAGTGAAAGCAAGTACAGTGTAGCTCTGTGGAGAAATGTACTGATCGTAAGGGAAACACTTTAAAGCTCTTTCGACCTGAATACGCCCCAATAAACTCGAATGCTGTGTAGTTGATATACAGAACTGAGTTCATCCTAAAACAAAGTAACTGCTCCCTACTGGCACAGTTGACCTGTCCTAGGATTACATCAACTTAACTGTGTGCTCAATCAGCATTGGTTACATCACTGAGCCAATAAACACATATTCACAATCAATCACCTTCACCCTATTCTAGAGTCTTGAAGACTGTTGGGGCACCACAGGAGACTTCACGGCCAGCTTCCTCCATTCCTCCTGATTCTCTGACGCTTTTAGGCAGTTGCTGAGTGTGAGGTCAGTCCATTCACAATCAACACGGAGTTAAGAAAAATCACTGTCTTTCAAGTCTGAAGCTGGATCAACTTGCGTTTGTTAACCTTTGAAACATAAACATTTTTTCGCTTCTTCTCTGAATTTCCTGCCGCTCAAAATGTAGATGTAAAAATTGATGGCACTGTTGCTCATCCACATCAACACACATACAGTGTCTGCCAGTACTAGTTTCTCGTTTAAACGTTCGTCTTCAATCTTACCGTCGTAGTAACCGATCATTTCTAAATAGACATTGAGAACACAGGTTGGCAACGTGAGTAGCAGAAAGGCCACGGACGTGGCAATCAGGGTAGTAGTCATAGAGGACACTTTGGCCACACGTGATGATGTGCGGGTGTCTCCATGGCTTAGCATCTTACCCGGCATCTGCACAGACTGCATAGCGCCATAGATCAGAACGCAGTTAGCAACGATCAGGAATAGGAAGGGAATCACTGAAGCAAGGCCAAGGTCTAGAAAACCGAATATGTTCACCACGTTTTTGTCACTGCTTACACATGATTGGTATCCATCATCCAGATACTCTACGTGATAATGGAAAAAGAAATGAACATTCGTTACGCAGGAAATGCTTACTATGGCGGTGGTGACGACTTTTGCTCTTCTGACTGTGCACAAAACTCCCACACGGTGAGGCACAACCACTGACGTCATACGCTGACACGTCATAGCCACCAGAAGCCATGCTGACGTCATGGATGACACGTAACTGACAAACATAAGACTAGTACACGACAGGTCATGGAAATAGGCCACGAGCGTGTTGAAAGCCATGTGGGACCAGTACCAGATCACTAAAGTGCACAGGAGAATGAGGTCAGACACAGCCAGTGCAGTGAAGTACACAGACAGACAGCCAGTGGATTCTGAGGCCCGCATTGCACGCATCACCACTATGGTCATCACGTTGCCATAACAACCCAGCACCAGCAACACAGGGGGCACAATCAGCCACAACATATGGGTGACGTCATGCTGGAGATAGGCAGAAGCAAACGTCAACTGGTTACTATCATCTGGCAACGACGTGTGGTCTTGAGAGCTAGCGTTCATCATGAACATGGTCGTCTTCTCAGCTGGGATCATTTTAACTGGATATAAGTCCCTTAAATCCGTATTTTTATAGCAGAATCTAAAAAAACATTAGGGTTTCTCTTCCAGATTAAGGATTATC
>CM065743.1:29013776-29066276 GCA_033310375.1 Conus canariensis
TCCTCCTTCTTCTCCATCTCCTCCTCCTCCTTCTACTTCTTTCTTCTTCTTCTTCTTCTTCTTCACTTTTCTTTTTTCTTTTTCTTTTTGGTCCACCTGTCTCTAGTTTTTCCGCCACGTTATTTTCTTTTCTCTTTTCCTTTTTTTATGTCTTTTTTAAGTGGGGCCTCCATCCTATCTTTTTCCCCACTTCTTTTCTTTTTTTTTTTTAAATCGCTCACTCACACGCCATGCCTAGTCTGTATATTCTACTACTACAAATCGACATGTTTCTGCTGATTTTAGTGTTTGGCGATTGATACAAAGTGTCTGGGTTTGTTCATGTAGCCCGGACGGTTTGGGATCACTTGATGACTTGGATCCGGAATCGGAACTCCGAAGAAGGAAAACTTGAAGCATTAAGTGGAAATCCTTCAGCTTCAGCCTAGCATGATATAGGACAGTGAGAAAGCTGTGGTCATTTTAAGTCGTGTGTTCTGTCCCGTTTTCGAACGCGGCGTCGAATTCAGCGACTGCTAACACGAGGGCAAACGCAATGACGGCATTCTTGCACTGCTTTTCCTTTAACTCGCAACGAACACAGTCAACGGAAAAGGGTTCTGTTTCCGCTCAATGTTATGTGTTCGGCATTGTCAAGAATTTCTTCGGGAGGCTGGCATGGAAGAGTTGTCGATGTTCATAATGATAACAACAACGACGACAACAACAACAACAATAAAGATAATAATAATGATAATAATAATAATAGTTATAATGATAATAGCGATAACAACATCAACAACAACAACAACAACAATAATAATAATAATGATAATAATGATAGTAATAATAATGATAATACAATAATAATGATAATAACGAGGACAATTTCTATAGCGCCCATCTGAACAATGTAGGCTACAGGGCACTTTACAAGTTTTGATAAAACAATATCTAAAATATACCACACACACACACACACACACACACACACACATGCACGCGCGTATACACACACAGTGTCGCATATATAGAGACATACGCTGTATAACACGGTGAACCGCTCATTCGTACACGAGCAAAGCGTGCAAGTAACAGGTAGCATTACAGTAATATTCCAGGCGGTAATCTGGAACTGGCGTTTAAACAGAAACGTTTTAACTGCAGACTTGAAGGGGTATGATACAGGAAGGGGCATGATATTCGTTCGTTGCCAGTTTATGGAGCAACAGCGCAAATATGCCGTCTATAGACATACATCAATGTGACAGTTCCACAATCCGCTTTTTCCATTGCCTGGCGCCAGCCTTTCTCTCCGTGATCAGCTTGAAGGTGTTAAACAGCTGCAGAAGAACTTCGTAGCTTTCTTAAAACTGCCTTTCGGACATCTTCCTGTTGAAAGCCTTCTTGCGGCGTGCATTGAGGAACTTCCAGATGTCTTGGGCGAGCTTGCACAGGTCTGCTTGCAGACTGCCGACAAAAAAAAAACCCAATGTGCCCCTGTATAATCTTGACGTCTTCGGGGGTAGATTGCAGATCACTACAGTTTCAGTTTATCAAGGGGGTTTCCCCGAATTTGGAGTGTGGCTGCCTTAATGGCGGGATTAAAAAAAAACGGTCACACACACACAACTCCACTCCCTTTGTTGGATAGATGGGATTAATCCTTGCCTGTCTGTACAGGGAGTGTCTGCAGGAGTATCAGCCTGCGTATGCAGAAAAAAAAATCAAGGAGGTGTCACTGCATGCGGACTAGTCCATATACGCTACACCAGATCCGCTATGTTTGGAAGCCACACTGTGCATGATCTACAGCTGATGGATAAAGTAACTGATGACTCAGATGAGAGAATTCAAGTAGATGATCTCGCGACTACGATTTTTAGCAGATGTCTGACCTACTCATCAGCCAAACGCTCTGTAAGATCACTATAGGATCACAGGTAGAATGTCCATAATCAATTCTCGGGGAGAAGAACCCCATACTGGCGTTGAATACTTTCTGGTTAGCAAAGAAAAGAGTGCAAAGACAGCGATTCAAACCGTTCGTTTTCTCTATTGTCATCTTCTACAGCATCTCTTTGAGAACGCCATTCAGTCTGTCTCTCACGCCATCAGCTTTGCAGACGATACGATGGTGTGAAGGATCGCTTCACTTCAACGTACCGGCACACCTCTTAATCATTTTCAAAGTAATAGAACTGAGTCCACCTGTTTGAGTACTCCCTGGTAAGTAAAGAGGGGAAGGTAAAGATAGCGATTCAATACCTTCAGTTTCTCTCGAGTCATCTAATCTCACATCTCTTTGAGATCGCTATTCATTTTATCTTTCAGGCCATCAGCTAACAGATGTTATGATGGTGTGAAGGATCACTTCACTTCAACGAGACATCACACCTCTCAATCATTTCCGAAGTTCACTTGTTTGAGTAAATGTCGTCCGAGATGCCACTTCGGGACGAGATGCACAGGAAAGCCTTAGCAACAGTCTCTGTGGTGACGTCAGAAAGGACCGATCTCTCGAGATGATGCGTGGCATAGTCAGCTAACGTCAGAGTGTAAAGCCTTAGCAACAGTCTGTGTGGTGACCTCAGAAAGGACCGATCTCTCGAGATGATGCATGGTATAGTCAGCAAACGTCAGAGTGTAAAGCTCTGGCAACAGTTTGTGTGGTGACGTCAGAAAGGACCGATCTCTCGAGATGACGGGAGGTATAATCAACTTACGTCAGAGTGTATTTCTTCCAAAAAGAGGCTGTTTCTCAGGAACAAGAATCTTACACCTATCCTGCTGAAAACCTCGGTAATGTAAGGAACTCTGTCAAATGGGATTTGTCCCCTAGGATTCTTCTGCAGTTGAAGAAAAATCTTAAATGAAACAGGGAATAGTCAACAGTGAAAAAAAAAACCACCCCCCCCAAAAAAAAAAAACCAAAAACAAAAAACAAAACAAAACGAATGGTAACTCTTCCATGATGACATTAATAAAACATTCATAACTCCGAACGAATACTGTTTACGACATTAAATCGTCTAGCTGAAATATCAACATCGAGCACTCAGAAGAAATAGGGAGATCTCCCCCTCCCCCCCCCTCCCCCCCCCAAAAAAAAAAAAAAAAAAGAAAAGAAAGAAAAAAGAAAAAAGAAAAAAGGGTGTCGTGTGCAACATTCGTTTCGTGTTTTAAGGGAGTGTAATTGATTTCATCATGGAAGACAGTTACCCTGGCTGTTAGTTATTTACTGTTTAGTGTGTTCCTTGCCTCATCTGAAGATTACGTTCAAATCAGTCTAAACGAGGCTACCTGTACTTGTTACTGTTCGCCCCTGTGTCTGTTTGACCATAAACACGATCAAAGAGGCTGTGCTAGTCTCTTGAGTGAATGTTAAATAATGTTTTTCCATTCCTCCAATGTTGTTGCTGTGTTTATGTGTCAGGTACAGAATATACAGGCCAGCCTGGAACATCTGTTACTCGTGGACTTATCCTTGTTTGTTCTGTGTGCCCAGTGTTGGCATTTTCGATGGGTGATTTGGTGTCGTAAGCCGCATTCGTTTGCGGTTATGGGCATGTGATTAATTCAATCACGGAAGAAAGAGTTATCCTACTTGTTCCTTATTTGCTGTTTACTGTGCCCTGTCTCATTTAAAATTTCTTGTCACACGAATCAATACGAGGTGACCTTTATTGTGACTTGGTTGTCTTTGCATTTGCTTGACTATTTTCAAGATCAAAAAGGCTGTGCCAGTCTTGAATGGATGTCAGTCTGTGTTCTTCTTCCAGTTGTTGCTGTGTATATGTGTCAGGTACAGGGCATATGGGTGAGCTTGGAAAATCCTTTTGGGGACGTCTCCTCCTTTGTTCTGTGTGCTCCATGTTGGAATTTCTGCCAGGCAGTTTGGTGTCGTAAGCAGTATTCGTGTGAAGTCACTGGCCTGATTTCTGCCAGGCGGTTCGGTGACGTAAGCAGTATTCGTGTGGAGTCACTGGCCTGATTTCTGCCAGGCGGTTCGGTGACGTAAGCAGTATTCGTGTGGAGTCACAGGCCTGATTTCTGCCAGGCGGTTCGGTGACGTAAGCAGTATTCGTGTGGAGTCACTGGCCTGATTTCTGCCAGGCGGTTCGGTGACGTAAGCAGTATTCGTGTGGAGTCACTGGCCTGATTTCTGCCAGGCGGTTCGGTGACGTAAGCAGTATTCGTGTGGAGTCACAGGCCTGATTTCTGCCAGGCAGTTCGGTGACGTAAGCAGTATTCGTGTGGAGTCACAGGCCTGATTTCTGCCAGGCAGTTCGGTGACGTAAGCAGTATTCGTGTGGAGTCACTGGCCTGATTTCTGCCAGGCAGTTCGGTGACGTAAGCAGTATTCGTGTGGAGTCACAGGCCTGATTTCTGCCAGGCAGTTCGGTGACGTAAGCAGTATTCGTGTGGAGTCACAGGCCTGATTTCTGCCAGGCAGTTCGGTGACGTAAGCAGTATTCGTGTGGAGTCACAGGCCTGTAAAACTAGTTTCATTATGGAAGAAAGAATGACTCTGCTTGTTCGTTAATTGCTATTTACTGTTTCCTGTCTCATATAACATTTCTTTTAATACCAGTCAACCCAAGGTGACCTGCATTTTTACCGTTCGTTCTTGTATTTATTTGGCTATATTCAAGATATAAAAAAAAGCTGTGTCAGTCTTGGATAAATGTTAATTTGTGTTTGTTCATTTTTTCCAGTCGTTGTTGCTACGTATGTGTGTCAGGTGCAGAATATACAGGCAAACTTGGAAAATCTTCTTGGGAACGTGTCCTTGATTTTATTCTGTGTGCTCAGTGTCGCCATTTCTGCTGGGCAATTTAGTGTCGTAAGCAGCAATCATTTGGAGTTATTGGCGTGTACATGATTTCGTCATGGTGTTCGTTCTTAGCCTACAGTTGTTACAGGATAGACAATGATGTCTAATATCAGTCTTTAAAGCAAGCCAGCACAAGTGATGCGTGAAGCAATTATCTATCATGTCCTCAGCTGAGGGGCTTGCCAAGAGTCTTTCATGGCCAAGTTTTATGGCATCATTCCTCATTGATTTATGGTAGACCATCTGGATGAAGACTGTGTTAGAAGCGTCATGTTGTTTGTGCACACGCATGGACATGCTGCAATAGATAAAGTAACAGGATTGTGGTCGTGTGTGATTGGAAACCTCCTGTGTTCTACCTTTTCGAACAGTTTCATCAAAGAAGCACGTGGGGCCAGGTTACAGGCAGCTCTACCAACAATACAGTATCTTCAGAGGTCGTCTCAGAGGGCAAAAGATCTGTAGTTACTTTGGAATAAGACTTGAATACAGGACATGTGATTGTCCTCCCAGTCATATTAGCATACTGAAGGTCCATTGGTATCTGCGTGCCACTAAAGTAACGGTCTTTCTTCATGACGTCTTCTATCACAGTGGCAGGTGGTGTGTAAGTATTGGGTGGATTACTAAACAAGAAAGGCCCTCATACGAGAGAGAGAGAGAGAGAGAGAGAGAGAGAGAGAGAGAGAGAGAGAGAGAGAGAGAGAGAGAGAGAGAGTCAAAAGTCAAAGTAAAAAAATGTTTTAATGTTAGACATCCAGCCCATAACATCGGAGCAATAGCACAACAAGAATCATTTAGATTGAATAAACTGCATCCTTAAGTTTAACGCTTTAAACAAAATAGATAACCGTAAAACATTCCCTTCGTTTTCACTTGACACACGTAGGTAGAATTTAAACATACATGGCTTATGGAAGTACTTGGGCTAAATAAACTCGTTTCTTATTTCATGGTACATCGGACACACAAGAACAGAATGTAATTCAGTTTCTGGCGTGATTCTGCAGAACGGACATTTATCATTATCACTGTTCTCTATATACTGTAAGAAATGTTAATTCAGAGGAGATATTCCAATTCGAAATCTTGCAAATGTTCTTCGAACTTGTATGTCCTTAACAAGATACATATAAGGGCTGAGCTGAGAATCAATGTGCACAGAGAGAGAGAGAGAGAGAGAGAGAGAGAGAGAGAGAGAGAGAGAGAGAGAGAGAGAGAGAGAGAGAGAGAGAGAGAGAGTTTTAAAACACGAAGTCGCCAGTTGTCACATGCATTACCTTGGGTGTTAACAAGGGAAAAGCTGAACTGTTCTGAAAAAAGTTAGAAAAAGAAAGTTTGAAAATAGTTTTTTTTTCTTACCGAGACATCCAACTCTGAAAAAAGAGTTTGCAGTGCAATGAAAATAACCGTACTCGATCAACCGGTTAATCAGTAATGTAGACGATACCTTCTCATGCCAATAAACTCATACACGCTAAAGAAACTAAAGAAAATAAAAGAAAGATATCAGTCCAATAATCTGCATTCTATAAGGGTTTGTGGCAAGTCTTCCCCAGCTGTCAACAAGCAAAAACTCTGAAATGATTATAAGTTGGCCTAGACATACAACCTCTGGCTTTCAACACTTTGAGAAGGCAACCCATTCTCCAAGCCTCTTTCACGGGGTTAGTAATTCCAGAATCACATCATGACGGCGAGATTAGACCAGTCAGCAATTCAAACGTTATGAGCATGTCTTTACCTCAGGAGAATCTTTGTATTCTAAGGGACTGAGGATATCCATTTGGCATCTCCTGACCAAATGTCATGGGCACGCTGTACATAGCAGTGCCTGTCTCCAGCATCAGTACGGAAAACTCCCACTGAATCCCTTGCAGCTAAGGACCTTCTTGTCCATCATAAGGTGAGATAAACACACATTTTTCTTGTCTAGAGTTTCTGTTTCTTCTCTAAGACAATAGTTTTATCTACCTTTTCATGTACCCTCCTATGTCTACTTCTGTACGGAAGGCGAGTGAGCCACAATCGAAAAGGGTAAATCAAACTATTTTCCTTCACAGTTTCAGTACACATAGAGATGAATAAGTGCGAAAATACTAGACCGGAAAGAAGCGCTACCAGTAATGGTTTGAATGGGCTAGCTGGGGTCTCTTATAATTAACTTCTTACCTAGTCCCGGAACCACTGACAGCCAGAGGAGTGGGGTAGTGTCTCCAATAAGCGGGCAATCAGGGTCCCATTTCGCAAACGAGCTATGTACCCATGAACTTCACTTCGGCTGCACGACTCGCAACGCTTTCGCTCCGTCTAGATTGAGAAACCAGAACATAGACTCAAATCTGTATATAATAATGTAACTAAAAAGAAAGAAAACACTTCTTTCTGAACAGATAGAACTGGAATACATGCAAAAACTGGCAAAACCTTCGACGTTAATGAAGTAGGGCTGACCAATAATAACAACGACGTCGCAACGGGCAGTAATGTTGGTCACAGGAGTATACTGGGGGCTGAAAGTACGTCTCTCAGACTTTACAATCCTAACAGTTCATGTTAGGCACATGCGAGGGGTGGGGGTTATTTTTATTATTTTTTTTTTCTTATCTCCTGAAATTTCTTAACGTTATCCACAGTTGTAATTTTATAATCTTATTGTATGTACCAGATTAAATCAAAGTGAAGTAGATGACACAATGTGCCAGGCCTCCGGGACACACTTGGAGACGGACCCCCTATAGACAAACCAACAGACTCCTGCACAGGTTGAATCACCTCTACCCTGTTTTGCTTGATTAACGACAGGGAACTGTAACAACCTCTGGTTGCCCAAGCATTCGTCATAATACACATTGGCTACTGACTGTTGTGAAACAACATAAACTTGTTCAGAAGATGAATAGATTTGTTTCATATAATCTTGATAGCGGGGCAAGCTGAGGTCCTCATCCCTTATGCCAGACAACGTCGCTCAGTCGCTTGTATAGTGCCTGTTTCCTGCTCTGTGGCTGTGTGGTTGTTTACGGCCTTAGTGGACCCCTTGTCTTATTGGAGAAAAATCGATTTCACTGGAAACAGAGAGGATGAGAAATCACCATTATAGCAAAGAAAGTGCAGCGATCCATGTTTCGACACTCACTCTCTGTTTAAGTGGAGTAACTACAATAACACAATGACGGATTTTCTTACAGCATATGAGCAGTGTTCACATGGGATGTTCGTGCAGTACTTAAAAGCAGTGTGTTTGCCCCCCTTTCACAACAGTGTCTGAACATTGTGTACTAAGCTGTTGTTAAGAACCCTTAGCGATAAAAGAGTAAACCTGCGTGAGTAAGACACTCCGTTTTCTTTTTGGTTTGCGTGTGAAAATTAAATGTTGTTTTAACATGTGCTGCATTGAGTATACAGGAGAAAATTGCAGTATATTGTATTGTATTTCCTGATCGTAATACAGAAATGTTCCATGTCAAATTGGCGTCACTGTCTTTACAAAAAGTGTACTGTCACATTGTAGCACTACCCATACTCGCTTTTTTTTTCTTTTTTTTTCTTCTCAGCATTCGTACATGTTTCCTAACCCATCCAAGTAAATATTTTCAGCAGAGAATTGCCAGGGGGGTTTCGCTTCTTGCTGTGTTTTTTCTCAATTGTCCCAAAGTCTAGGAGCAAATAATTATAACCTTTCGACTAAGCGACATTAGTGTGTGTGTGTGTGTGTGTGTGTGTGTGTGTGTGTGTGTGTTTTGTGTCTCCAGTGATTGGAGAACTGCTGTTTCTGTGCTCAAGCAGACTGACGTTGAAATGAACTGTACTGTATTGATATGGTGTACTCTCTTGATGTGAACGGGCGCAAAGCCTACCACATTAAACCATTCGTATTCGCATTAGAAAAATAGTTAGACTCAGAATCAAAAACTTACTTTGAGAATATTTCGACAGGGTCACCCTGTCTTCTTCAGCTCACTGTTGCTGTTGTGGCAGCGAGGCCTGGTGGGGCGACTGTTGTGTGGGGTGAACAGTTGTCAGGATCTGATTGTAGATGGGGGGAAGTTCAAAACCTTGATCTCTGTTCAGGCTGGGGCGTCTGGTCTTGATTTCGATGGCTTCTTTAATTTTTCTTTTTGTGAGGAAGGGCTCTGTAGATACGATCTTGGTTTCTTGGGGGCTGAAACTGTGGCATGTGGCTTGTAGGTGTTCGTGTATTGCAGAAGTAGATCGGTTTGGGTGTTCCTGTAGACGGGTGGTGAGTGGTCGCATTCTCTCTCTCTCTCTCTCTCTCTCTCTCTCTCTCTCTCTCTGTCCGCGCTTGTGCATGCGTGCGTGCGTGCGTGTGTGCGTGCGTTTGTGTGTGTGTGTGTGTGTGTGTGTGTGTGTGTGTGTGTGGCGCGCGCGCGCGCGCGGTGCATGTGCATGCGTGCGTGCATACGTGTGTGCGTGCGTTTGTGTGTGTGTGTGTGTGTGTGTGTGTGTGTGTGTGTGTGTGTGTGTGAGTGTGTGTGTGTGTGAATTTTATGATTGGTAGCGATGTTTGATAGTGCGCCCCGATTAATTGCCACCTGGATTCATCTATATTTCATTAATTTAAAAGAATCGTCAGCAACCCCATGGATGCACTGGGGGCACTTTGTCAAGGAGGCCACAGCCAAATTAGTGACTCTTCACCATTGATTATAGAGACCAATGATGGATTCGATGATTCAGAGGCGCATTGTGCATCAGGTATAGTCTGGCTCTTCCTGAATGACTCCCATGCCTTTGTGTGAGCTTGAGGCTCTACCTCCACCATCTCACCTTCATCTAGCACTGTCAGAGTACCTCACTGAGGGCACAGACTGAAGAGCTTTGATGATGATGATACTACTACTACTGCAACTACTACCACTAATGATGATGATGATGATGATAACAACAACAACGATGATAATAATAATAATAATAGTAATGATAGTAATGATGATGTTAATAATAATAATAATGATGATGATAATAATAATAATAAAACAATTATAATAAAATGATAATGATAATAATAACAGCATGTAGCGCCTTGCCAAAGGTTCTAGGCGCTGACAATCCACACTGTTGTGTACGCAACCGGTGCCTACCTGGGTAGTGCCGACTGAAGAGCTGCTGCCGGCGCTTCATTCACTCGTTTCCCGTATCATCCAGTCAATATCGTTCACTCAATTTCCTTACTTCCTGCAATACCCTTCATGCTTTCAATTTCTCACGCAGGGTGCATGCTATGTGTAACATGTCGGTCGTAGCAACAGCCAAACTGGCCTTCTCTTCCGAAAGTTGGTGATGGATTTTACGTGTGTGCAAGATGTTACGCGTGCGTTCACACACGGAACCTCAGTTTATAGTCTCATTCGAAGGACTTGTGGGAAATGGAGTCAGAACCAATTGAAGTATCCTTTGGCTGGATCTCTCTGCTGGTCAGATTGCAGAATGTGTTCGACTTGCCAGGGCTCCACCAATGGATCGTTTTGTTTTGTAAACGTGTCCGTCTCTACGTTCTGTACTATGTTTATTTACTCTACATCATCCTTACATGAATGCATGGTTGGCTGGTTTGTTTGAATCGATTTGCTAACTTATTATTTTTCTTAAAAAGAACTTTTTTTTAAGGGTAAAAGGAATAATATTTTGAGTGCATTAACATTACCTTCCAGCTCATCAGCCATGGATCCTGAAAAGACAGCAAAGGGAGTGAATCGTTGGATTGTCAAGATTTGATTCGTAGAATGTTATTTGATTCACCGCGATCAGAGTGGATTGAATTGTAATATACTGTAGTACACAGAGACACTGGAAGGACTGAGGTAGTGCTTGGGTCATTTGATTCTGGATTCTAATCATGATGACATTTCTTATACATTGATTTCTGGTTGTTTTTTTTTTGTTTTATGTTTTTGTTTTGTTTTTTTTTCCCTTTTTCTTTTGTTGTTGTTGCTTCACGTCCAGCAGACACAAGTGCCACTTTCTGAATGATTTTCCGTGAGTGTGGTAAAAGATTCGAATACAAGTATCCCCTTCCTTCTATCCAAGCAAAGCTTCGTTTCGTTTTTTTCCTATTCCATTTTGTTGACTTCGCTCTGTTCCCTCCTGCTCCATTCCGTGCATTGTAACATGCCTACATGTTTCCCAAGCCATGGATGGGTACCTGAATCGGCCCAGGGAATGTCAAAGGCAGCGGAAGGAGACCAGTAGTTCCCGCCTTCTCTCACGCCACGCACCAGTCATTCTGAACGTCTCGGCCAGCCTTGAATAAATGCTCGAAGTGTTGCTGTTCATTTCTCCAGCTGTTGTAGCCGTGCATGTGTTCATTTCTCATGTTGTTCTTGCTGTGTACATTGTCAGGGTGCAGGGTATGTGGGCAAGCTTGGAACATCCTTTTTTTTAGGGGGGATGTCTCCTTGTATGTTCTGCGTTCTCTGTGTTAGCACTTCTGCCAGGAGATTTGCTGTTGTAAGCAGCATTCGTTTGTAATGATGTGCGTGTAATTATTTCAGCATAGGAGCAAGATTTACCCTACGTGTTTGTCATTTGAGAACTTAAAAAAAAATTCAGTGCCGCCAGGGACAGCAGTCTCGGGGAATTCATACCTTAAAAATTTATTATTTAAGTTTATTTTTTTTACATTTACCTTGATGATCAGCTTGGTGCATGTCGAGTCTGTTGTCGACTTACTCGAGAGATATAAGGGTTACAGGATAACAGAAAATCGATTCACTGGAGGAAGAACGGAAATGAGCGTTTGTTTGTTTGTTAATGGACTTCTTAGGTCGTCAGCTTCCCCTTTGAGGCAAAAAGGCTCTCATGCGGCGTGCCGCCTCTACTTTTTACCCCTCATTGGTATACTGGTCATGTTTTGTTCATAGAGTATGATCCTACGTTGTGATTCAGTATGAGTGTTAATGTAAATCGGTATATTGATACATTCACCTCCACCCATTCAACACAATCTATCACGTGTTCAATGCAGACAGTATCTGTAGGACAGGTCCATGATGTCATCACTCATCTTGCTGCTGTTCTCCTGGCATTTGGTGTTATGGCAGCTTGTCGTTTAACGTCCCCATAAGACCGACTGTCTCGCTTTCTACTTTTCATTTGTCCCGAATCAGCTACACACTGGTACCTCAGGCTGTACTGTCCGCTTACTTTCATAGCCTAGCCCGGCGCCAAGCAGGCCCGAGAGAAAGACACCTGCAGTGTTGATCAGGAAATTTGAGCAACACTCTCAAAGACGCATCCATTAGATCGTTGAAACTCAACTGTGCAGTTTCAGTCTTTCCAGCAGAGCCGTTAGCAAACTGAAATCTAGGTAGGAGCCGGTTGGGGCAGCAGAGGATCAGTATTACTTTGTAGGATTTGGCAACATGTTTATTCAAACGTGACCAACCCTGTTCTATGCTTCAGCTTAATTTCAATCATAATTAATTCATCTGCTTGGCGCATATTAGATTACACGGTCTGATCTTGACAGAATATGAATTCTCTACTTACTTAGTAACTTCTACATTTATGTATGTATGCATGCATATATGTATGTACGTATGTATTTATCTATTTATTTACTTATCTATTTATCATTTTATTTATTCGTATAATTATTTTGTTTATCTATCTATTAATTAACTATTTATACATCTTCATTATTCATTATTGTAATATTTGTATTTTTGATTTTCTGCATAATTCTGATGACATTATCCAAGAAAAATGAAGCGTTCCGATAAAGCGATGATTACAGGTTAGCGTTCTTTATGCCTTAAAAACACAGTCATAAAAAGAAGAGCAGACATATTTACCATTACGTTTCCATTCGTCTGTGCAATTTGATTTCGCTTGCACTCGAACAGACGAGAAAAAGCTGACGTTAGCATTATCACAGTGCCACGAGTGCGCGCGCATACACACACCCACACACAAACACACGCACACACACACACACGCATGCACACACACACGCATGCACACCACACACACACACACACACACACACACACACACACTCACACCACCACAACACGCGCGCGCGCGCGCAAGGAAGCATGCACGCACGTCTGCACACATGCAAGCAAGCACACACACACACACACACACACATTCACACAGATATGTGCGTGCGCGCAAGCACACGCACGCACGCACACACACATACACGCACGCACTCACACACACACACGCACGCACATGCACACACAAACACAAATAAA
This sequence comes from Conus canariensis, assembly GCA_033310375.1. Taxonomy (NCBI): domain Eukaryota; kingdom Metazoa; phylum Mollusca; class Gastropoda; order Neogastropoda; family Conidae; genus Conus; species Conus canariensis. The sequence goes on from CM065743.1 coordinate 29,026,818, forward strand.
CACACATGCGCTCGCGCGAGCGCGCGCGCAAGCAAACACACACACACACACACACACACACACACACACAGAGGAATGCACATACAAAGACGCGCGCACGCACGCACGCACGCACGCACACACACACACACACACACACACACACACACACACACAAGTCTGGCAATGAACAAGTCTGGCATTCTCGGCTCTTACTTAAATTTAAAAAAAAACATCGGTCTGTCTGGTCATATTTATGATGATATCAGTTGTTTTCTAAAGAATCGAAAAATTCAAACTAGAATAGGGAACACGTATTCAACTAAAAGAACTCTTACAATGGGTATCCCTCAAGGATAATCCCTCAGTTATTGCTCCTGTCCTATTTTCATTACTAATGTATGACTGACCCAGTAAAATATCTAAAAATGTCATCTTAATTCAATATGCTGACGATATATGCATGTGGATGGAAGTAGCTTTAAAAAAAGAAAAACCCCACTACGTAGCATGAACCACACAAAAATAGTGTATCAAAAAGAGCTCGACATTATAGCAGAGTACTTGACAAAGAATGGACTAAGTTTATCGGCAGAAAAAAACAAATATTGTATAAAGGCCTAGGAGCAGGCAATACAAATAGATGTGCCTTCAATGGGGGTACGATGGTTTCCTCAGGTAGCTAGTGAAGGGTTTCTCATATTTATAACATATTGCCCCCATTTTCTTCATCTTCAATTTTTTTTTTATTTAATTCAAATCTTTGCCAAGTCATTACTACAATGACTGAAGAATTGTTAGCCTGCACTTGTTTTCTCCCACTACTTAATTGTACAGCATTATAATGTTTGGTCAATCAGTGGGAGATTGCATCTCTTAGGAGATCCAAGTAAAGGTTGTTCTGTACAATTCTTAGCCACTCACATGCTTGGGTTATTGAACAGCAGAGCTGACCACTCAGACTGTTCCATATCTTTTGATCTCCTTTGCATCCTTGAATGGATCCTCAAGCATGGGCTCAAAGATTGTCCCCTATATTTTATACTGTTTGCATCATGCTTTTAGTTTTTCAACAACTTTTTTTTCTCTCCACGCTTTTGTTTTGTTCCATTTACTACCCTTCGCTGGCTGCTTTTGGGGTGCTGTTGGATTCTTTTTTGAACCCTTGGTGGTGAGAACACCACAGAATTATGGACTGTGGTGTGTCTCTATTTGACACCAAGAGCACAGACACAATCAGCCGTGTCTCCCTGATGAGTCCGATCCAGCGGACGAAAGGCCTAGGAGCAGGCAATACAAATAGATCTGCCTTCAAGGGGGGTACGATGGTTTCCTCAGGTAGTTAGTGAAGGGTTTCTCATATTTACAACATATTGCCCCCCATTTTCTTCATCTTCAATTTTTTTTAAAAATTCAAATCTTTGCCAAGTCATTACTACAATGACTGAAGAATTGTTAGCCTGCACTTGTTTTCTCCCACTACTTAATTGTTGAGCTATATATTATATATATATATATATAGCTATATATATACACAGTAACTAACACACACACACACACACACACACGTACATATAAACGAAAATTATATAAATCATCTTAAAATATATACAGACGGTTCTCTACTTGAAAACCAATTATCAGGTGTTGCATTCATTATTCCATCATTAAAAATAGAGAAATCGTATCACATTGGGAAAAATTTCTCTGTATTCACAGCAGAGCTAATTGCCATTATTATGGCACTGAACTATCTTCTTAGTTTTCCGTATTCGATATTTCAAATATTATTTTGTGTCGATTCAAAATCTGTCTTACAAGCTTTAAAATATTCTCATACAAGAGTGAGAGGAGAAATGATATCAGAGATATACCATTTAATTCATTTTTTTATCTTTACGTGGTTCTTCTATTGACTTTTGTTGGATTCCATCACATTGTGGTTTAGCAGCAAATGAAAGGGTTGATCGGTTAGCCAAAAATAGTGCAGCGAAGGAAAAGAGCTCTACAAAAATAAATATTCCTTTATCCTTGTATGAAAATTACAGCCTTTTAGGTAAAGCATCATGGGATTCGGTGATACGAAACAAAAAGAGTGTCCAAACATAATAAAAGACAACAACAAGGGAAAATTCTTTAAGGAGCTTCTAAAATATAAAACGGGACACAATCTCCATCAGGAACGGATTTTGAAGAGTCTGATCTTTAGACTCAGACTTGATGCATACAAAACAAAATATTGTAAAAATGTCACTTGCATTTGTGGCCAAAATATTACACCATTCCATGTCATCTTTCTTTGCAGAAATACTAAAAAATATTTACCTACTTGGTTATTAAGTTTGAACCCATCAATCGCGAATTTTTGGGACATTTTTGGGAACGAAGCGAAGGCTATAGAAGTTGTTAGGGCAATTGTTAAGAGTCCAGTTGGACATTTACTTTGATTCTCAAGTTATTTGTTGGTTTTATTCTCTTATTATTTCAATGCTTAAAATGTTTTGTTTCTTTACAAATGTTCAGATATGAATCCAGGCTAAAGTAGTTTACCGTTATGCTGGTAGATTAGAATGGGGTTAAAGTGATGGTCACTTATTGGTATCTCATTAATTAAATAGTCTATGCATGCAAAGATTAGCATACTACACTACCTCCACACTCCATACACTTTTAATGACATTTTAAAAACAACACACACATTTATGCCCCCCCCCCCCCCCCCCCCACACACACACACACACGCGCGCGCGACATACACACACACCGGCCCCTTTTGCCTGTGTTTTTTGTCTTTGTTTGTTTGTTTGCCTGTTCGTTTGTCTCTTGTTTTTGTCCAACATCACTGTACAGTGGATAGACATTAAATTAAAGAACGAACGACACACACACACACACACACACACACAACACACACACACACACACACACATCACTTACGAACACCTCTCTCTCTCTCTTCAACTTTTGAACTCTTGAACATTCTTGAACTCTCTCTCTCTCCCTTGAACGCTTGAACTGTCTCTCTTGAATTAATAAAACAAAGAATGATTTTTGGCTTTGTCAGAACAATACTGACTGCAATCCTCACTGGTTAAAAAAAATGCGAGGTTTGATTTTGCCTTTTGTGATCTATTCTCCGGGTCGTCACATTTCTTTTGTAAACTATCCACGTTAGTCCTGATGCAGAAAAAAAAAGCGTTGCCCCCTCTTCTCCCCCCCCCACCCCCCCACACACACACACACACTTCCCCGCTCCCCAACCCCTAACAACAACAAAACCAGGGTCAGTCTGATTAGAGCACCGGCTGAACGAGAAATGTGGCGTTAACATGGTCATCCTTTTGGCTTTCTTCACAACCACCCTATCCCACATGAAAATGATAAATCCATTGGTACAAGTGCTCCCCATTTCATTCTAAAACCGAGCTGTGCCGTTCGTAGGATGCATTAGAACGTTCGGTCACCAGTTCTGAAGAAGGTAGAGACTTTCAATCCGATGTAAATAGTCCAAAACTGAGGACAGAGGGACACCTTTAACAGAACACCTTGCACGAAAGGGGGGCACTCGATAGATCCCCGTCTCGATAGATCCCCGTCTCGATAGATCCCCGTCTTGATAGATCCCCGTCTCGATAGATCCCCATCTGATGGATCCCCGTTACTGTTTTTGGATCTACCGAGACGGGGATCTATCGAGATGGGGATCTACCGAGACGGGGATCTATCGAGACGGAAACTCTCCACATGTAGTGGGGGATCTATCGAGACGGGGATCTACCGAGATGGGGATCTACCGAGACGGGGATCTACCGAGACGGAAATTCGTCCACATGTAGTGGGGGATCTATCGAGACGGGGATCTACCGAGATGGGGATCTACCGAGACGGGGATCTATCGAGATGTACCCGCACGAAAGAAGTACACGCCCCGAGAGGAGAGAGAGAGAGAGAGAGAGAGAGAGAGAGAGAGAGAGAGAGAGCATGTATGTGCGTAAATGAAAGCGTATATGAGTGTGCCAAAGGTGTCAATCACAAAAGTTGATATATTCAGATATCTTAAACAGGGTAAGTTTACATACATTCCATTACTTGGAATACTAAGATATGTCATTGATGTGTCTAGCCTTCTCAGTGTATAATAAATGTATTTGAACTGCTGTTGTTCATTTTGCTCAGAGGGTTGTTTGCCAAGGGTACACTTCTCAAGTTTGGCAGCTGAACAAAAATAGTCATGTCTAATGTTTTTACATGATTATTGGTAAGATCCAAAAGCTGCAAGCTGCTGAGCTCCACTCTTGAAATGTTATTTAAGGAACAGCCTGACAGACTCAGAAATATATGGTACACACACAGCTTTTGTGAAATCTGTCGGAGACATTCCTGATCCAATGGCCTCCACATAGCGTATGCCAGGAAAGAGATCCAGGGGAAAGAGGGAACTGCACCTGAAAGAATAGCCTAGACACAGACAACCTTTAGGACAGGTTCTGTCACACATCAATTCATCGTCCCTCAGTGGACACTGACCCCAGCCATCACACAGATGATCTTCGTGCACACAGACTTTGGATTCTCTACACCGGTAGTGGTACGAACAGGCAGCTCTCTCAGTTTCGTTCATCTTCACCGTGAACACAGTCATTACATCCGTTAGATCCAGTGTAGACAGGAAGGCAGCGCAGCCACTTGGTTGTGCAGCTGTAATGAGTATCAGGGCATGGTTCTTCAGCTTTCATAACCTGGTGAGTGAAGTAACCAGAGCCGTCTAAGTTGATGTGAAATTTTCCTGTCTGTAGTTAGAAAAGGAACAGTGTGGTCTTCTCAGCTGACTTCGTGAGAATCGTCCGGACAGTCTGAATAGCCATTGCAGCGCTCGCTTTGCAGGTGACACGAGTGTTAGAGCACAGGAAACCATGACATGGAGAACGTTGACAAAAAGGCTCATTACCATTGTCCGGACAGTCCTGTCTAAAGTCACACAGGAAAGAATAAGAGATGGTTTTAATGTCATCTCCACATGCAAACATGGCGTATGCGTTTGCATTCGTTGCCCTTTGACGAGATGCGGGACAATTCTGCCAATCACTCACGTTCATTGACAAGAACAACTGTCAACACATTGTGTTATCACAGTCTTGTTTGAATCTGGAAAACATATAAGCATGCGATAATTGTTTATTTTCAAAAACACACATTAACTGCTTTGTGTTTGTGGAGGCGGATTTTGATGAGTTAAACTGAAGTAACACATTTCCGAAAGGGGATTTTCTGAATGAGGCATGGACGATTTCACCAGTAATGGACGATTTCACCAGTAATGGATGATTTCACCAGTAATGGATGGATGATTTCACCAGTAATGGATGATTTCACCAGTAATAAGTAAAATCGTCGTTCGCTTGTGTTTTTCAGTGCCCACCCTCTCAATGGCCAAAATCTTAAAGTGAAGAAGTGTCTTGAAATGTCATGCGTGAAAGTTTAAAAAAGTTAATGCAATAGATCAGCGTGTTGTCAGACCTTTTTTCGGAATCTGCTATGAATAAAGTGCACATCGTCCCAGCCCCAGGAATAACCAAAAGCCAGTTCAAAGTCTTCAAAGTTCTGAACATACGCAGGGAGTCTTCTTGTTCCTCCTTGGCGTTAATTGAAGCCAGTCTTCCACCCACGCTTTTGTATTGATAAGAGCCTGTGACAACAGACACTCGAGGATTCTGTTTGATCAGTTTAAGACATTTGTTATCGCAGTCAGCACTGCTGACAGGGCAGTGTTCTGTTTCGTCCTGGTCATCTTCACATTCTGCCCTTAAGTTACAGTGCAAGTGATCCGCAAATTCAGAATAGTTAGTCACGGAACAGTTGAACAAAGTATTTGAAATTTTAAGCGTTCGATCATACTCATGAAGTATAGAGAAGAATAGGGTAAAACTGGAATAAGAAAAAAAATCTTGTTTTCCATATGTTGCACCTGAAGCCATGATGTAAAAAAATCAGGTGGTGTGAAATATGTAGCTTTTATATGTTGCACACTTGGATTAGATGTATTTCGTACTTGGTACTTCAGTGCCAGAAACAAATCATCAGTAAAGAAACGTGGAATTACGTACTATCGCTGAACACTGATCATAATGCCGTGGCCAGCTGCACCTTTCAGCTCATATCTGAAAACGGCTCTTTTCGTGTATGGCTTAATCAAATACCCAAAATGTCCAGTTGTTTGTTGCACAAGAAAATTTACTTGCGTTACTTCGTCAAACGTAATTTTAATCAAAGGCATGCTAATGTGCATCGCTTTTAGATGGTTTTCGCCAGTTTGGACAAAAATTTCATTTACGGTATGGTGATCGCAAATCACATACTTGTGTTCTATGCCTGTTTTCCAAGACCTGCCGTCATACCAGTACGCTAAGCATTGAAGGTGAACATTGACATGAAACCCCTGTGGAAGTTTAACAAAGATCCTACGGTATCCTACGGTAAAGATCCTCCCGCGCCTATACACACTGTAGAGAGAGGGGAGTGGAGGAGAGAGAGGTCAACGATAGTGATGACTGAACTGTGGATGTATAAGGTGATACTTCCACACCTTTTTTTTTTCCCTTTTCCTCTTGTGTATGTGTTGATGAAGCAAAAATGATGTGTAAACCAATGTATTTCATCTTGATATAGACACGTTCCCCCCCCGGTTCCCGGTCTTTTGTATGCCTGTGTCATTCATTTAATCGCCCTTCCTCTTCTCTCTCTCTCTCTCACCGCCCCACTCTTCGCCTGCTCCTCTCCCTGACCCGTCTGTCCTGTCCCTGTTTCCATTCCCGTCCTGGTAAATGCAATAGCGGTACTATTGTTTGCTCTGTTCAAGCTATGTTTGCGCCACATAATTTATCATGCTTTGACTCTGTTCACGGTTCTGTTTGTGCTTTGATTCTGTTCACGAAGCTACTGAATACAGTACTCTTCCATGATTGTGCTCACAATTGTTTTTTGTTTTTTTGTTTTTTTGTTTTTAGAAGAGAGCTCCTGTTACCTGTATACTACAAACTTTCCCTTGCTCACTCTTGGCCATTTCGTTTTTCGGGTCGGGGGAGGGGGGGGGGGGGTGACCCGGGGGAGATGGGAACTGGAGAGAACACGGACACGCGTGCGCGTGCGGGGGCGCACACACACACACACACACAGCATACATATAGACAAAATGTGATGTCTTCAATTAAGTAACAAGCATCAACAAAGTTTGACAGTTTGTCATCTGTTATGTATCAAGTATCAATAAAATTTTGACGTTGAACTAGTGTTGTTCTATGCATGCTTGTGTTTTAACTACATTGTATGAAAAATTGCAGTGTATGACAGATGAAGTTTCCTGTGATGCCTGACCCTGTAAAAATTGCGATTGCTTCCCCTCTGTTCTGTCTCCAGTTGATCCCTTCTCCAAGTTGAAAAAAACACCCAAAAATGTACTTGTGGCTGCTTTGGTAAAAAGTCATAACCGGATATATTATTTAAGATTTGACCAAGTCAGTATTGAATTATTTCCAGTTACTGTTACATATATGTAATATCATGCCATTGACGGGATGAGCAGCAAAGGTGGATTGGTGGGTGGATGGGGATACAGGGTATCCTGTCCCCAATGCGCCAACAGACAAAACAAAACAAAAGTTAAAGGCATCTTTTTTTTCTAGCTAAGTGTCAACCTTTTCAAAGCCACTGACAGAGGACTAGCGCGCCTCGCTTCTCCTAAGTGTTAACCGTTTCAAAGCCACTGACAGAGGACTAGCGCTTCGCTTCTCCTAAGTGTTATCGTCATCAGCGCCCAACGGCGGCACTTTTTTTAAGTCCGCAGCATCATGTCAGTGCTAGATGATAAGTTAGACGTGAAAGAATGCAACGATAACTGAGGGCGCGCGCGCGCGCGCACGCACGCACAGACACACACACACATTGCTGTGTGTGTGTGTGTGTGTGTGTGTGTGTGTGTGTGCCGCCGCGCGCGCGCGCGCGCGCGCGCGTGTGTGTGTGTGTGTGTGTGTGTGTGTTTTGTGCGATTGCTTCTAAATTTATGGTGTAACCTAAATTTACTTTTCAACCCATTCTGATTTTCCTGTTTAAATCATTCAGGACTGACAGTTTTCCCCCCTCTACTTTCCCACGGAACTAGCCAGTTGTAAGGGTTAGTAAAAAAAAATCACTGAAAAAAGCTGTTTAGAGTTAGGACATGAAACTTTCAGAATTTCATTGAAATACATTGATCAGTTCGGGGGAAAATATCAAATTTCCTTCATCTTTTATCCTCTAGAGCCAGGTAAAAAAAAATTGATTCATCCAAATGGACACAGGCAGATGCCAAGTATATATATCCTGAGAAACACAAAGTCTTTGGAACAGTCTGCTCATTCACAAAATAATCAAAGAAATGTCTAAAGATGATTTTTAAAAATTTTCATCATAGCTTGTTTAGCACTATATGTTCCACTGATATTGACATCAACACAAATAAGAAAAGAAAAAGAAAATAGAAACCTACACCATCAACTATGCACACAGTGGCTCGCTTGATGTATTAGCCCATACATGCCACTCTGTGCTACTATGTCTCACAGGATGCGGCTCATGATGAAGAGATAGAAGAAAAGCTTTTTCCACTACTTCATGGGCTTGTGGTCTATTGGAATATAGGTCAGCTGGTCACTGTTTGTCCACCCTAACTATGTTCTGAACTGCCTACAACATGTGGTCATGCTGTGGGGGTTGACCTTGGTGATGATGTCATGGACTGGCTTCCTATCCATCCACTGCAGAACAGCAACAGCACCTGACACAACAGCACAATAGATCATTATGTGTCTAATACATGTTTTTATTTTTATTTTACTCATTATTGCTTGTTCCTGAAAATATAGGAATATGTCATAATCATCATTGACATTACCTTCACAAGTGTATGTGTGTGTGTGTGTGTGTGTGTTGTGCGTGATTATGTGTACACATACATATCTGTGAACAGGACGGGAAAACAAACAAACAATGATAGGACGATAACAAAATGTATATACCTTGCCAGAAAGTCTGGACATGACCATGCGGTGGCAGACAATGCGTTTTCAGCTTTAAAAAAAAAAAGAAAGAAAAAGAAAGGGGGTGTAGCGTTCATGTGATGTGAGGAAAATCATGTTCGCGAGTGAAAAAGTGGCACAGGAGGAATGAATCAAAAATCTTGATGCCAGTCTTGCATCATGAACCGCACAAACTCTTCCCCTGTAATGTCCAGCACACGCTCTCCTCTCTGCTCGGCCTGTGCTACGTTATCGCTATCACCTTAACCTTCTCCCTGTCACTCCCTTGAGCTAATAGCGCAACCACTTCGAATTTAGAATCTGAACTTCTCTCGCCTCCACTTTCAATCCTCATTACTGTCGTCAAAATCTTCGTCAGTGTCTGAACCTTTATTCCGAAGAAATCATAACACTTCTAACGCCATGAAACTTTGACGACGACGAAATTTCTCCGAGCTTTGCTGCCATGTAGAGCTGAGTTGAGACGCCATTGTTAACTCGCATTGAGCGCCTGGACAGCGACTTGCAAAAACCATTTGAGGCTCTCTTGCCCTGTGAAAATGTCTGCAACCATTGAATACTTCGGAAAGGGGAAAGGTCAAGGAATAATCTTATTAGATAAGCACGTAATCTGCGAGGTGTGTGCCACTCCAAACATTCAAAGCGTACAAAGCCCCGATCGGGGCCCTTCGTCCGAAACTTGTGTGCGAGTTGGGGGCCCCCGAATAGGTCCCTCTGTCCCATGAGATTTAAGGAATTTTTTTTTTTTTCAAGTATGAAAACTTTAAGTGCGGGAGTTTGGCTGTTTGTTAAGGCTTCGCTCATGCCTCAGCCTTCCTGGGACAAAACTACCCACATCAAAATCAGATTTCTTGACTCGCGCCCAGAAAAGTTCACACGCTGGCGCTGCCGGCCTATAGAGAAATCCATGATGTTTAATTTACCCTTTACCGTGTGTCCTGGGTCTTCCATGACTCAGTGACTCATTAAAAATCATCATATCTTATGAGCGGATAGATCTGTGCTCACAATATAGCCGTTGGTTACAGAAATTTCATGCATGGGCTAAATCAATTATCAGCGTAATTAGTCGCGGTTCCCCCAGAACCCATACATTTTAATGGGTCGCACATGATCCGCAACATCAGGTGATGAATAAGCTGCTGAACAGCTCTTTATCAGGTGTGGGTCTGACACGACCCACGCGATCTGAATAGGGATAAGCAATAGAAAAAGCCTCTACAAAATGTGTGGGTCTTGGGTGACCCTCACGATTGGGTCTGTGTAGTCAAAAACGTCATCCGGTAAAGGTTAAAGAAGTAGAATACAAACAAATGCCACAAAAGGAGTAAGTATAAATTGATAAATGAACAACTGTATAAATGAATAGAAAATGAATAAATAGAATAAATAAATAAATAGATAAGTAAATAGAAGTGAAAAAACTAATAGTGATAATTACAACAATAATGATATTGATAGCAATAAACACTTCACAAATTGTAAGAATAGATGCATGAATTGGTTTAAAGGTAGATAAAGTAATGTTGTGAAAGGAACTTGGCGAATACATTATGAACAGAATGGATTACTACGTTGAAAAAAAAAGTATTGTAAGAAGCCCCTTTTGTACAGAGAGAGAGAGAGAGAGAGAGAGAGAGAGAGAGAGAGAGAGAGAGAGAGAGAACGAAATAAGGAAGTAACAAACAAAGAAAATTTAAGAGGGTAATGGATTAAGCATGAATCCTTTTTTTTTTTTTTACATCCAACCCTCTGGACAAGAAAAAACAAACATATACTAATCAACAAAATCAAAGAATATATATGTCAAGGGTAAAAGACCCTGTCAGGGGAATGAGGCAGGAACAGGCAAAGAGCAAAGAGGCACAACACTCAACTACTCACTATCTCCAGACCACTCCAGGAAGTACGGAACAAATATTTATTAAATTTTAAATATACAAATTTACACAAATATATTAAACACCCCAATCACTCACATATACAGTCCATTTATGAGATGGGGACACCTATCAAAGAAGAGAGAGGAAAGACAGGAAAAAGAATAACTACAAAAAAAAAAAAAAAAAAAAAAAACCACAAAGAAGAGTGTAGATCCTATCAGGAGCCAACTATCGCTGAGGGACAAAATAACCCGGTAGACGGGGAGCTCCGAAAAAAACAACACCACCACCACCCGGATCTCACTGCCACCCAACCTATCGCCATCTAAAGCTACCCCCAACAAATAGAAGAGGAGAAACAAACTAATACAACCAACAGGGCATAATATACATTAGATCACACTAGCGCACGCACACAAATCCACAGCCCATACACCACACACACTTGCCACATAACTGATTCGTTGGAGACTGTCCCAAGAGTGTTCCACGGATTAGATCTCCGAAGCAAGACTGGCTGCTCTCCTCACTGGCGTCTAGAAGACTCATTCCTGCACCGGACTCCTCCAGCACCCCTCAAGCTCGGCTCCGATATCCTCCTCTCTGGGGCATCCTCCACGTCGCCCAACGTCACCAACTGTGGCCTATCTCCACGCAAGAAGAAGAAACAGAAATCGCCCTGCGGCGGCTGTCAGTCCCTCGCCGCATAATCATGATGATTGTAGATTATGTGTGTGAATGCAGAGCATGTGTGGACCGTGCACGTACAATTTAAACAATTTATAGTATTCAAAGAAAAATAAACTTTTACAATCACCGTTTTGTTTTGGTTTCACCTGTTCCTGAATCATTGCCGTTTTCCAGTTTTCCTTTAACATAATTCTCCATTTTGTCTCATTCATATTACAAATTACAATACAATAAACTCTTGGAAGTTGACATTACATTTTAAATTAATACCAAATGAAATCCCATAAAACTCACTCATTCTTCCATATTATCTATAAAATACTTACATAAAAAAACTAATAAAAAAAAACAAACAGAAAAACGACAGAGACAAACAAACAAGACAAGGAGCGGACCAATGGCGGAGCGCCACATCGGAAATCTCCGCCAGTCGACTGAATGTTAATCGGAGGCAACTCGTTCCGTTCCGGACCCGACTTGATGTTTAAAAAAAAAAAAAATTGCTTCAAACCTTGAATTATCGCTTCTGGAATATCCCGACTCCAACATTTATCCAAATATGACCGACTCCAATATAGAACTAGATACATATGTCGAGCCTACAAGTAGCTCCCCAAACAGAGCCATTGCTAAACATCTAACTTAAAATAAATGACCTCAATGTCACTTAAATATGTACTGACCGAATAAATGCCCACCCCATCTTGGCGTCCAAACTCTCAAACCCAACGAAAATACAACACACCATATTTATACATATATATTTACCAGAACGGCGGGTGAAGACAGAAGAGAACTACTGGAAAGCTTCACTCAACGAAGAGCCCAAAGCCCCACCAGTACATGCGCCACCTCCAACGAAGGAAGTAAAAGTCTGGAACGACTCTGAAGAATGTTGTCGGTAACCCAAGGATTGAGATCCCTCCAAAAGTCAGTGGACTGCCTTCCGCCCAGCGAAGGGTTCCGGCCCGGTTCCGCTACCCTCCACGACGAAGTGGAAAAATAAATATGGCTACCAACAGAGGACGTGGCCTCTTACCAGAAAAGCAACAGCCAAAAGAATGAGAGAGCCGAACACTGGCAAAGCGCAGAAGGTTCCCCCTCCACCCCACATAAACACCTACTCACATTCAACACACGCTAAGCATAAACAACACACTTTACGCACAGAACACGTGCAAGACACTTCCCCTGCACCGTTATTAAAATGACAGCACACACCCCCTTCATCCCGGTCTCCCTCTTCCCTCTCACACTATTCCTGTGTGAGGGTTTACTGAGGGGATGCATGATCCGCACGGGCGGTGCAGAAACTGAATTTGACAGAGGAGCTACCCCCCCCTCTCCTCTGCACTCCACATACTAAGTATAAGCCGCTGTCAACCTCTGTGACGAACAGCCCATTAAAACTCAATGTATAAATTCAAACACTGGTCCGCCCGTGACAATACATGAAAACATAACAATGCATGAGTACATAAAAAGAAATTCAACAAACAAAAAATGAACGGATTAACAAAACAATGAACAGCATAACAAAAATTGAACAGGAGAGAGAGAGAGAGAGAGAGCAGTGAGTAGTGAAGTGAGAGAGCCGATGGCAGGAAGACAGTGTGTAGCATTGCAAACAACAGGGTGGGTTAGTTCTCGGGTGGGTAGGTGGTTGGAAGGGGCTTCGGGGTACCATGTCCACGACGCGCTGAGGACCGGCGACATCACACAAGCAGAGCACTTGAGGTATTCCTCTCCACCCTCACGTCAACCTCTTCAAAGCTACTGACACAGCCCTAACCCGCCTTACCTAACGTAACTGTTACAACCATCAGGGGCTGTCGACATAAAATCATAGAACAGCCATCAGCCGACAGTTTCGTGGCTCTTTTCAACTATTCAGCATCGTATCACTGCTTCATGACGGTCACACACACACACCACACACACACACACACACACACACACACACACACACACACACGCACACGCGCGCACACACAAAAGAACAAGAACAAGAACAATATTTATTCCTTTTGCCCCTTTTGGGGCATTGAGGAAGGGTGACTTTACAGCAATAACAGGAAAAGGAAAACAAACAAGCCAAAATAAAACATAAATTGCTAGTCAATGCTGACATAGACCAACAATTTACAACACTTGAGATAATCTAATATACTTTGACAATAGAAGCATTTGTTTTCAATTAGTAGAAAACATCATTGGACAAAAAGTATAGATAGACTTTGTGGAGAGAAATCGTTTTGGCAAATACGTGTTGCGCAAAGTAACGCATGATGAACATTCCATGATGAAATGAAATTCATCACCTATTGCAGATATGTCACATTTATTACATAACCTTTCTTCTTTTGGAATGGCAAATCGACGATCTACTTCAATTGGTAATTTATGATTAGAATTTCTAAATTTGATAAGAGGGTAAATGTAAACATCCGGTAAGCTACAAAGATATTTCTCCTCCTTAAAATCAGGTTTATAAAATTCGTGGAAAAAACATTTGCTGCTAATTTCAATGCCATGTTGCCACGTTTGATGAAAAGAGGACTGCAAACTATTTTTGGCATTCCTACATAATGTATTGACGTCTGTAAAAGATTGATTGCTCCAACACATTCAAAACCAGATTGTACAAGTGCGTTTTAATGCACGTTAACCAGGAAAACACAGTTACTGCGCTATTGTGCAAATGTAACATGAAAGAATATAACCTAACCGACATTTTTTCAACAGGTGATTGAACCAAACTAGCCCCAAATCGAATCATTCGGACATAGAGAGTAATTGATAAAGGGTAACGTCCTGTTTCACCATAAATCATGTTTGTCACTGTACTTCTGTTTAAGCGAAATATATATTTAAAATATTTTAGCTGAAATTTATCAATAATATTTAAATTTTCGTATCCCCATGTTTCACAACCGTATGATAACACTGTAACAATCCTTTTATTAAGTAAATTTGAAATAACATGAATAGGCAGATCCTTTGTTCTTGCCTTTTGTGTCAATTTAAACATGGCTAATGACGCTTTGTCAAAAGTGTTTTTCTTACATTTAGCAAAAAAAAAAAAAAAAAAAAAGCATTCAATTAGATTCTATCCCTAAATATTTGAAGCTGGTGAAAACATCAACTTTTTTTCACTTCCATAATGAAAAGTGTCCTGTTTATTCACCCTTGTATTGTTAAATATCATTTTTTTTTAGTTTAAGCAGCATTAACTGTTAGCTTCCATTTATTGCAGTATAATAGCAAGGAATCTAATGCTTTTTGCAATCCCACTTTTGCCTCTGAAAATAAATTGTGTCATCTGCGTATGACAAGACAAAACGTTTGACATAATTCGTTATATCAATATCCAAAGAAAGCCTACTTTCTAATGGCGAACACCCATTGTCTTTCAGATAGCCTTCAAGGTCATTCAAATACAAAGCAAATAATACAGGAGAAAGGTTATCACGTTCACGAACACCTTTATGGCTCCCCAAAAGTCTGACAAACTGCCGTTCATAATACGGAAGACTTCAAATTACAATACATATTCATTATGACTCGTAGTATTCTGCCATTGATTTTTTCCTTTATGAGTTTAGATCACGATGCATGCCTCCATACAAAATCAAAAGCTTTTTATAACCAATGAATGAAGTTACAACGTTTTCTTCTGACTTCCGAAAACATCTATTAAACATTTAGGTGTAAACACATGGTTCATAGTAGAATGATGTTTTATACCTCTATTATTGTCGCAGTCATGTTTAGTACCCTTCCCTTTGTACAGTGGTTTAATTAATCAGGCCAACAGTCCAGTGATATGGAACATTGCCAGAATTGAGAATTCTGTTGAACAATTTCAGAAAATTGGAACAAGTAATGGTGCACTATACTTAATATATTCATTAAATATTTCATCTATTTCTGCAGCTTTCCCTGTTTTGATTTTACGCACTGCATTAAAAATTTAGTTTTCATCAATATCCACATTTAAACATACTATATCATGTTCACAATCATAAACAATTGCAATTTCGCTCCCATTATAGTCTTCTTCATCAACATTCAGTGCTTTGAAGTGTTCATAAAACTGTTTTATATCAACTGGACAACAGCAACGCGTAACTGTCATTGAGGCTGTGCCAATATTCTTTAGAGTTACTGGCTTTCAATTTGTTCTGTTCATTGTACCATTTATTTGGATTTTTCCTGTATGCTGCTTTCCTTGCTTGTTAATATTCTTTGCTGCTATTTCTAATTTTGCACTAAAACCATCATTCTAAATTTAAGTTTTCTTTTAACACTGAAATACCTGCGTCTTTTTTCAATACAGTGACTATCAAACCGTTTCTGATTAGACCGTACTTTTTTTCTTTGCACTGAATGTTGTTAAACCAAAAGAGCCACACACACACACACACACACACACACACACACACACACACACACACACAGAGACAACACACACACACACACACACACACACACACACACACACACACACACACACACACACACACAGACAACACACACACACACACACACACACACACACACACACCACACAATCTGCCTCATGGACACTGTGTTGTATATGCATGCTTGCGTGTGTGTATGTATGTATGTATCTGTGTGTGTGTGTGTGTGTGTGTGTGTGTGTGTGTGTGTGTGTGTGTGTGTGTGTGTGAGTGTAAGTGTGTGTGCATGTGTGTTTGAGAGCTCGTGAGCACATGCATCCACAGGCATATGTGCGCACATGCGTATGTGTGTGTATATGTGTGCGTGCGTGCGTGCGTGCGTGCGTGCGTGCGTGCGTGCGTGTGTGTGTGTGTGTGTGTGTGTGTGTGTGTGTGTGTGTGTGTGTGTTGTTCGTGTGTGTGTGTGTGTGTGTGTGTGTGTGTGTGTGTGTGTGTGTGTGCGCGCTACGTTAGGTGTGTGTGTGCGTGTGTGTGTGTGTGTGTGTGGTGTGTGTGTGTGTGTGTGTGTGTGTGTGTGTGTGTGTGTGATTTGTGTGTGTGTGTGTGTGTGTGTGTGTGTGTGTGTGTGTGTGTGTGTGTGTGTGTGTGTGTTATACACAAACACCTTTTTTTTTTAATAAATGCCCAGCTTGCTGGAATTTGGTCCGTCAAAGCTGTTTGATAGCACTGGAACACAACTACAGACATTCTCTTAAACTTATAGTCATACATTTTATTCTTTCCAAGCAACTGACTATAAAGCCTTTAATATGTTTACGTTCAGTCACGTGTGTGTGTGTGTGTGTGTGTGTGTGTGTGTGTGTGTGTGTGTGTGTGTGTGTGTGTGTGTGTGTGTAAGTTTAACTTGTTTGCAATGTACCCTTTGTCTCTATGTCTGTGCAGTGCAAGCATGTATATATGCACACAGACACGCACAGCCACACAGACACACACACACAATACAGACGCGCGCACGTGCACACACACACACACACACACACACACACACACACACACACACACACACACGAAACTACGAAAACACAGCTATAACGAAACTGAAATTTCTTCATTATTGACATTTCTTCTGCCTTCTACAAAAATCAATCATGGCGACATTCATGCTTATTGTTCTCTTCACCCCTTCCCGCCAGCAACAACCTGCATTTCCCATTCCATTTCGCCGATAAGAGCTCTTCATTGTGCATTTGATGTGAAGTTTGTGTACTTTACAAATAACGAGTCGAAGATTGTTGTGCCTACACATTGTAACTGTCATGATGTTTCACTTGTAATGAAATGTAAAAGTGCATGGATACATTCATTTTTCTAAGCTTGAAATAAGAAGATGATTTAAAAAAAAAGTCCCATCCCTCCTTTTCTTCCTTTTATTTTAAACAGTAAAAAAAAAACTCACCAAAGTCATATAGTCTCAGTCCTTCGAATGAGACTATAAACCGAGGTTCCGTGTGTGAACGCACGCATAATATCTTGCACACACGTCAAATCCCATCACCAACTTTCGGAAGAGTAGGCCAGTTTGGCCGTTGGTATGAATGACAGGTTACACATAGCATGCACCCTGCGTGAGAAATGGAAAGAATGAAGGAAGTAAGGAAATTGAGTGAACGATATTGAACGATATTGACTGGATGACACGGGAAACGACTGAATGAAGCGTCAGCTGGTAGCTCTTCAGTCAGCACTACCCAGTAGGCAGCATATACGCAAACTGAGAATAGAAGAAGGCTGGCTAACAGACAGGAAATTCTTAACACTCCCGCTACTGGTATTGTTGTTTGTAATTTCTGGAGTTTGATCTGAACATTACCAATAAGGATTTCCTTTTGGACTTGTAACCTTTTCTTAAAGACGATATATTTTGTTGTTATTTATGATAGCATGGACTTGAAACGATAGAATGCTGAAGGCTATATTGCTTATTTTTTTGTTTTTGTTTTTTTCTCATTTCGGCTTCAATATTAATACAAATAGTTCGGGCCATGTCATTTGCCTTGCTCTGTAGATTTCTTTGTGATTGACAGAAGCAGTAAGTGGAATTTATCTGTGGCTGAACGGTATAACATAAAGAAGGGAGGTAAGTCTTATTATTGTCTTGAAGTAAGAATTAAACTTCATAACAAAGTGCACAAAAAATATGCCGTGATATGGGTGTCTGCGTAAATGAATAAACGGTATTCCAATTTCCGTTTTGAAAGTTTTTATTAAGCTATAATTTATCGTAAGAAAAGCTTTTATCTATATTTAGTGAAACATCTTTATTCTATATTTGGTGACAAACTAAGACAGTTCAAAAGTTAAAATGACGGAGTTTTTGATTACACCCTTTCTGTTGGTGAACACGAGCTTTCTGAACCAAACGTCATCGCCAGGCGATGACAACCAGATGACGTTTGCTTCTGCCTATCTTCACCATGGTGTCACTCGCATGTTGTGGCTAATAATGCCCCCAGCGTTGCTCATGTTAGGTTGTTATGGCAACGTGATGACGATAGTGGTGATGCGTGCAATGCGGGCTTCAGAATCCACCAGTACTCTGTCTGTGTACTTCACTGCACTGGCTGTGTCTGATCTCTTTCACCTCTGGACCAACGTGCTGCGGTATTGGCCTGAGATGGTTTTAGATAGTCGTCTGGCCTATTTACATGACCTGTCCTGCACAGCTCCCTTCTTTGTTAGTTGCGTATCCTCCATGACGTCAGCATGGGTTTTAGTGGCTATGACGTGTCAGCGAATGACGTCAATCGTTCTGCCGCATCGCGTGGATGTTTTATGTACCGTGAGCAGAGGGAAAGTCATCATAGCCGCCATCTTGACCACTTCTTGTGCAGCAAACTTTTACATCTTCTTTTCTTTTCACATAGACTATGTCGAAGACGGATACCCATCATGTGTAAGTAGTGACACAAATGTTGCAAGCTCATTCAGCTCCTTGTATCTATGTTTGGCTTCGGTGATTCCCTTTCTCTTACTGATCATTGCCAATTCTGTCCTGATCTATGGAGCCATACAGTCCATGAAGATGTCTGGTAAAATGGCGGGGCATGGAGAAACTCACACATCGTCCCGATTGGCCAAGGTCTCCTCTATGACGACTACTCTGATTCTGATTTCTGCTGCGTTCCTGTTGCTTACATTACCGTCTTCTATCTTGTGGCTCTACTTTGAATCGGTTGGCTACTACGAGGGTGAAATCGAAGATGAGGGCTTAAACCAGCAGCTCGCTTTGGTGGACACCATATGTTTACTACTGTGGATAAGCAACAGCGCTATCAATTTTTATATTTATATTTTGAGTGGAAGAAAATTCAGGCAAGAGGCCAAACGATGTTTTAACCTTTGTTTCACCCGACAAAAAAAGATCAAGGTGTAACATTCAAAATAAAGAGATAGTGAGGTCGTTTGACATTTGCTGACATGATCCAGTTCCTGCTGAAGATAAAACTATACAGGTCATCGACAGCATCCTTTGCTTTCTAAACAGGAACGACAGCCAGTTACCAAAAGCAGATCAGGCGGGGGGAAAGAATCCAGAATTTGCATTATGTTTCAGATGTCTCAATATTTCATGCAAGGAAGAAGACAGGACAAACGAGTTCGTCAGGCAGACACTTAAACCTATGCAGAAAGACACGATCCCTTCCTTGAGGATGAGAAACGCTTGCCTGGCAAGGGCTAACATTGCCTGCCACATGACACTCTGCCCAAGACCATCCTGCAGAGTGCAGTGAAGGACGAACATCCTGCAGTGAAACTCCCTAACTCTGTGATGGGCAGCATGAAAGATTTGTTACAACACTTCTACCCCGCTGTGTAAGACTGAAGACAGGGAGCAGCGCAGGTCTGTTACTGTACAAGCTTTTGCCACCACACTCAGAGGACCTGTCACAGGGAGACCAGAATATTCAGCAAAGTTCTTCGTGCGTGCGTCGGTGCCCTTTTCTCTCATTTCAATACTGTTAATTTTCCGGATGGCAGATGTTGTGTCAGGTCTGTTGTGTGTTGTCAGCAGGCGACGTGGAATTCATGTTTCAATATGGTGGGAAAAAATCATCATTCTGAATAAAACACATGGTAATCATCATAAACAGACATGAGGACAGTACTTGTTTTGCACCTGGTATCGGTGTTTGCAAGTGTATTAAAATGCTTAGTCAACTGTCAGAAAACGGGATGCAAGGCATACACGTTTAAGCTATTCGTGCACAAAAAAAGTTGATTCCCATCTCGTACAATGTGTTGGTTGATTTCCAGACGGGCATTTCTTCGGCGTTTGATGTGATTATTTACGTTAAGAGAGCATTGAAAACAAGCCAAAATCCGATTGAGTTATTTTAACACTCAAAAACACAAAAGCACACACGCATACACGTACACACGCACGTACGAACGCACACACGCACGCACACACGCACGCACACACATAATCTCTCTCTCTCTCTCTCTCTCTCTCTCTCTCTCTCTCTCTCCTCTTTCTCTCTCTCTCATGCACGCGCATGATCTACGACAATGCCAGATTCGAACTGTAAACGGACACATGAACACCTTTTTCTTTTCGATTTTGTTTTTTTTTTATTGTCATTAAAACATGTCGTTGGCTTAAAAACACTCCCCCCTAATGCATTAACGTGGTTCTATGGTAAAAGTCAAATTATATGTAAACAGTGTTTCGCCGACAAAAAAGAAAAAAAAGAAAACGTTTTGCGAACGGGAACAGAAAAGAGAAGACAAATCTAAATGGAAAAGTGGTAGTTTTAGGGAAGTGGGGAGGAACAGACTGATTTTTCTGTCCGATACTCAACCTGCACGGTTCTGTGCAAGAGCACAACAGTCAATAAACACCGGTATTTCACACCAGGTCTCTTATCTTCACCCCCATCAAACATGTAACAAAACCAGAGAAGACCCAGCCATGAATGCAGTTCTCGTCTGCAATGAGTTCGCATTTAAGACCACAGTGTCGGAAACTTCTTAGGGGCGCGTCATTCCTTGCAGCAGAAGACTGTTTCAGTCTGGTGCCATGGCTGTTGTGAGAAAACAGTGTCCTGTGTATGGACTATAGGAACAGGCGCCACTGAACACCACCAGAGTACCTTAGCGTCATGGCGGGTCCCCGCTGATGAGTTGGTAATGACGTGTGCTATATTCATCCCCCGCATTGTCTGCTGGCGCTGTAACTTTGGCAGAAGTCTCGTGCGCCTAGCTGTAGAGGCCAAACTGTGCGGCAGAGAAATGACATCATTGAGAGGTCAAGGGAGATGATGAAAAATAAGGAAATACATGAATGAATATTGAATAAGTGAATGAAATACAAAAGAACATATAGACATACATGCATACATGCATACATAAAATACGTACATACATACATACATACATACATACATACATACATACATACATACATATCAGTTACTTTAATGCATCAACTTGTCAAATCAACAACAATGCACAGTAGTCCAGATTGCAGGCGCATCGATAAAAGTTATCTTTCACATACTCTCTCTCTCTCTCTCTCTCTCTCTCTCTCTTCCCCCTCTTTCTCTCTCTGTCCCCACGTCCTTCTTTCTCTCTCCAGCTGGCTCCAATTCTTTGTCTGTCAGTGCTTTAGTCAGCTTTGTATGTCTACTACTATTAAAGCACAGTTTGAAAGTCAACATCTGTCAGTTTCAAGGCTGGTTTATGAGGTGATTCCGCCTTGACCAAACACGCCTAGACCCAATCATGACAGACATGCGCAAGTAGTTTGCAAGTTGTTTACATTTGGTTATGGGCAGTCCTAACATTGAAAGTCCTGAAACCACTCTTTTAGAACCATGTCTAGTGAACCTATTACTAGAACAACCACTTTCGTGCTAAATCCAGCATCACTAAGAGCATAGCAAAGAGGCAAGTACTTTTGAAATTTGCTCTCATAGCATGTTTGTATGAATGCGTCAAATGGGGTTGAAACCTCGATGACGAATACCACCAAGTTTCGATGGTCGATGAAGCATAGATCAGGTTTCAGCCTTGGTAGATCTTCAGCACCGTTTATATAGACAGGCCTATTTTGAAAACAACATCCACAAAATCCGTCACAATGCATTTCTGTAGCTCCTTTCTGATGATTTCAACGCATCTGTCGTGTCTTTGTTTGTAGAGGCCCCTCAGTCGACGACATCCATTCAAGGCATGGGAATTTGTGTCAGAACGAAACCCGCACAAAGCACACTCTCTCCGGTAAGTATCAGGATAGTAGATGTTCTTCACTGCATTGGTCTCCAGCAGCTGTAGACGTCCCTTGCTGATGAACCTGGTTATTTGGTCATTGACGTTGGTGTTGGTGAGGTGCCCTATGGAGTGGGTCACTGCCGCATCCGGAATTGCAACCCGGGTGATTCTCCCTTGTTGTTGCAGCTGCTGAAAATGGTGTGTATCTTTGTCCATTTGCATTCTTTTGATTGCGCTGTACAATTGTTTAGAATTACTGTAGCGCATTTGAACTATCCCATCATCAGAAGCTGCGAGTACTACTCCGAAACTGTCGCTGTTTTCATCGAATTCCAGCTTAAGATCCAGTCGCACACACAGCTCATGGAGCTCAACGAAGGAAGAACGTGACCAGTTGACCTTGCTGCATTTCCTTAACTTCCCTTCGGAGTCTGTGGCATATCCTCCAAAATTGCTGTCGTCTGGATCTGCATGAGGCACTTTTCTCTTTTCCATGTGGAGATGGAAACTGTTGCGCGCTACCATTCTGACATGTTGGTCATCACTGTTCAGAACAGAGATCAGGAAGGAGATGCGTTTGGAGTAGTACATGGTACTTGGTTTCAACAGACCAAGGCCGCCTTGTTTTCGGGGAAGGAACATGTGCGTTCGATTGGTAGAAGAGTTTAGTTTGAGATGAATACGGACAAAATCAACTATCTTATCTTCCAGAGTCTTCAGGAGTTTTTCTGTGAATTTTGAATTGCTGTAATAAAAGCTCAATTTTGAAGAAGCCATGACGTTTATAGCATCAATTTTCTTGCACAGCGGTAAAGGTGAAAGCGAAATTTTTTTCTAGCATTCTTTCGAATTCCTCGCTCGCCTGCGCCAGTTGCTCTTTCTCAGAAGTTCCAGTCAGATTTGTTTGAAATCCAAGATGCTGGTATGGCTAATCGTTTCCATACATCGGTGTATCTTCCCCTTGCAGCGTAACGTGGACGTTCTCAGTCACATCTGTAGAAGCCCAGTTGTTTCCTGTGCGTTGTCCATGAACGGTGGCACACTTTCTGTGTTTCACTTCCATTCCGGTGTAGTGCAGGAAGGGTTCCGTCTTATTTATCATTTCTTGTAAGCTCTCCTCATAGCAAGCACTGGCACATACATCATCCATGTATGCCTGACATGGAGAAGGCATTGAAGCTGGTGTGAACGGCTGCTCCATCCATCGAATCCACGGGTCCAACGCCTGAATGAAGACAACAGCTGACCACGGGCAGCCTTGCACGATGCCACGATGCCTGGTAATCCTGGGCGTGGACGTGTCTCCCGTCTGCACCTGGAATGTGGAGTCGGTGTAGATATCCGCCGTCACGTCGATGATGTGCTGGGGGTATCCAGCGCTCTGCATCGCATCCAACATCACTCTGTGATCAATGCTCCCATAGGCGTCTTTGATGTCAACGAAAGTAGTGTAGAACTGACTTGATACATGCTTGAAGTTCTCAATTGCAGTTTTCAAGCAGAATACGTGTTCTTGAAGACCGTTTCTTGGGATAGACCCCTTCTGTTTTGATGACAGCCTTCCGGTCGAAACAATCCATGGTAAAAGCCTTCTTTGCACTAACTTCATGTAGATCTTGTACAAGGACGTCAACAAGGAAATAGGTCTCCAATCACCAGGTTGCATCACATTCCCTTCTTTTTTGGGAAGTAAAGTGATCGTGATACATACATACATACATACATGCATACTTACATACATACATACATGCATATGTACATACATAGATACATACGGACATACATACATACATACAGACAGACAGACAGACTTACAGACAGACAGACATGCCTACAAACATACATACATATATTCATGCATACATGCATACATACACACACACATACATGCATGCATGCATACATACATACATACATACATACATACATACATACATACATACATAATACATACATACTTACTTACTTACTTACTTACTTACTTACTTACTTACGTACATATATACATACAAACATACACATATATACACAATGCATACATACATGCGTACATAGATACATACGTACGTACATACATACATACATGCATGCATGCATACATACATACATACATACATACATACATACATACATACATACATACATACATACATACATACATACATACATACATATATACGTACATGCATACACATATATACACACATGCATACATACATGCGTACATGCATACGTACATACATACATACATACATACATACATACATACATACATACATACACACATACATACATACATACATACATACATGCATACATACATACGTACGTACGTACGTAAATGCATGCATACATACATACATACATATGTACGTACGTACGTACGTACCTACCTACCTACCTACAAACATACATACATACATACATACATACTTACCTACCTACCTACCTACCTGCCTACCTACCTACCTACCTGCCTACCTACCTACCTACCTACCTACGTACCTACCTACCTACCTACCTACCTACCTACCTACCTACCTACCTACCTACCTACATACATACATACACCCCTACCTACCTACCTACCTACCTACACAAATAGAGGCCAAACTGAGGGGCAGAGGAGTTAATGGAAGAAGAACGAAATAACCAATGAAATGACTAATAGATAATTATTTAACTAATTAGTCAACTAGTTAAGAAACTAACTGAACTGCTAGCTAGAGATATATAAGTATCAAGCCAACCAGCTAAGTCACTATCTGACTAGCAACCTAACAAACACAGTAACTAGGCCTAACTACCTATCTATCTACCTACATAAACACATAACTATTAACTAACTAAATAAATAGCTATTGACTGACTAACTAACCGACTGACTGACTAACTAAACAGCAAAGTAACTAACTAGCTACACAGAATAATTGATTTTCTTACTTACTGTTTACTGTTTATGTCTTTTCATCTATATAAATCTATATCATGCATAGTAATAGTACTAACAGTACCAACTGTATTTTTCCCAAATGTACTAATAACATTCAAGATCAAAATGGTCATGTCAATCTTGAATGAATGTTTCTTTGCAATTATAGATGTCTGCTGTCGTCGTTACACGCTCATTTTTCATGTGGAGGAGAATTTGTAAGCTTGGAGTTCCTGTTTAAAGGGGAAGTCCATGTTACACGCTCATTTTTCATGTGGAGGAGAATTTGTAAGCTTGGAGTTCCTGTTTAAAGGGGAAGTCCATGTTACACGCTCATTTTTCATGTGGAGGAGAATTTGTAAACTTGGAGCTCCCGTTTAAAGGGAAAGTCCATGTTACACGTTCATTTTTCATGTGGAGGAGAATTTGTAAGCTTGGAGCCCCTGTTTAAAGGGGAGTCCGTGTTACAGGTTCATTTTTCATGTGGAGGAGAATATGTAAGCTTAGAGCTCCTGTTTAAAGGGGAAGCACGTGTTTGTTCTGTTTACCTCACGTCTGCGTAGATGAATGAGTACTTCAAACAGCGTACGTTTGGGGTTATGCGTATGCAGCTATTACCCTGTAAGAACAAAACTTACTTTCTTTGTTGCGGACTGCTTATGTGGCTTGCTTCGGTTAAGGTTTCCTTTCTAAACAGCAACTGTTTTTTTTTTTTTTTTCTAGTTCTGGCTTGTGACCAAAATACAATGGAAATGTTAAGGTGTAGATGAAGTTGTGATCACAGAGTAAGGAAGAAGGCTGATTCAATTCCAGAGTGTACCTGCATGGGGATGTAGGACAGGGATGTGTGTAGAAGATCCACGCAGAAATGTCTGGTGCAGTGCAGTTTTCATACGACATTCTATAAGTCTGCCTATGAATCCCTTATTCTCTCACCTTTTTTTTCACTATTGATTTCAGTGTCCTTCCCCCTCTCCAACGACTTTGCCATAAACATTGTGAATGTTACAAGAGACGTGACCATTTAATGGGTAAATTTGTGTTTTGTTTGTTTGTATGTTTACTTGTATGTTTACTTGTATTTTTATCTTTAATCTCGCTTACCTGTTTTTTTTTTTTTTTGTTAAAGCTTATTTTGTATTGGTCCTCTTTTTAAACACGTTTTAACATCCATATTTGATTATGAGTATTCCATATCTGATCGCCGTAATCTTATATCACATAAGTTACATTTCATGATGTTACATTTGCATATTCTTTCAGAGAAGCCAAAACATTCTTTCTGTCAAATTTGATTGTCCGATGTCTTCTTACGACTAATTCGATCATAATATTTGACAGAAAGATCCCACGTTCATCCGTTTCATGTTGGTATTATAAACATGCTCACAGATTGCAAACAGGTTACACCCCATGATGCGTGACATGGAACCTGCGTGTCTAGGCATACATGATTCCTTCCGGCACTGAAACACTCTGACATCAACGTATTTCATTTCAAATGTGGCAGCTTACCAGTGTACGTCATTTTATCCAAGGGGTTACACACATTCTGAAAGAGGAAGATTTTGATTGTTGTGCTGTTTTCACCTGCCAGAGGAACAGCGACGAGTGAGGCTGTGGGATGCACACGGCAGTTGCTAGGAGGTGATTTTTTTTCTTGCCAGTGGGCCCTGCAGCCATGAAACACGGGCTGGCACACACATGGGAACGCTCCCGTGGAGGTTCTGTCGTGTCACATCCAGTGGCCATTTCACAACGGCATCTGCCGGGAAGAATTATGTCCCTTGACGCCTGTATGGAATGCCCTGTGCATGCCTGCAGCTATGTAAACGCAACGCAGGCTTCCTAGGGTGGTGCAGGATTTCTCCCTTTGACATATTCTAAAACAGTGATATTCTGATGGTCGATTGTACTAGTAACCAAAATCACACACGAAAGGGGCGTCGAGAAATTCAAAGGAACAGTGACGTTGTTGTTGTCGCTGTCTGAATGTTCGTTACAACATTTCCGTCGGCAACAGAGAATATTTACCCGGTATCTGGTTCGTCTCCCATTACTCTGGTATATAGGGATATTTTGGTGTCGTCATGTTTGTTTGTTTTTCTTTTACCTAGCTTTTTCTGTTCTTTCTCCTGGGACGCAATCCAAAGAGCAAAAACAGAAAAGAGAGACCTGGACGTAGTGTGGCTTGATCTGGCAAACGCATATGGATCTGTACCCCATGAGATGATACAGTTGGCTCTTGAGATGTACCATGTGCCAAAGAACATATGCGACATGCTTCAAGAAGTACTTCAACGGCTTCTCAATGCGTGTTCTCTACCATGGAGATACACAATAGACATAGTTTGCCTCATCCAGAATGAAGTTGAAGCCAAAGAAATCACGGAGTCTCTCACTGAGGAAAGAAAAAGTGGCCGAATCTGTGGTCTTCAGTGTTGCCAACCAGGCCATGCCAACAGTCACAGAAGAGCCAGTCAATAGTCCTTGGAAGATGGTATGATGATACGCTGAAAGACACACAAAGAGCAAAAGAAACCAAACAGATGTCGGAAGAAGGCTTGGAGACCATTGACCAGTGTGGGCTCCCTGGCAAATACAAGGTCTGGTGTCTGCAGTTCATGCTGATACCAAAGCTGCTATGGCCTCTGATGATATACGACATCTGCACCAGCATAGTGGAGGCAATGGAAGCCAAAATCAACAAGTTCACAAGGAAATGGCTTGGTGTCCCACCCTGTCTGACTGACATAGCGCTGTACTGTCGCCAAGCAAAGCTGAAACTACCACTGAAATCCATCCTGGAAGAATACAAAGCAGGAAAGATCAGACTTCAAAGCATGCTGGAGGACTCAGGAGACAAGGTGGTAGAAGCAATCAAGCCCCAGCTGAAGACAGGCAGAAAATGGAAAGTTCAAGAGGCGATGGATTCTGCAAAAGAAAGTCTCAAGATCAGAGAAATAACAGGACACATACAGACCAACAGACAGGGACTGGGGGTGACCAAAACTGAATGGTGGTCAAAGGCCAAAGGAAAAGCCAAAAGAGACATGATGATTCAGGAGATGAGAAAAGAAGAAGACCAAAAAAGACTCCAAAAAGCAGTCCAGAAGAGCCAGCAAGGGCAATGGACAACGTGGGAGAATGCACTCCAAAGAAGTCTCACTTGGAATGACATTTGGCGCATGGCCCCTCTCAGGATCAGCTTCATTCTCAGATCTGCATATGACATTCTGCCCTCAAATGCAAACCTGGTGAAGTGGGGAAAAACAGACGATCCTGCATGCCCCCTCTGCCATGAAAAATAAACAGTGGAGCATGTCCTAAGCTTATGTAAAGTAGCCCTGGCTCAAGGAAGGTACACATGGAGGCACAACCAAGTGCTCAAAGAGATTGTACAAGTAGTCTGGGCTAGTACCAACACCACAAAAGGGAAAATCAGGACTCCAAAAGCACCCGCAACATTCTTCACGGCAGGAGGCGGCAAATCATGGCCAAGAACAACATTGCCACTCGGAACATGCAGGCAGAGTCTGCTGGACGGGGCAGATGACTGGGAGCGTACTGCAGACCTCCCAGAATGGAAGAGCCACCCAGAGATCATCAGCAAGAGTGGCATGAGACCAGACATAGTAGTCCACTCTCAGTCAACCAAGCAGCTGATCATGATCGAGCTCACGGTGCCATATGAGAACAGAATGGAAGCAGCTCAAATCTACAAGACTGAAAAGTATGCTGATCTGGCAAACAGCCTGAGGAGAGAAGGCTATCAGGTCAAAGTCCTCACTGCAGAAATTGGAGCTAGGGGTTTGTAGGAACGTCTGCTTACAGCCTCATGAAACAGCTCTCAGTTGCAGGGAGGGAAA
Source organism: Conus canariensis (assembly GCA_033310375.1). Lineage (NCBI taxonomy): Eukaryota > Metazoa > Mollusca > Gastropoda > Neogastropoda > Conidae > Conus > Conus canariensis. The sequence continues at coordinate 29,055,939 of CM065743.1, forward strand.
AAAACCAGAGCCCAGAAAGCAATGACAGAAGCGGCAGAGAGGTGTTCAAGCTGGATCTGGTAAAGGAGGAACAAAAGTGAACTTCATAAGGCTTAAATTTCCTACAAATATCAGGTGTCCCTGTGGCTCAGTGGTTGAAGTGCGAGTCATGTCCAGAGGGTCATGGGTTCGAATCCCAGCCATGGCTCGTCCCAAGATGGGAAAAAAAAGGGGCAGCAGAGGGACATCCGGAGCCATGAACCGGGTGTGGCCCACCCCCCCCTAGAGTGTCAGGAGATAAGGGCCGAAACACTTGCTTGAAGGGGGCTTCTCTTCTGAGGACTCTCTGCTGCCACGCTCTCCACGAGTTTCTTTCTACTGTTTCTTTTGTAACTTTACTTATTTATTTACTCATTTATTTATGTATCATGCATGCATTTATCTATTTATTCATTCATTTTCTCATGTATTATTCATTTATTCATCTATTTATAAATTCGTTCATTAATTTACTTATTCTTTAATTTATTTATTCGTTTATATATTCATTCAGTTTCTTGCTTATATGTTGAGGCGGTGGGGGTGGGTGGAAGGAAGCACTAATACAGATCTCTGGATCTGTCACGTGCGCCATGTTGTGTTACCAAACCGATTGCTGACCTTCACTTCTTTTTGCAGTGCGTCGTGTTCGTCGCTTTTAAACGTGATCTGCCGCGACATTGCACATGACCCTGGCGTCGCTGTACTGTTTTCTCTATCGAACAGCAAAGTGTACCACAGCCAGTGGAAAGAAACCATCATTTGTAAGAAGCTTTCACTACAGTACACCCGGCTTCTCGTCCGTTACAGTCTGCACCCAAATTGAAAAGAGAAGTAACAGTTCCTCCTTTGTTACTATTGTTTTAGATGTCTTATTTTACCTGTCTGAAGACGACCCAGTAGGTCAAACGCTCTTAGTCTGTTTTTTTCTCTTTTGTTTTTTCGTTTTGGCGGCTCAGTAGTTCTATTGTTCCTTTTATATTTCAAGTTCAACTCGCAGTCATCCCACTTTCAAATCTCTATGTGACTGTCAAGTTAATTCAGTTAAGTATCTATCAGCGGCACCGCTCTTCGGGTTCGTGATGCGAACTACCAGATATTCTTTTTGCCAGCTGAGATCTTGTCATCAAATGAGTTCACATGCTAAAATAATGCCATACAGTATGCACCAGAAACACTGTACTGCACGCACTTTAGCACGACATGTTTGCTCTCTCTCTCTCTCTCTCTCTCTCTCTCTCCTCTCTCTCCTCTCTCTGTGTGTGTGTGTGTGTGTGTGTGTGTGTGTGTGTGTGTGTGTGTGTGTGTGTGTGTAAGTGTGTGTGTGTGTGTGTTTGAAGTGTGTGAGTGAGTATGGGAGAGAGAGAGAGAGAGAGAGAGAGAGAGAGAGAGAGAGAGAGAGAGAGAGTGTGTGTGTGTGTGTGTGTGTGTGTGTGTGTGTGTGTGTGTGTGTGCCTTCAGAAGGGAAGCCTCGTTCTACAGCCCAGCTTGGCATAAAGCTGTCATGCTGGCATCACAAATCAATGTTGATTGTTTTTTCTCAAGAAAACATTTCCTGGGTAGACTATCTAACATTATTGTATGATGGACTTTGAAAGCTTCACATGATAGAAAATGATAAAACGTGAAGAACATTAAAATCAAATCCCTGTCATAAATGGGTTGTTAGTTGTTTTGTCAATCAGAACTTGAAGTCTTCAGCAAAATGACAGTTACAGAATGGGATTGTTCTTAAAGGTGGCTCGCTCAATACTGAACAGTGGTGATTGCTTCAGCAATCAAGATGTGCCCCCAAGTGAAGAGTTTTCACGAACAGTTGCACTGGAGGCACATTACGTTCGCCTCGTTCAAGGAGATATGAATGTCACTTGGATTGAAATTATACTGGGCCAAAAAAGAAACGCATTAGGAAGTAAAACTTCCGACTACTTACTAGACGCTGAGTGTAGTGACACGGAACTGTCCTCCCTTGAAATGCTTAGGAGACCAATGTGTTCCCAGGATTAGTCTTTATTACCACATCGACATCTACAAGGAAATTAATTAACACCGCCTGTCATCACTGTTTTGTTGTTGTTATTGCTGTATTGTTGTTGTTGTGTGTGGAGTCAAATAGCTTTGATTAATTAACTGTAACAGGCGACCTTCAAATATTCTTCATCAAGACAGCACTCTACTCTAAAGAAAGTGAAGACCCTGTGCCTGTGCGTCGACGTTCATGAAGCTTCTCTGTGTTTACTATTATGGTGACCGTAGACTGGTGTGCACCGCCCAGTGAATGAGAGGAAGGTCAAAGCTGAGGATATTAGTGCAGTGGTCTTCGTTCGTTGTTCACTATCTTGATATTCGACCTGGAATATTATACATCAACACAATGGATTTGCAGTCTGTAGCCCACCCCCCCCCCCCCCCCAAAAAAAAAAAAAAAAAAAAAAAAAACAAAACAAAACAAAAACAAAACAAACAAAAAAACAACAACAACAAAAAAAAAACCCGAAAAAAACAAAACAAAAAAAAACGAAAAAAAAACCAACAGAAAACGAAAATAGATACAAGAACGGGGGGAGAGGGAGGGCATTGGGGGGGGGGGGGGGGGGGTCAGGGACTCTTTTTAGCATATACTACATTTTTCGTCTTGGTTTTGTAACCAACACGTGACCTTGTATTGGGTCATCTTCAACCCCCCCCCCCCCCTTTTTTTTTTGTTCTAAATTTCAAATCTTTGCCAAGTCATTATCATAATGATGGAAAACTTGTTTTCCACCACCACTTAATTGTTCAACATTATATTGTTTGGTCAATCAGTGGGCGATTGCATCTCTTAGAAGATCCAAGTAAAGATTGTTCGGCACAATTTTTAGCCGCTGACAATGCTTGGGTTATTGAACAGCAGTGCTGACCGCTCAGACTGTTCGATATCTTTTGATCTCCCTTGCATCCTTAGATGGATCCTCAGGCATAGGCTCGAAGATTGTCCCCTGCATTTTATACTGTTTGCATAGTGTTTTTAGTTTTTCAGCAACTTTTTTTCCTTTCCACACTTTCGTTTCGTTTTATTTACTACCTTTCACTGGCTGCTTTGGGGTGCTGTTGGATTCTCTTTTGAACCCTTGGTGGTGAGAACACCATAGAGGTATGGGTTGTGGTGGATCTCTATTTGACGCCAAGAGCACAGAGCAAGAGTACAATCAGCCGTATCTCCCTGATGAGTCCGATACGGTGGACGAAAGGCCTAGGAGCAGGCAATACATGTAGAGCTGCCGTCAAGACGCATTACGATGGTTCCATCACGCAGCTAGTGAAGGGTTTTCATATTTATAATATATATTTTCCCATCTTCTTCATCTTCAACCCCCTATTTTTCTAAATTTCAAATCTTTGTCAAGTCATTACTATAATAATGGAAGAATTGTTAAGCTGCACTTGCTTTTCCCCCACTACATAATTGTTCAGCATTATATTGTTTGGTCAATCAGTGGGCGATTGCATCTCTTAGGAGGTCCAAGTAAAGGTTGTTCTGCACAATTCTTAGCCGCTGACAATGCTTAGGTTATTAAACAGCCGAGCTGACCACTCAGACTGTTCCATATCTTTTGATCTCCCTTGCATCCTTAGATGTATCCTCAGGCATAGGCTCAAAGATTGTCCCCTGCATTTTATACTGTTTGCATAGTGTTTTCAGTTTTTCAGCAACTGTTATCCTTTCCACACTTTCGTTTCGTTTTATTTTATTACTTTTCACTGAATGCTTTAGGGGTGCTGTTCAATTTTTTTTAAAACCCTTGGCGTGATAACACCACAGATTTATGGACTGTGGTATGTCTCTATTTGACGCCAAGAGCACAGACACAATCAGCTGTGTCACCCTGACGAGTCCAATCTAGCGGACGAAAGGCCTAAGAGCAGGCAATACATAGAGATCTGCCTTCAAGACGGATTACGATGGTTCAGCTAGTGAAGGGTTTTCATATGTATGATATACATTTTCACATTTTCTTCATCTTGAACCCCCCCCCCTCCCACTTCCTTCTTTTCAAAATTTCAAATCTTTGCCAAGTCATTACTATAATGATGGAAAAATTGTTAGCCTGCACTTGTTTTTCCCCCACTACATAATTGTTCAGCATGATGTTGTTTGGTCAATCAGTGGGCGATTGCATCTCTTAGGATATCCAAGTAAAGATTGTTCGGCACAATTTTTAGCCGCTGACAATGCTTGGGTTATTGAACAGCCGAGCTGACCACTCAGACTGTTCCATATCTTTTGATCTCCCTTGCATCCTTAGATGTATCCTCAGGCATAGGCTCAAAGACTGTCACCTGCATTTTATACTGTTTGCGTAGTGTTTTTAGTTTTTCAGCAACTTTTTTCCTTTCCACACTTTTTTTTTGCTGTCCCATCTTCTGTGCCACCTCAGTGGCATTGCATCCACGCCGCTTATTCCAATAACCCGTCCACAGCCTCAGCCCCACCGCAGCCCCGGCACCAGCAATTCACAGGGACCAGTCAATGTCAAGTCGTCAAAAGGCAACCCACCGGAGGAGACACTGCACTGCTGCCGAGTCACTTCGGTTGCGTTCAGTGGTGCCTGTTCTGATCCAACATACGCAGGACACCACCTACTAAGCCCCCTCCTTACAACAATAATGGCTTAGTCGCGGAGCCGGCGTGAGTGAGCTCTCCCTCCAGAGGGCGCCACCACTTCCGTCCAACGACAGCCCCTAAGGACCCACTGATACCGGTGACCCCGACGGAACTAAACCAAGGCCACAGAAGTGGAGAGGACATCTAAACTGAGGTCACCATGAGAGCAGCGCATGAAGGGCCACAGAATTTGAGACATTTTATGCTGATCGATGAGAATGAGGATGATTAAGATGATGCACACACACACACAACACACATGCACTCGAACGCGCGCGCAAAATATCACACGAGTTAGAAGGTGCAGTCGATGAAACACAAGAATATTTCGATTGACTGTGTTCATTATCTTTGGTTCAAACACGAGCACTTTTAAATGCGTCTAATGATGTGTGTCCCTTACCTGTCTATTTGTACCACTGCAGCCTCTCTCTCTCTCTCTCTCTCTCTCTCTATATATATATATACAATAAACTAATAAATTCCAAGGATAAGTGCCGAGCACCATTCCAGCAACTTACAGAGCAGCTTGGTGTTGTAATGACTGCAAGAAATATTCAATTATAAACAAAGCTTGCTCTTATGTCTTAGATTGAAGAAATAGGGGGAGATAAGCATTCATATCTGCAGTGGTAGATAATTCTGCCTAACTAACAGTATGAGCTTGAGTGGGTAAATGGGGAAAAATAAAATAAATGCTACTCAAAATGAGCCTTCAGCAAGCTTATAGTCTCCAAGAAGGAGACAGTCTCCAATGGGGAGGAAACTCACTAACATATAACTCCTGGTCAGATACCGATATTTCGAAACCTGATTGTTTCTCCTCAGTGACCGCGGAAAGTGGTAATTTGACTCCTCTGCCTTTTCGGTTTTAAGAAGAATGCTATCCCAGAAAAAGCTGGTATTGTAATTTAGTCCCTTGCGGATTCATTCCAAGAACTGACCCTCAGCACTTGTGTCTTGAGAGATTATCTTTTTAGATTTTCTACTTTTCACAAGAAAATGTAGCTTGTTTTGCTCTTTCATGATTTTCTTTTGCTTCTTAGGTGGCACCTTTGGTTGGTTTTTTGAAAACTCAACAAACATACTACGGTATTGCACACCAGCTTTTTCTGGGATAGCATTCTTCTTAAAACCGAAAAGGCAGAGGAGTCAAATTATGGATGTATTGTAAGGAACAACAGCAAAGAGTCCAAAGTCTGTAAAACCATACAAAATAGTATGTCTGTGCATTACAACGCTGAGAGTTTCTCATGTAATTTGTTTTGTATGCTGTTACCATTTAGAAAGTCAATGCCGTGTCCATCTTTTAGAGACAATGCTCACGCTGACTGACCATAAGGTTAATATAATAAAGGAAAAACAAACAGAGAGAGAGATTAGCTAAATTAACACACAGTTGTAAACTATAACAACACAAAAAGTCAGTCCTATACACAGGAAAATGGAAAATATATGGTGTGTGGAATCCGTTTTCCTTGCACTAAACCCTTTTTCTGTACGACTGTGAGTGCGGCAGCGTGAACATGCTTAGGGCAGAGTATGTGTGTGTGTGTGTGTGTGTATACTTGTCAGAGTGGATGTGAGTGAGCTATTTGTAAATGAAATTGATGTTGTTTTCGACAAGTACTGGTCAACAGTATCGTAGTTTATAGAAAACATGAGAATAATGGAATGCGCATGAAAAATCAACGTTGATCGTCTTTCTAAAGAAAACATTTCCTGGGTATGTCTAACATTATTGTATGATGGACTTTGAAAACTTCATCTGAAAGACAATGATAAAACGCGAAGAACATTAAAACCAAATCCACGTCATAAATGGGTTGTTAGTTGTTTTGTCATCAGAACTCAAAGTCTTCAGCAAAACGACAGTTAAACGATCGGACGGTTCTTAAAGGTGGCTTGCTCAATACTGAACGGCGGCGATTTCTTCAGCAATCGAGATGTGTACCGAAGTGAAGAGCTTTCACGAACATTTGCACCGGAGGCACAAAACGTTCGCCTCGTTCAAGGAGATTTGAATGTCACCTGGATTAAAATTATACTGGGCCAAAAAAAAACGCATTACGAAGTAAAACTTCGACTTCTTACAAGACGCTGAGTGTAGTGACACGGAACTGTCCTCCCTTGAAATGTTTAGGAGACCAATGTGTTCCCAGGATTAGTCTTTATCAGCACATCGATTCTACAGGAAATTCATTAACACCGCCTGCCATCACTGTTTTGTTGTTGTTAATGCTGTATTGTTGTTGTTGTTAAATGATTCTTTGTTATGTTGGTAATCGTGGTAGTCACAGTAGAGATGGTGATTAAAAAATGTATTTATAGATTTATATATCTATTTATTCAATTATCTATCATTTTATCAATTATTTATTCCTATATTTATGAATACATTTTAATTTATATATCTAATTATTCAACTATCATTTTATCAATTATTTATTCCTATATTTATGAATACATTTTATTTATTCATTTATGCATGTATTTATTCATTTGTTTCATTATTTACTTATCTATTTGTGTGTTTGCTTTCATTTCCTCTCTTTATCCCATATCCCCCATTTTCTTATCCATTGTCCTGTGTCATGATTGCTTCTCATTCTTGGTGAACACTGTGGATCATTTCTGGGAAATCAATGGCCTCTGGCTACTTGCGCATTGACAGGACTCTTAAAGATACTTCTTGCTGTCTTCCTTCTCCATGTAGGCCGATACAGGATTCCACTGTCCTCAATTTACCTACGAACTCTTGTATTGATTTCTACTTTGTTCCTGACATCATGTCGTCAGCCAGGAACTTTTTTGTTATGTTATGCGTACGCAGGCTGATACTGCTGACACTCCCTGTATAGACAGGCAAGGGTTAATCCCATCTACCTAACAAAGGGAGTGGAGTTTTGTGTGTATGACCGTTTTTTATCCCGCCATTAAGGCAGCCACATTCCAACTGCGGGGAAGGTGCATGCTACGTGTAACGTGTCTTCATACCAACAGCCAAACTGGCCTTCTCTTCCAAAGCTGGTGATGGGATTTTACGTGTGTGCAAGATGTTATGCGTGCGTTCACACACGGAACCTCGGTTTATAGTCTCATTCGAAGAACCGTATGGGACATGGAGTCAGAACCAATGTTAACTCCGGGGTAAAAATCCCCCTGTACCGAAACGGACCAGAGGAGATTCGAACCCACAACCCCAGGATCACCAAGATTATGAGTCCAGCGCTGCACCACTGGGCTGTTCCGGCCCTCAGGGAGGCCATGTTTACGTTCACAAAGGTTGCGAATGAGAGGCGACCAACATAAAGAAATACAAACAAACTGACGGACAGATGGAGAGATTGGAACAAAAGCTGTTTTTTGTTTGTTTGTTTTCCTGCGCCGAGAGATAATTTCTACAAGCCTGGTGAGAAGGTGGAAGCTGGTAAAAGGGAGATGAGGAACACGGGGAGGGGGACTGGGATCTGGCGTTGGACAAATGACTGGTCTCTTTCTGCCTGCTCTCTTCGTACAAGTTCATCTATAAGACGGAAGAAACGTTAGTTCTTCCACCCACCTCTCCTATAACGTGAAATGATTTACGTCTGCAGGAAACAGGAAACGTCCGCAGGCTTGTTTCTTTATTTTGTTTTACACACACACACACACACACACACACCGCGCACACGCGCGCGCGCGCGCGCACACACACACACACACTCACACACATACACACACACACACTCTCTCTCTCAGTCCTCATCTGAGAGAGAGAGAGAGAGAGAGAGAGAGAGAGAGAGAGAGAGAGAGACAGACAGACAGACTAGACAGACAGACAGACAGACAGACAGACAGACAGACCGACCGATCAATTGATCCATGGAAACTGATCCACAGACAGACAGATAGAACTTTATTTTTTTGACCGAGTTCAACGTGTTCCACATAATTAGGACAAACAACAACTTTTTGTCTTCTGGATCATCTCAGGAATAACTGAATGTAGTTATGTTCCATTAGCGTGCGTTGTTTATATCCATACAACTGGGAATCAATGGTTGTTTCTTCTTCTGATTTGATGCAATGAGCTTGCAAATATTTGTATGCGGGGTCGTGTGTTAGCCCCTGGTCTCACAGACGCCGAATCACAAAAAATTCGTAGTACCTCGGGAGACAACATTTTTCCCGAATCACTACGAAAATTTGGTTTATCAATTCATCTCGAGGCGTTCGGTCGACCTAGAGGGCATATTACCCGAAGTACAGCGATTTTTTTTCCCGAAGTGCTACGACGTACTACTATGTACTACGATTTCACCCAATTTTCTCCCGAAGTACGCCGAGGTTTGAGCCGAAGTACTACGAAGTATCACGAACCACACTGACTGTCCCGATTTGTAAGTACGAAGTACTACGATGTACGACGAACTACGACGAACTACACCGACAATATGTAAACCCCTCAATTTTCAGTTGAGAATCAGTCATCGTTGAAGTTCTAAAGTGACAGCATGCCAACCACAACTGAAGAAGTCATCATTGCCATCCTGTGCTACATCCTCATCGACATGGAGAAGAGGGAGAAGGCCCTGGCTGAACAAGATCTCCATCGGCAGCAGCAACGGCTGGAAGACGAGCAGCACCGGCCACAGTGCAAGCACAAGAAAAAAAGGCAGTGGTGGGTGCGGCCCTGGCTTACCCAAGACAGGAGACAGAACATCGGGCAGTACCACCAGCTGCTGCAGCGTGAACTCTCCATCCATGACCACCCATCGTTCATGAACTACCTGCGCATGCTACTTCGGCGTGACTCGGGGTGTTTCGGGGGGAGAAGTACGCGGAATTAGGGCCTGTTTCTGTCCCGAACTACGCCGAATTGACTACTACAAAGTACACCGAAACCTACAAAGTAGTACGAAGTACTATGAAGTACAACCCAAACATGCCGATTTCTATCAATTCGGGATGGCTTCTGAATTCGGGGACAAATTTTGCGCACGTTGAAATTTTTCTCCCGAAGTGTTTTTGAGCCCGAATTGACGCCGATTTGATTCACGAAGTACTACGAAGCTCCCGAAGCTAGCCGGATTCAACCCGAATTTGAAAATTTCAAATTCGGGACTGATTCCGGCTCTGTGAGACCGGGGGGTTAGTTTGTTGGTTTGTTTGCTTGTTGTTTTATGTGATACATCTCTACGTCACATTATGTAGTTTGCAATGTAGGCCATCATGCTTTAGTACTTTTTTTTCGAAGGTTTGGTTCAACGACTTGATCTTGTTAGGATATTAGACCAGAATTGGTGGTTAGCCCCTGATCAAATGACACGTAGCTTTGATTAATTAACTATTCCAGGCGACCTTCAAATATTCTTCATCAAGACAGCACTCTACTCTAAAGAAAGTGAAGACCCTGTGCCTATGCGTCGACGTTCATGAAGCTTCTCTGTGTTTACTATTATGGTGACCGTAGACTGGTGTGCACTGCCCAGTGAATGAGAGGAAGGTCAAAGCTGGGGATTTTAGTGCAGTGGTCTTCGTTCGTTGTTCACTGTCTTCATATTTGACCTGGAATATTACACATCAACACAATAGATTTGCAGTCTGTAGGGGACAAAAAAAATAAAAAAACAAACGAAGACGGGGGGGGGGGGGGGGGGGGGGGGGGGGGGGGGGGGGGGGGGGGGGGGGGG
>CM065743.1:29071276-29086276 GCA_033310375.1 Conus canariensis
TTCTTTGGTTTTCACATTGTTAATGTCGAAGACGGATACCCATCATGTGTCAGTAGGGACAAAAATGTTGCAAGCTTATTCAGCTCCTTGTATCTATGTGTGGCTTCAGTGGCTCCCTTTTTCTTTCTGGCCATTGCCAATTCTGTCCTGATCTATGGAGGCTTACAGTCCATGAAGATGTCTGGTAAAATGGCGGGGCGTGGAGAGACTCACACATCGTCCCGATTGGCCAAAGTCTCCTCTATGACGACGACTCTGATTCTGACTTCTGCTGCATTCCTGTTGCTTACATTCCATCGTGTGTCATGTGGATCTACTTTAAATCGGTTGGCTACTACGAGGGTGAAATCGAAGATGAGGATTTCAACCAGCAGCTCGCATTGGCGGACACCATATGTTTACTACTGTGGATGAGCAACAGCGCTATCAATTTTTATATTTATATTTTGAGTGGAAGAAAATTCAGGCAAGAGGCCAAACGATGTCTTAGCCGGTGTTTCAATCGACAAAAAAATGATCAAGGTGTAACATTCAAAATAAAGAGATAGTGAGGTCGTTTGACATTCACTGACACGATCCGGTTCCTGCTGAAGATAAAAACTATACAGGTCATTGATAGCACTTGTTGCTTTCTAAACAGGAACGACAGCCAGTTACCAAAAGCAGATCAGGGGGGGGGAAAGAATCCAGAATTTGGATTATGTTTCAGATGTCTCAATATTTCATGCAAGGAAAAAGACTGGACAAACGAGTTCGTCAGGCAGACACTTAAACCATGCAGAAAGACACGATCCCTTCCTTGCGGATGGGAAACGTAATGCGCTTGCCTGGCAAGTGCTTACATCGCCTGCCACATGACTCTCTGCACAAGACCATCCTGCAGAGTGCAATGAAGGAAGGGCATGAAGGATTTGTTACAACACCTCTGTCCCACTGTGCAAGATTGAAGACAGGGAGCTGCACAGGTCTGTTACTGCACAAGATTTTGTCACCACTCTCGAGGACCTGTCACAGGGAAATGAGTACATTCAGCAAATTCTTCGTGCGTGCGTTGCTGCCCTTTTCTCTCATTTTCCGACGACAGATGGCGTGTCAGGTCTGTTGTGTGTTGTCAGCAGGTGAACCGGAATTTCATGTTTTGATATTGTGGAAATAGAGTCGCCATTCTGATTAAAACACATGGTAATCCGATAAAAAAAAAAAAAAAGACGTAAGGATAGTACTTATTGTGCTCCTGGTATTGGTGTTTGCAAGTGTAGCAAGATGTTCAGTCAACTATCAGAAAACGGGATGCAAGGCGTACACATTTAAGGTGTCCATGCACAAAAAGTTGATTCCCATCTCGTACAATGTGTTGGTTGATTTCCAGACAGGTATTTCTTCGGCGTTTGGTGTGATTATAATTGTTAAGAGAAGATGTGAAACAAGCCAAAATCTGATCGAGTTGATTTTATCACACTCAGAAACACAAAAGCACACACGCACACATGTACACACGCACGTACGCACGCACCACACACACACACACATACTCTTCTCTCTCTCTTTCTCTCTCTCATGTACGCGCAGGACCTACGACAATGCCAGATATGAACTGTAAACAAACGCATGAACACCTTGATCTTTCGCTGTTTGTTTTTTTTCCCTAGCTCTGGCTTGTGACCAAAATACAATGGAAATAAGGTGCAGATGAAGTTGTAATCACAGAGTAAGGAAGAAGGCCGATTCAATTCCAGAGTGTACCTGCATGGGGATGTAGGACAGGGATGTGTGTAGAAGATCCAAGCAGGAATGTTTGGTGCAGTGTAGTTTTCATACGACACTCTATACGTCTGCCTACGAATCCCTTACTGTCTCGCCTTCCTCAACTATTGATTTCATTGTCCTGTCCCCTCTCCAAACGACTTTGCCATAAACTTTAGGAATGTGACAACAGACATAAGCATTGTGTGTGTGTGTGTGTGTGTGTGGGGTGTGTGTGTGGTGTGTCGTGTGTGTGTGTGGGCATCTGTTATTGGATCAATGGATCACCTAAGGCAGTGACTTTCTTTCTTTTTTTTTTTTCTTTTCCTTTTCTTTTTTGTTTCCCTTTGTCCCCTAGGGCCGAAATCCACCTCTTCCTTTTTTGTTCTTTACTTTGTCGTCTTCATCTACAAAAAACAAAACAAAACAAACAAACAAACAACAACAAAGCGGAAAAAAATCCACTACTAGCTCCTTTTTTCAGTCCCTTACACCCCATGCAATGTCTGTATGTTCTCTTACAAATGGACATATTCTTGCTGATGTAAGTATATTGGCGTTTGATACAAAGTGTCTGGGTTTGTTATGTTCTAATGTGTGGTGTATTGGCCCTCTCACTCTGATAGTGCTGCTTATACAAAGACAACAACATACATGAAACAAAAGACTTCATTATTTTCTTTTCTCTCACTTTTTGCCAGAGAGAGAGAGAGAGAGAGAGAGAGAGAGAGAGAGAGACAAGAGACAGAAGACAAACACAACGCACAGACAGGCAGACAGACAGAGGCAAAAAAGAAGAAGAAGAAGAAGAAGAAGAAGAAGAAGAAGACGAAGAAGAAGAAGAAGGGATAATAGAAGCTTCAGAAATGCTAATCAAACGTATCGAAGTCTAGCGGATGAGGAATTTGGTTAGGATTATAAGAAAAGAATGCAAGTTTCAACACCCATCGCTGTGACTCCTGAACTTCTAAACATTCCCAGTAATCATCCTTGAAAAATAAAGTCGAAAAAGAATGCAAGGACGACCCTAGGAAAGATGACAAGCATACACAGGAGACACAGACAAGGGTCACCTATAATCTCGGAAATGGGCTATTCCCCAAAGATGTTATTCTTATAGAGAAAAGGAGGTCTACAAGGGAGGCATGAGGAAAGCCAAGAGGTGAGATAATAAGTATATGGTGATGAGTGTGTGTGTGTGTGTGTTGTGTGTGTGTGTGTGTGTGTGTGTGCGTGTGTGTACTTGTCAGAGTGGATGTGAGTGTGCTATTTGTAAATGAAATTGATGTGTTTTCTACAAGTGCTAGTCAACAAAATACTAGTTTATAGAAAACATGAGAATAATGGAATGCGCATGAAAAATCAACGTTGATCGTCTTTCTAAAGAAAACATTTCCTGGGTATGTCTAACATTATTGTATGATGGACTTTGAAAACTTCATCTGAAAGACAATGATAAAACGCGAAGAACATTAAAACCAAATCCACGTCATAAATGGGTTGTTAGTTTTTTCATCAGAACTCAAAGCCTTCAGCAAAGCGACAGTTACCCCCTGGTCTCACAGACGCCGAATCACAAAAAAAATTCGTAGTACCTCGGGAGACAAAATTTTTCCCGAATCACTACGAAAATTTGGTTTATCAATTCATCTGGAGGCGTTCGGTCGACCTAGAGGGCATATTACCCGAAGTACAGCGATATTTTTTCCCGAAGTGCTACGACGTGCTACTATGTACTACGATTTCACCCGAATTTTCTCCCGAAGTACGCCGAGGTTTGAAGCCGAAGTACTACGAAGTATCACGAACCACACTGACTGTCCCGATTTGTAAGTACGAAGTACTACGATGTACGACGAACTACGACGAACTACACCGACAATATGTAAACCCCTCAATTTTCAGTGAGAATCAGTCATCGTTGAAGTTCTAAAGTGACAGCATGCCAACCACAACTGAAGAAGTCATCATTGCCATCCTGTGCTACATCCTCATCGACATGGAGAAGAGGGAGAAGGCCCTGGCTGAACAAGATCTCCATCGGCAGCAGCAACGGCTGGAAGACGAGCAGCACCGGCCACAGTGCAAGCACAAGAAAAAAAGGCAGTGGTGGGTGCGGCCCTGGCTTACCCAAGACAGGAGACAGAACATCGGGCAGTACCACCAGCTGCTGCAGCGTGAACTCTCCATCCATGACCACCCATCGTTCATGAACTACCTGCGCATGCTACTTCGGCGTGACTCGGGGGTGTTTCGGGGGGAGAAGTACGCGGAATTAGGGCCTGTTTCTGTCCCGAACTACGCCGAATTGACTACTACGAAGTACACCGAAACACTACAAAGTAGTACGAAGTACTATGAAGTACAACGAAACATGCCGATTTCTTATCAATTCGGGACGGCTTCTGAATTCGGGGACAAATTTTGCGCACGTTGAAATTTTTCTCCCGAAGTGTTTTTGAGCCCGAATTGACGCCGATTTGATTCACGAAGTACTACGAAGCTCCCGAAGCTAGCCGGATTCAACCCGAATTTGAAAATTTCAAATTCGGGACCGATTCCGGCTCTGTGAGACCGGGGGGTTAGTTTGTTGGTTTGTTTGCTTGTTGTTTTATGTGATACATCTCTACGTCACATTATGTAGTTTGCAGTGTAGGCCATCATGCTTTAGTTCTTTTTTTTTCTTCGAAGGTTTGGTTCAACGAATCGATCTTGTTAGGGTATTAGACCAGAATAGGTGGTTAGCCCCTGATCAAATGACACATAGCTTTGATTAATTAACTATTCCAGGCGACCTTCAAATATTCTTCATCAAGACAGCACTCTACTCTAAAGAAAGTGAAGACCCTGTGCCTATGCATCGACGTTCATGAAGCTTCTCTGCGTTTACTATTATGGTGACCGTAGACTGGTGTGCACCGCCCAGTGAATGAGAGGAAGGTCAAAGCTGGGGATTTTAGTGCAGTGGTCTTCGTTCGTTGTTCACTATCTTCATATTTGACCTTGGAATATTGAACATCAAACCGATGGATTTGCAGTCTGTAAGGGACCCCCCTCCCACCCCCACAAAAAATAAAATAAAATAAAATAAAATAATAAAAATGAATAAAAATTAAAAAAGATAAAAAAAGTAAATAAAACAATAAATAACAAAAAAAAAAAAAAAGGGGGGGGGGGGGGGGGATGTTTTTGGACCATACTACATTTTTTGTTTTGGTTTTGTAACTCACAAGTGACCTTGTATTGGGTCAAAAACAAACAGTCCGAATTCAGCCTGAAAAAGACCTAAGAGGTCGAAACGTGTCGTATTTTGTCTTGTCATTTGCTTGTCCCTGTTATGTGGCGGATTAACTATGATTTCTTTTCCCCCCTCTCCTTACTGAGTTAGAAGGAATTCATGATCGGAGATGCAAGCCAGTGGCCTTTGCTTTATTTTCATTGAATGTGGACACCGGTGTTTTGTTCATGAACCGAACACACACCTCTAAATTCATTTATGTGCCCGATAGAGAATGGACGCTAATATAAAAGGGAATTATAAGGGTTTGGTGAATGGTGAAGGTGGCAGGTCTGCATTTCTGGACGAAAAAAGCGTGCAGCACGGCGTTCCCTGTAGTTCTCATCTCTGGGTCTTTTCGAAATAGTAACCGCTCTAAACTTGTACGGGGTTATTTAAAATGGACGTTTCACGTGTAAACAGCGTCGTCTGATTTAAGCCTAGATGAAGAATGAACATTTTAGCGTCAAGCCTTACACACACACACACACAACACCACGCACGAGGTAGAAGGTGCAGTCGATGTATACAAGAATATTTCGATTAACTGCGTTCATTATTTTGGGTTTAGACACGAGCACTTTCAAATGTTTCTAATGATACATGTTCCTTACCGGTCTATTTGTACTACTGCAGCCTCTGTGTGTGTGTGTGTGTGTGTGTGTGTGTGTGTGTGTGTGTGTGTGTGTGGCGCGCGTGCAAATGAGTCCATTAAATGTGCATTACGGACCAGAGAAGCGATTTAATTTTTGTGTAAACTAAGATACGTGAACCAGTTTCTGTTCCCATTGAATCAAAAATACAGTTTCCAATTCCTGTTGACAAAAACCACATTTTTGATTCCATTCCTGTCAACAACAATTAAAATGTTGCTACCGTTTCATTTGGCAAAATATTTTCTTGTTTCACATATTTTACTGGCTAATCCATGGATTTGTGTGTCGGGGAGTGAGGTGTGGTTGTGCATGTGATTGTGTGTGTGTGTGTGTGTGTGTGTGTGTGTGTGTGGTGTGTGATAAAATGTACGTTCAATCATGAGTATGAAGCAAGCATATAGACGTAAGTGAAAGAAGAAGAAGAAGGAATAGAAGAAACAGAAGTAGAAGAAGAAGAAGTAGAAGAAGAGAGAACAACAACAACAACAAGAACAAGAAGAAGACAAAAAAGAAGAGGGAAAGAGAGACAAATAGAAAGATTTAGACAAACGACAGACCTCCTGAGGGACAGCAGATGGGAGGAAAGAAAAACAGAGTGGTAAAAGATTGCATTGGTGCAAATGGAGTCCAAAGCTTTTTTCAAGCACCTGATTTTTTTTTTTTTTTTTTCGTTTTCTGAAGCAGAAGTAAAAAAAAAAAGAGTTGCCCACCTCTACCTTGTCACTAAACGAAAATAACGGAATTATTTCCTGTTGCTACCGCCTTACATTTTAACGAATTGATACTGATCACAGTACGCGTTCAATGCCCAAAACAACCGGACGCTACACGTACCTTCGAGTCCATGGAAGTCACTTATGTGACTGGTGATCATCAATATTCATGTCACATACCTTCAGTTCTAAAACACATTTCCAACGGTATTTTGGGAGGCAAACAGAAAGAAAATTGTGTAATTTGTGGTACTATTCTCCTTAACAAGAAGAAAAAAGAAAAAGCAAAACTCAGGGTGCAACTAACTGCTGAGAGAGAGAGAGAGAGAGAGAGAGAGAGAGAGAGAGAGAGAGAGAGAGAGAGAGGGGTTCAAACTGATCTGACGTGCATGCCATTAAGCTACAAGCCAAGGAAGAGAGTTACAGTCGCTCTATTTACGCTGCAATTATACATGAATATTAACTGCTTTCTTTTTTTGAATGCCCCCAATTTTAGACTCCCTCTCAGATCAACGTCATAATGCAATTGCACTTGATTTTCGTCATCATCCACACTGACGTCAGCAGGAAACACTGCCCATTCAAGTGCCTCGTCAAGGTCAGTGTGAATGTTGATTTCCAAAATAAAACCGTTTACGGGAAAGAACTCTCTCTCTCTCTCTCTCTCTCTCTCCTAAGTGCATGCTTTATTGAATGTGTGCACATTCACCAATGCACTGCCATAAAGCCTCAGTCACACTGAGCTAAAGAGCAATGTCGACCGGGTTATGGCTGAACTCATTCAAAATGTCGTAACATGCTCTCCAACTTCGTGCAAAAAAAACAACAACAACAACAACAAATTCTGTTAATTTGCTGCTTTTTCTCGTGACGGTCCATATTATTCGTTTGGAACGACATCACTGGTTATAAATTGGCTCTCGTACTAGCTCAAAGATTAAAGTACGAATTTACCGAGTGACAAAAAAGTCGGCAAAAATTCAAAACGCTCGTCAAAAACTCGCGAGGTATATGCAGTTAGTACACTAGTATCTTAGAGGCTTGTGGTCTAACCGTTAGAGCGTTCGCCGACGATGCTGACGGTCATGAGTCTCAAACACACATGGAGTCGGATTCTTTTCGGGCTTAACAAAAACCCTCTCTGACCATCCAGCGGTAAACTGGCGTCTGATTCTGTTCAGGAAAGGTTATAGGCGGCGGAAAGAGAGGACTGGGGTTGAATATTAAGGGGGAAGGGGGAGGGGGGGGGGGTGGGGGGTGGGGGGGTAAGGCCCGCCCTCCATGATTCTTTGCCATTGAAATAACGTGAGTCTGACACAGTTTGCTCCATGTACAGCAGACTGGTTTTGGGAACTTCAACCGTCTATTTTTTTGTTTGTTTATTTTGTGTTCATTCATTTATCATTTGATTTATTAATCAATTTATTCATTTATCCATTTGCATATCTGTTTATTTACTTATTGATCCATTTATCTATTTATTCATTCATATCTATCTACACACATATATATATATATATTTGTGTGTGTGTGTGTGTGTATGTAGATGTGTGTGTGTGTGTGTGTGTGTGTGTGTTTTGTGTGTGTGTGTAACCATGCAAGTGCAAGTGTCATGGAATCGTCTTGGAAATCACATATGTGGGTGAGCTTGCACAGGCGCACGTCGCTCGTGACGAAGATCGCGTAGCACTCTCACAGTTTGGGGAAAAGAGCCACTCTGTGGAATGTTTGTACCTTCACTGGAGAGGAGGAACAGAAGTTATAAACTGGAAAACAAACGTGTTGTTATGATGGAAAAGTTTATTATCGTTTAGTAAATTATTCCCCGGAGAGGAGGGGGAGAAGAAGAGTTATTGTAGTGCGCCTTCTGGTTGTTTGGAGAGACTGCGTGTGCACGGAGTGAATGCTGAGCTGAGTGCGTGTATGGATTTGTGCTTAGTGTGACAGTGGTGACCCCGACTAAGGACTAGGTTTTTATTTTTGTACCCCCTCCAAAGAAAAAATTAAGATTTCATTTTGCGAAAAGAAAAGTTTTGTATTACTGATTGTTGTGATTACTGTTTACAGTTTTTATTTTTCATTTGTTTCTGTATGTGTGTTTTCGAGTGTTTGAAATTTCTTTTGGTTGTTCTACTCTGTTAGGGTTTTTTTTGTAGGTGTTCTACTCTGTTAGGCTTTTTTTTTTTTTTTTTTTTTTAGGATTTCCTTTTGACCCTTTCCCCCCTCAGGACCGATAGCCTCAACCTCCTCTTGCTCGTACCTGGCAGCAAGGGGGCAGGGCGTTGAGGAGTCGCTGTCCTTCCCCTAGAGCATTAGAATTTGTTTTGTCCCCTTCCCCAGGACCGATAGCCCCAACCTCTTCCTGCTCTGAATTAGCAGGGGGGCATGGCGTTGGGGAGTCAATAGTCCCTCCCTCTCTCATTAATATCTATTTCTTTCCCTTTCCTATCGTTTTATTTGGATTTTCCCCCTTACCCCTCTGAGTGTGGGATCGACTTCACCTCCGTCACTCAACTAGTGTAGGTGGTGGAGTTGATAACGCTCAGTCCAAATAAACACCTTTTTCTTTATTATCTTTTGGGTTGTTTTTTGTGTGTTTTCTGACTGTATATTTATTAGATTGTTTATTGCATTGTGTTGTTAGTATATTGTGTGTATTATTGTTTGAATACTTCACCGTCTCCAGCTTTACGAGAGACAGTTGCCATTAGGGTGCTGTCTGAGGGCCTCTTTTGCTTTTTCTGATTTCCCCTATCTATACTGGACCTGTCTATTCTTTCATTTCCTTTTCACCCCTACACAAAAAATCTCCAAACCTTCTCTTCAATAGGCGCCTGTCTAGCTTCTTTTCATCATTGTCATCTTTTAGGTAGGATTTCCGTTAGTGTGCGTTTCCCCCCCCCCCCCCCCCCTCTTTTTAATTGTTCATTGATTCATTTGTTTTGTGAACTCATCTATTTTGTTTTACCAAGAAAATAAGTATGAAAGTAACAACTACAATAAGTACAGTTAAGAACATAAACATTATAAAGAATTTATTTCCGGGAATTTTTTTTTATTTTTTATATTTTGTCTGTTTTCATTGAGAAAAACAGCTATTAGTATTGGATTTTTTTATTGTTGTCTTTTTCCCTTTAGGAAAGAATATTGGTGAAAATCTCTTTTGGAAAGATCACAATGTCAATTCTTATTAGTGGTTTTTGTTTGTAAGCCTTTATTACTTTCCTGTTTATACCGGCATTTAAATTTATTTTGTACATACTGTAACAAAGTTGTTTTTTTTTAAACGTATATAACATCACATATTGCCTTTTTTTTAGTCATATTTAGTCATTGTTTCTTGTTTGTTTGTAGTAACTATTCATGATGGAAAATTTTGATGACTATGTACGCCAGGCTGAGCGTTTAGGCTTTGAAGGTGAGAAATTAGCAAACTATGTCCAACAATGTATGGACAGGGCAGAGAGAGAGAGAGAGAGAGAGAGAGAGAGAGAGAGAGAGAGAGAGAGAGAGAGAGGAAAAACAGAAACAACTAGAAGAAAAAGATAAAGAACGACAAGAAACTCTAAAAAGATTAGAGTTTGAAGAAAAAAAACCACAGAAAGAGATGGAACAAAATCAAAGAAAACTAGAGCTAGAGGATAAGGATAAGGAACGGCAGTTTAAACTGAGACCGATGCGGAAATTAAAAAAATTACAGGCATCGAGAAAACCTCTATCACCTCCACCGGTCGGTACCGCGAGTACATTTCATCCGAAGTCAACATACATTCCGAAGTTGTCGCTGTTCGAAGAAAAAAATTGACAATTTTCTTTTTCGGTTTGAGAACCACGCTATACCTTGTGGTTGGCCGAAGGAGAAATGAACATTGTTTATCGCGTCGCTGTTCAAGGGAAGTGCTTTGGCGCTATACCACACACTCGTGGCAAAAGAAGGGTTGACTTGGGACCAATTAAAAGAAGAACTCTTAAAGAAGTTCAGTGTTCAGCTGACCGTTTTCGTGAGCGTTTCCTGTCAGTTCGTCCTGACAAGGGAGAATCATTTCCGTCTTTTTTTTTTTTTAATAAGAATGAGTCACTGTTTAGACAGATAGATAGAATTAACAAAGACGAATAAGACTTTCGAATCACTGCGAGACTTGCTACTTCGAGAGCAACTTTTTCAGAGCGTCAGCAAAGATTTGGCCACTTTCCTTAAAGAAAGACAGTTCGATAACGTTGACGAAATGTGTGAGATGGCGGATCAGTACTGTATAGTTCATCCGGATAAAGGTGCTGCCCGCAAGGGGGATTCATCCCTTTTCGTGTCTCACGCTGCATCTCAAATACATTCTGGACAAGGAAACTATAGAAGAGGAAATCGCGCTTCATTCCAAGGTCCGCACTGTTACCTGTCTTTGGCAACAGACAACGACCTTTCCGTGGTCAAGGCCATGTCGGTTCTGGCGATTTCCGTCAGTACCAATACTCACCACCGGAAAGACCTTTTCCTTTCCGAGGGCGTGGTGAACAACAACCGCGCAGACCCTTTGGTCCAGTTCGTGGACAAGGTCGAGGTTCACAGACTAACAGTAACCAGTTGTCTGCCAACCAAACCATACGTTGCCATTTTTGTGAGGGCAAATTCCATTTAAAACGGGACTGTCCTTTCAAAGGAAGTGGAGCACAGACTGGATTTGTTTCCACTACATGTGAAGAAGGTCTTGTTTTGGCGCCAGATCAGTCCACTGATGGTATTCTTTTGGAGGATTGTGCCATTAATGGTTTACAACGTTCTGTTTTGTGAGATACAGGTTGCACCACAGCTGGTGTAAGGAAATCTTTTGTTCTACCGGACCAATATCTTGACAGTGTTCAGAGATGCAGATCGTTTGGTGGAAAAATTGAAACTTTTCCACTTGCAAAAATTTCCGTCGATACACCATACTACTCCGGGTCGCTTGTGTAAACGAGTGTTGATGAATAAGTGCAAATGGTGGATGTAAGCGCATTGAGTTGTGTAACAAGAAATGCGCTATATAAGTATTATACATTATTATTATTATTATTATTGCTTACCACCTGTGTTATTGAGAATCCAGTTTGCGATTTGATTTTGGGAAATCTACCAGGTGTCGAGACGGTACATGGTGACGCTGGAGGATCTTTCGTTCCTTGTCTCATCAGTACAAGATCAAAAGTTGTAGAGCAGGGAAAACCAACAAAACCGCTCAAGGTTTCAAAACTGGAGGACTTGAAAGTTACGCCAGACATTTTGAAGACTAAACAGAGAAGCGACGAGACACTGACACCTATACTTTCTACTGCAAAGCAGACCGTCTCTGACATACCAACGGACAAGCCGACGTACATACTGAACTCTGACATCTGTCACACAGGGGAAAAACTGCGGACAAAGCTCGCCAGATATTTGGCAATCTCAACCCTTCACTCACCCAGTAAAAAAACCCACAAACCAAACTGGAAGGCATCAGGTGGATAACTAGACAAAATTTATTAACAAAATACATGAACCAAACAGATAAAAAAAACAAACAAACAAAAAACAAACTCAAGCACTCTTGGTGAGGGCCCTAACCAGAAGAAAGGACAACAAAACAGGATGGGAAAAGGGAGAAGGCCGCAACAAAGAAAACAAAAGGCTCCACTCGTCTAGGAGAAATAAATAAATAAAAAAAACAACATCAAACAGGACACATGTCGAGCAATCCAATGCACAACCCAGCTAGTACACCTGCTGGAAGCAATGCACACTGTTTTACACTATCCACTCCCGGTCTCCTAAAAGTCTCATAATGAGCACTTTGTAACAACATTAACACAACCCAACACTGGTTGCAAGTGTCATCAACACACACACACACACACACACACACACACACACACACACACACACACACAAAGGCATTGTCCAGTCAATTCCCAGAAACATATATTGAGTCAAATAATATGCCGCATTGACGAATCTCTGGTTGCACCTCGGTATTGTCCCCTGAACCTTCCCACAACAAGCTAAGCTCGCCTTTCTCACACAGCACACGGACTCCCACATCACCTGATGAGCAGAAGTCTGATTCCTTTACACAAAGCAGGCAGTCTGAGATGCTTGGCGGGACACTGCTCTAGTCGACAGTCCCTGTCTCGGGGACACACTCAACACGAAGATGGGGAGGGAAGAAATGATTTGCTGGTGGGATGGCCGACATCTGCGCTGGTTCTTATTCTCATCTCAGTGGGTGGTGGGACATCCAGACAGGTGGGCGCTCCCCAATGGACTCTCATGACGTGGGAAGAGTATATAAAAAAAAAAAAAAAAAGCCCTGAAGGGCACACCACGTTAAGTATCGTGCGCACAGTGAGGGTGGTGACGAGACAGACGTGGGGGTGTGTGGTGTTTGAAAGCGAGTAAGCTGTGTGGAAGGAATGGGTGGACAGAATGAAAAGCAAAAAAACAACAAAAAAAAAACAAAAAAAACTATATATATATGGGGGTGCTGTTGGATTCTTTTTTGAACCCTTGGTGGTGAGAACACCACAGAATTATGGACTGTGGTGTGTCTCTATTTGACACCAAGAGCACAGACACAACCAGCCGTGTCTCCCTGATGAGTCCGATCCAGCGGACGAAAGGCCTAGGAGCAGGCAATACAAATAGATGTGCCTTAGAGAGGGATTACGATGGTTCCCTCAAGCAGCTAGTGAAGGGTTCCTCATATTTATAATATATTCCCCATTTTCTTCATCTTCAATTTTTTTTTTTTTTCTAAAAGTTTAAATCTTTGCCAAGTTATTACTATAATGACTGAAGAATTGTTAGCCTGCACTTGTTTTCCCCCACTACTTAATTGTTCAGCATTATAATATATATATATATTATATATATATATATATATATAGATACATACATACATACATACATACATACCCACATAGCTATTGACAATGGAAGAGTAAGAAAGGGGAGCATGAGCAGAACAGAAAACAAACAAAATCAAAGAGAAAGGTGATGAAAGGAGGGGGAAAAAAATAGAAAAAGGGAATGGTGACAGAGAGAGAGAGAGAGAGAGAGAGAGAGAGAGAGAGGGGGGAGAGAGAGAGAGGGTGTGCGTGGCAGAAAGAAAAGAAACGCAAAAAGGGGAGGAAGCCAGCAAAGTGAAAAGGCACACATTATCATCAGTGGACATTCACAAAAGATTATCGTTCCACTTGAAATTCACGACAGCCACTTTACCTTCCATAAAAACAAATATCTATCATTTATGGCCTCTCCTTTCCCCCTTGCAAAAGCAAAATAATACAATCGTAAACAAGTAGCATTGAACACAGAAACACTTTCACACACACGCACGCACAACAACAATGAACAGAACGAAAGGAGATGAACGAGAGAGAGAGAGAGAGAGGGTGGAGAGGTGGAGAGAGGGACAAACAGAACCCAAGAGCGTCCCCCTCCCCCACCGTCCATCCAACAGGGAAAAATAAACACCTAAAGTGCATTACACCCTCACTCAGTCATGTCTACGCCTAACACATCAACAAATAACGCAACCAACGGCAAACTGGATGAAACGCACTGACAGTCACTTGCGCAAATGGAGGGAGAAGTCCTTGAATTATTTTTTCGTATGGTCAAAAGTGAATAGATCCCCGTCTCGGTAGATCCCCATCTCGGTAGATCCCCATCTCGATAGATCCCCGTCTCGGTAGATCCAAAAACAGTAATGGGGATCCATCGAGATGGGGATCTATCGACACGGGGATCTATCAAGACGGGGATCCATCGAGACGGGGATCTATCGAGATGGGGATCCATCGAGACGGGGATCTATCGAGACGGGGATCTATCGAGTGCCCCCCGTGAAATACAACCAAATTTATCTCTACACCTATGCATATACAAGGCTACACAATTCTACATGAATACCAGTCCACCTACATACAACATAAAAACGTTCAAGCAATGAAACAGAAAAAAATATATACCAAACGACTTGTGATAAGGACGAACAAATGGCTCCCTCCACTCCCAGTCTCACTGAAGGACTCAGGCCCAGTGGAGGTAAAACACGTCTGCGGGACAGACACTGGAAAACAAGTAAGAGAGAGAGCTCTCACGACGGCTGACGGGCCCCTTCTTTGACTTTCTCCTCTCGAAAAAAAAAAAAATGGCGACCTCTCAAAAAAAAAAAAAAAAAAAATAGCGACCAGCTCCCCCCCCGTGAGCTATGAGAGTTACGGGAACTGTGAGATGCAGTCAAAAAGTGCAAAACACGGAAGGCACGTGTCCCACGCGTTTCACACCAGGCTATACCCAGGTGAAGGGAGTGGACACGGAAAGTAAAGAGGGAAGGGAGGGTGAGGGGGTGCGAGCACACAGAACGAAGACGGACACAGACTGTGTCTTAAATGGGAATAGTGTCCTGAACAGGACACAGAGTGCCTGGTGTGACAACATCCTCTACAGGCATGCACCTGGACAAGACAAC
Organism: Conus canariensis; assembly: GCA_033310375.1. Taxonomy (NCBI): domain Eukaryota; kingdom Metazoa; phylum Mollusca; class Gastropoda; order Neogastropoda; family Conidae; genus Conus; species Conus canariensis. The sequence continues at coordinate 29,086,152 of CM065743.1, forward strand.
AAACTTTCCGGAGTGAACCACAAAGTGAAAATGGCAAATGCTGAAAAGGTTTTCCATGTAAACATGCTAAAAAAGTATGTTGAGCGTACAAATGTTGCCATTAACGTGTCAATTGAATGGATATG
>CM065743.1:29091276-29098776 GCA_033310375.1 Conus canariensis
GTGGGAGTCTACAAATGATTCTGATCATTCGTTTTAGTCTGTCATACGTCTGTTGAAGCGTCAGAGAGTGTGTCACACACACACACACACACACACACACACACACACACACACACACACACACACACACACACACTACGCACACACGCACACACACACACACACACACACACACACACACAACACGAGCACACGCACGCACGCACGCGCACGCGCGCTCACACACACACACACACACACACACACACACACACACAAACACACGCACACGCGCGCACGCGCGCACGCGCACGCATACACACACACACATACACACATACACACACACACAAAAAACACCCCCCCCCCCCCCCCCCCCACCGCACACACACACACACACACACACACACACCACACACCACGCAGCCGTCGCCGCGCCGCCGCACACCACACCACACACACACACACACACACACACACACAACACACACACACACCTTTAAAACACCTTTAAGCACGCATTCGTCCGTTCACGTATATGTTTTTATACGTCATTATTTATACGTATTCATTTGTCTTTTGTTTGATGTCATCAGTCCTGAAGAAACAAACGAAAAAAAAAAAAATCTTTTTCCTCAGCTCCTCACTTCTTCCCCTAGTGCCGAACCCCTCGCCCCTTTAACAACCTCAGATCCCTCGTTTTCTTTTTCCGCACCATTCTGAAACCTCCCAGTGTTACACGCACCTCGAAAGCACCTCATACGCCTCTTCATCGACTCCGAAGTGCTTTACACGTCAAATTTGTACAAAGTCTCTCAAGTCAAGTCTCTACATTTCATTTTTGTCAGAGAAGCAACGGTAGTTGGCACGCTCTTTTCTGACCTGTACCATAACACGCTAGCTGTTGCTGTCTCCTGCTTATCACTGATGGACTGCATGTGGACTCAGGATGCAACGACCCTTTATCATGATGACAGTTGATGTTGAGTATCAATATTAGTACTATATGAAAACAACTAGACTTTTCCAATGCAGATTGGTGACACAGACAATCAAACTATTATCCCCTAGAAAGCTGCGACAGTTACCGTTCAAACCCACAGATCCTCCATTACACAGTGACCACAGCATCTTGCCTCAACCAACTTACCACAGTATGCCACAGACACAGACAGGACCACTACAAATCAGCACACAGCCTCCATCGTGAAGAGTGTGTATTTGGTCGTTGGCCACAAAACCAAACACAGACACCACCACCCACTCCACGCAGACGCATCCCCAGAGCCAGAAGACCCCGTCCAACACAGCTCGACCAACGGGCTGAGGAGACTTGATCGAGTACGCTTAATGAGAGAGAAGAGAAGCGAGGGATGCGCGTGGACAGAGTCCTTCATATAAAGTATGAAAGTTATGATAATGTGATAACGGAAACGTGACTGGCAAACTGGACAAGGCCTGGAAGAGGCTGTTGGAAAGAAGGATGTGGATAACATAACACAACATGATAATTCATCAACGCCTATGTATTGCTTCAGGTTTCAAATACGTTGAATACTATTGTACTTGTGTTTTTTAAAGTCTGTTTTACAGGGTATAATTTTAAAAAGAGTGTAATTTTTTGTTTTCCTTTTAGTATTATTTATTCTTTTTTTAAGTTGTTTGTTGAGTGAGTGTGGTTGTTGTTTTTGTCTTTTTGTGTAGTGTCGATGTCTGTAAGTATGTTCATGTTAGCATGCGTGTTGTTGTTTTTGGTGTGTTTTAAGACAGACAGAGAGACGAATGATAGCATAAAGAAGACAGTGATAAACTTGTATACATGTGACCATCCCCATCATTGTTATTACTTTATCACCTATGGTTGACAATTGTCACTTTTACTGTTTAATAACTACTTTGGAGCAATCCATGCATGGATGAAATTATGTATTCATTTATTCCTTATACATGTAACTTCAGTATGAAATACTGGAATGTTAGAATGGTGTGTGTTGTATGGTGTTGTGTCGTCGATGTCGTGTGTGTGGTAAGTGCGTACTGTGAGTGTGTGCGTGGACATAGTGCGTGTGGTAGGCTGCTGCGGGAATGCGTGGCGTGGAGTCAGGGTGGTAGGATGTGGTCATGCATGGGTTAATTTGATAGCTACCATCCATAGTATCTAATATATATCAATATATATCATCGTGACGACACAAAGGGAAAACGTGAATCCGGACAGAACGACTACATGAAGAGGTTTAGCTTACATTTTTTCTTTAAAGTGCAGTGAGATGAAGATCAATTCTCGCCTGCTTGGTTGAGGACGAAAGACAATTCGTGCGTATCGTGTTATCGTGTTACTTTTTTCGTGCAGGGTCGACTCGGAGCTCTGAAATTCCAGACCACCTAGAGTCCACGCTACCACGAGAAGCCTCTTGAAAAGTCATAACGCAGTGGTCATTAGCATCACCCAGAAATGTTTAAAAGACGTTTCAACAAATCAAACTGCACGAAGACTGAGTGTCTCGTCATGCATATGCAACCCGGTCCTCATCAGCTGGATCTTCAGCTTTCTGACTCAGAGAACGCAACGAGTCCGAGTTGGGCACGCTCTCTCTGACCCTGTGACCACCAACACTGGCGCTCCCCAAGGCTGTGTGCTGTCTCCTGCTCTCTTCACCCTGTACACTGCCGACTGTCATCGTGGACTTCAGGAAGAGCTAGCCCAGCACCGAGCCCCTCGTCATCAATGATGAGCCAGTCGTGATCGTCGAGTACTACAAGTACTTAGGTACTATCATCGAAAACCAACTAGACTGGTCTCCCAATGCAGATGTGGTGTGCAAGAAGGCAAACCAGAGACTTTTCTTCCTGAGAAAGCTGCGACAGTTCCGTGTCAGCCCACAGATCCTCCGTTTGTACTACCAGTGGACCATGCAGAGTGTCTTGGCCTTCAACCAACTGTGTTACCACAGTAGTGCCAAGACGACAGACATGGACCAGCTGGAGAAGGTAGTCAGCAAGGCAGCCTCCATCGTGGGGGAAGAGCTGGTGCCCCTGAGCGCGTGGCTCCGAGGTGTGGCCACTAAGAAGCTTGGCAAAACAGCAGACAGCCACCACCCACTCCACGAGGAGCTGGCATCCCCAGAGCCCAGGAGAGAATCTTCCCGGGTCCTGGGGAACTTCAGTGCTCGGACCAACCGACTGAGGGACTCCTTCCTGCCATCTGCTGTACGCCTCTTTAATGAGAGAGTCAACCAGAGAAGCGAGAATGCGCGTGACAAGTCCTTGAGATACTGAAGTATGAATGATGAGCGAATGAGGAAAAGGGAGAACGATGGACATGTGGGCAAAGTGTGAGAGAATTATGGCTGGATGAAGGCAGTGTGGATTAATGAAGGATGGTGGATGAGACTGAACAGCTATACATGGAGTACTTGTATCTCAAACTTGTTTCCTACTTATTCTTTCGGTTTAAATACTGACCCCTGTGGCGCTTCCTTGTGTGCCTCTTTTTTAAGTCTTGTTTTACAGTGAGTGACTGCAATTGTTAGAATCATCGCAGGTGCTGAATTTTTTTTTCTCATTTTATTTATTTATTTTTTTTTAATTATGTCTGTGTTTGTGGTGAGGTGGAAGTGTGTGTGTGTGTGTGTGTGTGTGTGTGTGTGTGTGTGTGTGTGTGTGTGTGTGTGTGTGTGTGTGTGTGTGTGTGTGTGTGTGTGTGTGTGTGTGCGTGTGTGTATGCATATGTGTGTGTGTGAGAGAGAGAGAGAGAGAGAGAGAGAGAGTGTGTGTGTGTGTGTGTGTGTGTAAGTGTGTAATTTGATGGACCACCCCCATTCATGCTGTCTTTTACTTTTTTTTATCCACGAATTATGTGATTTGACTTTGATTGTCTTCTTTTACTGTTTTAATAATCATACATTTGGAATATCATTGCATGGCATTGAAATTTTGTTCTTATTTATTCCTTACTACATGCCTATTAGGGCATGTTATGTAATACTGTTGAAATGCTTATGCAATGTGTGTGTGTGTGTGTGTGTGTGTGTGTTTTGTGTGTGTGTGTGTGTGTGTGTGTGTGTGTGTGATTCTGTTTTGGAGGGGTGTGTGCGTGTGATTCTGTATTGGTGCGGTGTGTGTGTGTGTGTGTGTGTGTGTGTGTGTGTGTATGGGGTGGTGGTGGTGGGGGGGGGAAGGGTGGTAGGATGTGTGCATGCATGTGTTAATATATGTAATATACATACATACATACATATATATATATATATATATATATATATATATATATATATATATATATATATATATACGGACTGACACAAGATGGATAAATGAATCGACAAAGAATGACTGAGCACAGTGGAAAGAGTGGAAAATTTTAATGATATACATGTTTATAATTTCTTGTAACATGTGAATTGTGATGATGGCACCAGAAACAAATTGTCCCTGTTGTCTATGAGGACGAATACAATATCGTGCGTATCGTGTGTGTATCGTGTGTACATTGTGTGTATCGTGCAGGGTCGACGTGACTGGGAGGAGCTGCTGAAATTCCAGACACACCCTAGAAGTCCACCTTACCAACTGTGGCATCAGCACCATACTTGGAAAAAAGTGACCATAACAGGGCGTGCTGGTCATAGCAATACACACAGAGTGTTAAAAGACGTTTCAACAAATGCAGAAAAAAAACCTGCACAGGAGAAGGGGACACGTGGAAGTGTCTCGTGCCATTTGCATATGCATAGAATGATGTAATACAGAAGGAAACGAAGCAAAAATTTTCAACAGAGAATATCTTCCAGTTCATCTAAGGATACGAAAGATTAGATGACAGCACACTTGTACATGACTATATGTTTTAAATTTTCAACGGTTCCCAATGTTCTAAACGGTGATCAGTCTTGCGCTGTACACGTTATCTTTCTTTAAGTTTTTTTTTTCTAATTCGCTAGTACTCTTTAAAAGTAATTGCCTAGTATCATGCCAGAAACATAGCACTCCTCGAGGTAGGTTTTGAACCACATTATTCAAATCAAATGATCCAAACATCTGTTCTCCAAACCCGAAAACAGGCTAGAGAGAGAGAGAGAGAGAGAGAGAGAGAGAGAGAGAGAGAGAGAGAGAGAGAGAGAGAGAGAGAGAGAGAGACAGAGAGACAGAGAGAGAGAGAGAGACATTGTTGTATATCCAATACAATTCTTTCCCTTACATACAACACCATGATGCAACATTCGAAACTTATAATACCATGTTAGCTAAACACTGCGGTCCCACGCTAGGGTCGCGTTTTATGTCTACATTCAGATGAATACTTTTCCCTACATATGTAGCAAACTCCACACCAGATGGATAGAACTCTCTGCCGCTGGCACCTCCAGGCGTTATGCTGAAAAAAAAAGTCAACATCCAAAGAGCACCATTGGGTTCACCCTCAGTTCTTATGCCAGTGAATAGGCTTCTCTGACTGAGGCGTGAACCCTCGGACACATGGTTAAACAGTTAGAGCGTTTGCCGACGATGCTGAACAGTCGAGGTTCAATCACACGTGGAGTCTGTTTCTTTTCGGCTTGAAAACTCTTCGTGACCATCCAGCGGTAAATTGCTACCTGATTCTGCTCAGGAAAGCTTAAAGGTGGCAGAAGGAGAGGACTGGGGTTAAGGAGGGGGTGAAGGAGGGGGGGGGGGGGGGCTCCGGCCGCCATTATCCTGTGCCTTAGAATACTGTGAGCCTCAGCCACTTCACTGCCCTTGCAGCCAACTGACTGTGGTACTTCAACAGTCTAGCTATTAGTTTGCTCATTCATCTGTTTATTCATTTACATATTCATATATTCACCTATTTATTTATTTACTTAATTATTTATTCATTTATTTATTTAGCTTGACAAGTGTCATGGATTCGTCTTGAAGATTTTATGTGTCAGTAACCATGTTTAGGCGCACATCGCTTGCACCGAAGGTGGTATAGCATTCTCACAGGTGTGGGGATGATCTCATTTCAGTCAAAACCTAGACTTACATGTGAATGCCACAGACTTTTAGTCCTTGTTTTCTTGGATGATCAGGCTATAAACATCATGACCGAAGAAACAGAAGAGGTTTGGCGTGATCATTGAAATCCGTGCTTCAAGCATGGCTGGGGCATTGTATGTGTCAGCACACAACTGCTGTACTTAACATAGTCCAGATCACAAAACCCCGCTCTTTCAATTTTTAGGATGAACATTATTACAGTTTTCGATGTTTAAAGCATAAGCATAAACATCGTTTCGCTTCTTCTCTGAATTTTCTGCCACTCAAAATGTAGATGTAAAAATTAATAGCGCTGTTGCTCATCCACATCAACACACACACCGTATCTGCCAGCACGAGTTGTTCATACAGATGTTCGTCTTCAATACCACCGTCGTAGTAACCAATCACTTCCAAGTAGCTGTTGAGAACACAGCCTGGCAGGGTGAGCAGCAGAAAGGCCACGGATGTGGCAATCAGGGTGGTGACCATGGACGTCACTTTGGTCGACCGTGTGGCCGTGTGGGTGTTTCTCTGACCCAGCATTTTCCCGGACATCTTTGCAGAGTGCAGCGCTCCATAGATCAGGACAGAGTTGGTGACGATTAGAAAAACGAATGGAATCACCGAAGCCAAGGCTAGGTCTACGAAACTGAATATGCTGATAAGGTTTACGTCATGGCTGACGCAGGTCAGGTGCCCTTCACCCAGATATTCTATGCGCAAATGGAAGAAGAAATGGAGATTTGCCACACAGGCAATGCTAACTATTGCTGCAATGATGACCTTTGCTCTCCTCACGGTGCACAAGACTGCCACACGATGCGGAAGAATTACTGATGTCATTCGTTGACACGTCAAAGCCACCAAAAACCATGCTGACGTCATGGTTGACACGTAACTGACAAACGTGACACATATACACGAAAGGTCATGAAGATAAGCCAAGAGCGCGTTAAACGCCATGTGAGACCAGTACCAGATCACTAAAGTGCACAGGAGAATGAGGTCAGACACAGCCAGTGCAGTGAAGTACACAGACAGACAGCCAGTGGATTCTGAAGCCCGCATTGCACGCATCACTACTATGGTCATCACGTTGCCATAACAACCCAACACCAGCAACACAGGGGGCACAATCAGCCAGAGCATATGAGTCAGCTCACGATGCCAGTTAGATGTACTAGACGTCATCTGGTTGTCATCATTTGGCAAAAACGTCTGATTCAGAAAGCTGGAGTTCAACATCAGCAAGGCTGTCTTCATAGTTTCGTTCATCTTAAAATTGTCAGCCCGTCACCTTGTGGTTTAATTTCTTAACTGAGAGAAAACAAAATGTTATTCTTTAGGACAGAGATTATCGAGGGAACAAACTAAGATTGTTTAAACATGTCCGTTCTGCTCCGAGATTTTAACACCAGTGTCTCTATTGTTTACTAACACTCAACATGCCAAAGAAAAAAAAAAAAGGAAATAAATAAATGAAATTCAGAACTTAAGATTGCAAACGAAAACGCA
>CM065743.1:29103776-29118776 GCA_033310375.1 Conus canariensis
ACACCCACCCATCCACCCCCACCCATCCACCTACCCCCCCCCCCCTACACACACACACACACGCGCGCGCACACACACCGCGCGCGCACACACACACACACACACACACACACACACACACACACACACACACACACACACACACACACACACACATGTACAAACAAGCTTCCTGAGCCGGATGTAATCGAAAGTTCAGTTTTGATTCAGGAGTTTGATGGAATTGGGAACGAAACTGTTATGAATTTTGGAATTTGGAATCTTCGTCCTGATGGTACAACATTGTAGAGTTTTTTTGTTTTTTTTTTAATTTTTAAAGTACATGAGAACTGTCAGCAGCAATGTTCACAGTTTTTTTGTGTGTGACACGACATTCACACAGTTTATGTAACTGTCCTTTTTTTTTTTTTAACCAATACTCTTTCCACATGTCTTCACATGTTTTCACACTAAGATTTCCAAACCAGCATAAAAAGCCAAAGGACAGTACTGATTCTATAAAAACAACGATAAAACATATTTAAGATGTCTTTTTAACAGAAAGAGACTGAAGTTTCTGAAGACAGTATATTCTAGATTGGTATTTCTTTTTGCAGATAAATTGAGTATTTGCATTAAAAATTCAGCTCATCATCTAAAATAGTACCCAGATACTTATATTCACTTAGTTCCACTTTGGTGTTTTCGATAGACAAGTGAGGGACAGGGTTGGGTTTCTTCAAAAATCAATTACAATCTCCTTCGTCTTACTAACTTTCAAATCTAGACAGTTCTCTTTTGCAACATGTGCAAAACGTTCCATCACTTAAAAGTAAATGGTATCTGAATTTGACAAATCTTCTAAAGCAGAGTATCTGAGTATTTAATGACAGGAGTGACAGAAGAACCAGTACAATCATGTGTATAAAGAGTAAAAAGTACTGGGGAAAGAACGGTGCCTCGAGGTGGTCCTTGCTGGTGGATATTTTCCCTCAAAGCGTACGCACTATACCCTGTTGACTAATAGGTTCACAGTCCATAAAATCAATTTTAGGTTGACCTGTAATGTTTGGAGTTTCTTTACTATAATCGGTGAAGTAAAGATCGTTCAGACATCGGTTGTCTGCCCTGTTAGCCTGCTAAAATGTTTCTATTTATTTCGGGTTTCTTATCGCTAAGTTTTCGGCTTATCGTCGTGACCACTCGGGCTGTGACCCCATTTGACCTGTGACAGGGGTTCATGGGACCCATATCCTGACTGGTGACGCCGATGTACGGCCGGTACAGGGAAACGCCATTAGGGATGGGAGACGCTGTGGTTCAAAGTTACAGTGATAGCGCAGTGAAGGAAGAGCACACACACACACACACACACACACACACACACACACACACACACACACACACACACACACACACACACACACAAGAGTACACAATCAGTGACGTGAATGAAGGGACAACAATTATTTTCACACAGTTCAATATCCATTTGTAAGGTAGTGGAGTACTTTTCTTCACTGTCCTATGAATAGGGCCATCAAGACACACGTGCAGAGGATTTTTTCTTTCTTTTCTTTCTGCGTACGCAGGCTGATACTCCTGCGGACACTGCCTGTAGAGACAGGCAGTGGAGTTTTGTGTGTATGACCGTTTTTTTTTAATCCCGCCATAAAAGGCAGCCATACTCCAACTTTGAGGAAGGTGCATGCTATGTGTAACGTGTCATCCATACCAACGGCCAAACTGGCCTTCTCTTCCGAAAGTTGGTGATGGGATTTTACGTGTGTCCAAGATGTTGTGCGTGCGTTCACACACGGAACCTCGGTTTATAGTCTCATTCGAAGGACTGTATGGGGAATGGCGTCAGAACCAATGTTAACTCAGAGGGAAAAATCCCCCTGTACCAAGATTCGAACCTGCAACCCTAGGATCACGAGTCCGGCGCTCTACCAATTGAGCTATTCCGGCCCCCGTGCAGAGGATAATTTCTTTTAAGGAAAACTTCTCAATATCAAAAAGAGATTCTGAATAAGTGAAAAAAAAGAAAGACAACTTTCCGAGTCCATCGCATATTTAGCAATGAAGATTTCTTCTCGAAAATTCCTGTGTACGTAATCAACACACTACCGGATGGTTGCCAGCTGTTCTGTCTTGTCCTGATGTTAAACAATCTGTTAAAGCACTGTCTACTGTGTTCACTGCACTTTCGTTTGCACACTTATCACATCCTTGAACCAGAAATTGAAAACTTCTAAAAAAGATATTGACTGTTGATTTAATGTGTTTATCTTTTGAATGTTTCTTCCATTTAGCGTTTAGTATTTATAAGACGTTAAGGTGTTAGGTTTTCATTAATGAGCGGTCTGTTGCGAGGCCTCCCAGTCCTAGCTGTCTTAAACAGGTCCCGATTCTGTATAAAACAAACGAACAAAAAAAAAGACTTGGCGAGTACAAGAGCCTGTTCTCTGTCAGTGGAACTGGTTCGTGGACGGTACCATCCTCAGTTTTAACCACCCAGCTGAGTTGACCATTGTGACGTCCATGATCACCCTCAAACTCTGATGGGCTTAGTTGATTCACTCAGAATGATAAAACAAAGTAGGATATGTGGCCTTTCCAGGAAGTCGAAAAAGCATCCACTGCGAATGCTTGTGAGTCTAGTCTACAGGACATATATTTGGGAAACTACTTATTCAGTCTTGAAACAAAAAGGCCAGTCGAGGTTTCAAAGTGAGGTGACTGTAGGCGGAATTCTGAGGAGGTAAGTGATGGCGTGTTCTTCGTTTTCATTGTCTTGAATGTTGTTTGTCTTGCCTGCAGGACACTAAAGAGGTCGAAACGCGTCGTTTTTGTCTTGTAATTTGCTTGTTTCTTTTGTTCGGTGGCACAGTGATTTTGAGTTTGTCTGCTGTAAGTCCAACATACACGTAAGCGACGCTCCCCACCCCTTCCTGGGTTAATTGTTTTTGTTTTTGTTTGCTTTAAAAAAAAAAATTGTGTTTTTGTTTGCTTGTTCTTTTTTATACAATGAAGCTAGTACGCGTCCGTTTTCATTCCTGCTGTGTTTGTCTGCGTTGTTCGTCAGCTGCTGTGTTCTCTTTCCCTGGGATGTATGCTGCTGATGACCATACTCTGTGGGATAGACACCACTGCCAGACGGAAACTGCTGTTTCCTGGCATGAGAGATTAGACCCTGTGTGTTTAATGCATCTCGCTGCAGTTGTACTACTGTCAAGGAAAACGTGCACACTTTCTGTCAATGGAATCTTGAAACATTTCGATGTGAACTAAGTTGCTTTTAATTCGAATAGCTGATGTGAAAATCTAATTTCACAATAAGCCATGTCCCTTCTGACAGTGTGTTGTTGCTTACACATCTCCAGCTTGAAAACTAGCATCTAAACTGACAACAGTTTGAAGCTCTGATTGCTGAGTGTCGTAAAATACAAAGGGAACATTCTCAGTTACCCAACTTTAGTTTTTAGCAGTTGGTGTTAGTGACATGGTCTTATCAAAATTGCCTCTGTGAGTGTTCGGAGCAGATTCTTTTTTTTTCTTCTTCGAAATGACGGTAATGCAAACGGTTGTCTCAAGTCGTTTGTTGTGTGGGCAGACATTCAAACATCCATTTTTTTTTGTTTTGCTGCTATTGTTGTTGTCGTTGTTGTTTTTGTTTTGTTGTGTTTTCCCCCCTAAGGCGTGTGTTTTACCCAGAGACGCGCATATACTCGAAGGTTCATGACAATATCTAACTGCTTTCCACGTGCTGTCAGGTATCGTTTGTTTTGGAAAACAAACAAACAAACAAAAAACATATGAATTTCACGGGGCCAGAGTAAAGGTCAATGCTCTTTTTCCCCTTGAATGTAGCGTTTTTCTTCACCCCCCAAATCGCCCAGAACCTGAAGGGGTTCCCAACCACCTACTGACCAAATCAAAACGTTCATCGTTTCATGCTGAAATAATCATGATACACATTTTTGTCGGCTAGTATCATATACAGATCGGCTTTCACTTTTCATCATGTGATAATAATTCATATGTACATACAAGGATTTTGCTTTAGATGCGTGACGTTCTTTCACCAAATGACGAATGCATGGGCCATGTTGTCATTTCTGATGCCTGTTTTGTCTCCCAATGTGGTGCTGATGTGCATTCGAAAACTGTTTCTTGAATATTCCAAGAAATTTCATTCGGCTATAATGCGTTCTGCTTCACATCCTTTCTAGAACGTTTCACGCTCCGTGATTCGCTTCACTACGTCATGATTCTCGAACATTCTAGAATATTCCACGGTTGTCAACTGGCTGCGCGGTGCCATGTTTCCCGAACTTCTGATTAACAAAGCATAAGCAGTTGATGTATTAGATGACAGATAAATTAGGACCTGATATGAGAGAGAGAGAGAGAGAGAGAGAGAGAGAGAGAGAGAGAGAGAGAGAGAGTTGTAGGACCATATAGAAGGTCATATTAAGACAGATTTATGAATCATCTACTGGAGGTCGGCCTTACAATTTGAACTTGTTATCAGAGTCAGCTGTTTTTTTGTTTTGTTTTGTTGTTGTTGTTGTTGTTGTTGTTGTAGTTTTTTATTGTTTTAGTGGGAGACTGGAAACGCCTTTGTTCATTCATTTTAGTCAGTCATACGTCTATCGACGTGTCAGACAGCGTGTCACACACACACACACACACACACACACACACACGTATCCGTCCGTTCACGTATATGGTTTTATACGTCATTATCTTTACGTATTGATTTGCCTTTCATTTGATGTCTTCAGTCCCGGAGATACGACCGAAAGGTTGACGATTTCCGCTCTATTTTTTTTATTTTTAATTGTAAATCTCCAGAGCATTCTCAAAGATCGGCAGTCAAGAATCATTTTTATTTGTCAGAGAGCAGGTATTGGATTCTTTGTTGTAGCAGTCGCTCTACGAACAGTGTTGGTAATCGTTACGATGGTGATGATCACTACGATCAAGATCATGATGACACTGATTAGTTTCATTGTATTGAATGCAAGTTAAAAGAAATATGATCATTAAGCCAAGAAACTGATCTTATCCAAATAGTATATGCTACACACACACATACAATCAAACCTATATGCACCCAAATTCGCACATGCTTACGCACACATACAGGAATATGAACGTACATCATTTTGGTTGGAAGGACCATGTTTTGCTGGAAGGACGTAGTGTTGGGAAACAGAAATCACACACACACGACACACACACACACACACACACACACACACACACACACACACACACACACACACACACACACACACGTGTATACAGTAAAAAGTATTCTGCTTGTTTGCATACACACACACACACACACACACACACACACACACAACACACACACACACACACACAAGAGAGAGAGAGAGAGAGAGAGAGAGAGAGAGAGGGAAACCCGGAACCCTGAGTGCTTCATTGGATGGTAGCTATGGCTACTGATCATGTGTTTATCGATTTTTATCTGACACTGACGAGGCCCGGCGAGAAGCTGCCTCCGTTTGCGGAAGCCATCGACGTATACAACAAAACTCAACACAATTAGCACGCCTGTATTGATTCAAGTCTGCGAAGAGCACGTTTTGAAATACAATAATTGCACTTGTTTAAACCGAAGTCTGAGCAGAATCGGTTTTAAAAGAGTACGCATAATGTTCTAGCTTTTAGTTGCAAAGTGAGGCGACTGCAGGTGGAAATCTTATCACATTTGAAAAATTATTACTAAAGCAACGTTGACAAACAAATCGCAAGACAATCTCTCTTCCTTTTAGTTCAGGCATACGCCTGTTTCCTCTCTTTCAAGTCTTGTTCTGCCTGGTCATCATTGAGTGGATGGTCAGGCTTTTTTTTTTCTGTGTGAAATAATGTACCATGTCACAGTACAAGGCAATGCCATGCCCTATAACTTTATTAAACTTAATACCTTCTTCAACGGCAGAGCTAAATTAATTGATATCCCAATGGAACAACTAGTATTTAATAAAAGCAGTACCAGGAGTGGCGGTCAATCTTATGCCATATCTGCATCGAATATTGACAGCCATTTACATTCGTTTTATCCTGGTTCTGTAAGGCTGTGGAACTCACTGCCGGGTGCCATCAAGATTGCCACAAATGCAGTCTCTTAAAAAAAAATCAAATTGACAAGATAATCTTGAGATCTGCATATTGATTGCCTTTTCTATTTTAACTTCCCCATATATTTTATGGTTACCTAGGCCTTAACCTGGCCATTGCTTTTAACCTTTTAAATATCATGTGCGACCCCTTGTTGCCAATTTTTGCTCCAGGGGCCAACAGGCTGAGTCGCATTCTCTTTTTTTAAACATGCGCGCTGGTGACCTATTCATTTTTGAGTGAACCAGCTTTTAAGGAAGAAGAAGAAGATAACAAAATGAATGACAATCATTAACGCACCACACAATACATCTCCATCAACCCAGGTTGGAAATGATGCGTTCATATAAACGCTGTAGACTTCAAGTCAAGTCAGGTCAAGTGAAGAACACTTTATCTCCAAAGAGAAATTAAGAGTGGCCATAAAAAAACATGTCTTTGGGTCTATATTTAACAAACCACAAATCACATCCGCCCATCCACTCCCACCAATCCACCCATCCACCCACTCACACCACACACACACACACACCAACACCACACACACACACACACACAATAATAACACCACAACACACACACACACACACACACACACACACACACACACACACACACACACACTCATATATACTATACAAACAAGCTTTCTGAACCGGAGCTCATCGAAAGTTCAGTTTTGATTCTTAAGTTTGATGGAATTGGGAACGAAACTGTTTTTACTTCTATTTGTTATGCATTTTGGAATTTGGAATCTTCGTCCAGATGGTAGAACATTGTAGTTTTTTGAAAGAACATGAGAACTGTCGGCAGCAATGTTCACAACTTTTTGTGTGACACGACATTCATACAATTTATCCAACTGTCCGACCACCTTCTGGGGGTTCAAACGGATTCCTTTTGTCCTCACGAGGTTGACGTCAGTCCTTCAATGTCTCATGTAAAGGACAAGCCACATCGTCCATCTATAAAGGAGGTTGACGTCAGTCCTTCAATGTCTCATGTAAAGGACAAGCCACTCGTCCATCTATAAAGGAGGTTGACGTCAGTCCTTCAATGTCTCATGTAAAGGACAAGCCACATCGTCCATCTATAAAGGAGGTTGACGTCAGTCCTTCAATGTCTCATGTAAAGGACAAGCCACATCGTCCATCTATAAAGGAGGTTGACGTCAGTCCTTCAATGTCTCATGTAAAGGACAAGCCACATCGTCCATCTATAAAGGAGGTTGACGTCAGTCCTTCAATGTCTCATGTAAAGGACAAGTCACATCGTCCATCTACAAAGTAAGATTTCATCGTAGTGAGACTTCTGCAGGGTGGACGTGACCGGGAGGAGCGGCTGTAATTACAGACACCCCGCAGAAGTCAACCTTACCAGCTGTGGCATCAACACCTGGAGAAAGTGACCATAACAGGGGATGCTGCTCAAAGCAGCGCACACAGGGCATGGTAGACAATGCAGTTAAAGAAAAAAAAAAAAAAAAAAAAAAAAAAGAAAAGAAAAAAAAAAAAAAGAAAAAAAAAGAAACCTGCACAGGAGAAGGGGGACAGTCGACAGTGTCACGTGCCATATGCTTGTGCGTAGAATTAAAAAAAAAAAAAAAAAAGAAAAAAAAACAACAGAAAAGTAAATACGAGGCAAAGTTTTTTTTTCAAAAGAGAATATCTTCCACTTCACACGCACGCACGCACGCACGCACGCACACACACACACACACACACACACACACACACACACACACACACACACACACACACACACACACACACACATTTTTACCGGTTTGCTCTAACATGACCAGATAAGTGGTTTCTCGTTCTCTATTTTTTGTTACTTGTTTTTTTTTTTCCTGAAGACGACCCAAGAGGTCGAAATGCACTGTGTCCTGTCCTGTACCTTTTTTTGTCTATGTCCTTGGCGATAATTAACCCCTTCTCTTTCAAAATATTGCTTCATTTTCCGCCCTCAGTCACTCCATTTTGGAACTCTGCCAGGCCAGTTCTGAACACTGATGCGACAAAGCCTTACGTTTTTTTTTTTTTTTAATTCTTTCCTTTTTTATTTGAAAAGATTTTTTGTC
Source organism: Conus canariensis (assembly GCA_033310375.1). Taxonomy (NCBI): domain Eukaryota; kingdom Metazoa; phylum Mollusca; class Gastropoda; order Neogastropoda; family Conidae; genus Conus; species Conus canariensis. Next base: position 29,111,995 of record CM065743.1, read on the forward strand.
TATCGCTAATTCCTGCTAGATGGCACCATATAAAAAAAAAAATCAAACAATAATAATGATGATGACAATAATGATATTATGAAAATGATGATGGTGATGATAATGATGATAATAATAATAATAATGATGATAATGATAATAATAATAATAATAATAATAATAATAACAATAATAATAGTAATAATAATAATAATATTCATCATCATCATCATCATAATGATGATGATGATGATGATAATAATAACAATAATAATAATAGTAATAATAATGATGATCATAAAAATAATAATAGTGATAATAATACTACTAATAATAATTATCACGATGATGATAATAGAAGAAGAAGAAGAAGAAGAAGAAGAAGAAGAAGAAGAAGAAGTTGAAGAAGAAGAATGATGATGATGTTGGTAATGGGTATGATGACGATGATGAGAACAACAAGAACACCACCACCACCACCACCGCCACCACCACTACCAACAACAGCAACAACAATACTGCTGCTACTACTACTACTACTACTACTACTACTACTAACTACTAACTACTAACTACTAAAAGAAGAAGAAGAAGAAGTAGAAGAGGAGGAGGAGGAAGACGACGACGACGATGACGACGACGACGACGACGACGACGATGATGATGATGATGATTATTATGATAACAAATAATAATGATGATAATAAAAATGATGATAATCATAATAATAATGATGATGATGATGATGATGATGATGAACGGGAGGAGGATAATGATGATGATGATGATGATGATGATGATAATGATTATGATAATAATAATAATAATAATAATAATAATAATGGAAATAATAATAATAACAATAATAATACTAATGATGATAATACTAATGATGATGATGATGATGATGATGATGATGATAGAATTAGCAATAATAACAATCATAGAGTGATGAACTGCGCAGCGCACCTCGTTTTTCAGGCACAAAGACAAAGCAATATTGCTCCCCTCTTATTAAACGAGCTCTGTGCGTTGCCCGTATCTCTGAGAGGGAGGACAAGATTGCTGTCAGCTGCTTTGATACCAGGTGTGGCTGTGCGCCTGTCTTCATGAACTTCTAGGACTCTGATACCAGGTGTGGCTCTGCGCCTGTCTTCAGGAGCTTCTAGGACTCTGAGACCAGGTGTGGCTGTGCGCCTGTCTTCATGAACTTCTAGGACTCTGATACCAGGTGTGGCTCTGCGCCTGTCTTCAGGAACTTCTAGGACTCTGAGACCAGGTGTGGCTGTGCGCCTGTCTTCATGAACTTCTAGGACTCTGAGACCAGGTGTGGCTCTGCGCCTGTCTTCAGGAACTTCTAGGACTTCGCAACGACCAGCACGAAATTCTAAGGGCATCGTGAATTTAAAAAAAGTGGGGGCCGGAATAGCTCAGTTGGTAGAGCGCTGGACTCGTAATCTTGGTGATCCTGGTGTTGCGGGTTCGAATCTCCGCCGGGCCGTTTCGGTACAAAGGGATTTTTCCCTCGGAGTTAACATTGGTTCCGATTCCATTTCCCATACAGTCCTTCGAATGAGACTATAAACAGAGGTTCCGTGTGTGAACGCACGCATAACATCTTGCACACACGTCAAATCCCATCACCAACTTTCGGAAGAGAAGGCCAGTTTGACAGTAGAAAGAAACTCGTGGAGAGCGTGGCAGCAGAGAGTCCTCAGAAGAGAAGCCCCCTTCAAGCAAGTGTTTCGGCCCTTATCTCCTGACACTCTAGGGGGGTTGGGCCACACCCGGTTCATGACTCCGGATGTCCCTCTGCTGCCCCTTTTTTTTTCCCATCTTGGGACGAGCCATGGCTGGGATTCGAACCCATGACCCTCTGGACATGCTCATTTTCCACTTAATGACTCGCGCTTTAACCACTGAGCCACAGGGACACCTGATATTTGTAGGGAAATTAAGCCTTATGAAGTTCACTTTTTGTTCCTCCTTGACCAGATCCAGCTTGAACACCTCTCTGCCGCTTCTGCCATTGCTTTCAGGGCTCTGGTTTTTTCCTTCCCTGCAACTGAGAGCTGTTTCATGAGGCTGTATGCAGACGTTCCTACAAACCCCCTAGCTCCAATTTCTGCAGTGAGGACTTTGACCTGATAGCCTTCTCTCCTCAGGCTGTTTGCCAGATCAGCATACTTTTCAGTCTTGTAGATTTGAGCTGCTTCCATTCTGTTCTCATATGGCACCGTGAGCTCGATCATGATCAGCTGCTTGGTTGACTTAGAGTGGACTACTATGTCTGGTCTCATGCCACTCTTGCTGATGATCTCTGGGTGACTCTTCCATTCTGGGAGGTCTGCAGTGCACTCCCAGTCATCTGCCCCGTCCAGCAGACTCTGCCTGCATGTTTCGAGTGGCACTGTTGTTCTTGGCCATGATTTGCTGCCTCCTGCCGTGAAGAATGTTGCGGGTGCTTTTGGAGTCCTGATTTTCCCTTTTGTGGTGTTGGTACTAGCCCAGACTACTTGTACAATTTCTTTGAGCACTTGGTTGTGCCTCCATGTGTACCTTCCTTGAGCCAGGGCTACTTTACATGAGCTTAGGACATGCTCCACTGTTTGTTTTTCATGGCAGAGGGGGCATGCAGGATCGTCTGTTTTCCCCCACTTCACCAGGTTTGCATTTGAGGGCAGAAGGTCATATGCAGATCTGAGAATGAAGCTGATCCTGAGAGGGGCCATGCGCCAAATGTCATTCCAAGTGAGACTTCTTTGGAGTGCATTCTCCCACGTTGTCCATTGCCCTTGCTGGCTCTGCTGGACTGCTTTTTGGAGTCTTTTTTGGTCTTCTTCTTTTCTCATCTCCTGAATCATCATGTCTCTTTTGGCTTTTCCTTTGGCCTTTGACCACCATTCAGTTTTGGTCACCCCCAGTCCTTGTCTGTTGGTCTGTGTGTGTCCTGTTATTTCTCTGATCTTGAGACTTTCTTTTGCAGAATCCATCGCCTCTTGAACTTTCCATTTTCTGCCTGTCTTCAGCTGGGGCTTGATTGCTTCTACCACCTTGTCTCCTGAGTCCTCCAGCATGCTTTGAAGTCTGATCTTCCCTGCTTTGTATTCCTCCAGGATGGATTTCAGGGGTAGTTTCAGCTTTGCTTGGCGACAGTACAGCGCTATGTCAGTCAGACAGGGTGGGACACCAAGCCATTTCCTTGTGAACTTGTTGATTTTGGCTTCCATTGCCTCCACTATGCTGGTGCAGATGTCGTATATCATCAGAGGCCATAGCAGCTTTGGTATCAGCATGAACTGCAGACACCAGACCTTGTATTTGCCAGGGAGCCCACACTGGTCAATGGTCTCCAAGCCTTCCTCCGCCATCTGCTTGGTTTCTTTTGCTCTTTGTGTGTCTTTCAGCGTATCATCATACCATCTTCCAAGGCTCTTGACTGGTTCTTCTGTGACTGTTGGAATGGCCTGGTTGGCAACACTGAAGACCACAGATCCGGCCACTTTTCCTTTCCTCAGTGAGAGACTCCGTGATTTCTTTGGCTTGAACTTCATTCTGGATGAGGCAACTATGTCGTCCAGCCTCTCCAGCACATGACGTGTCTCGTCTTCTCTGGATGAAATCACTGTAGTGTCATCCATGAAGGCCTTGAGAGGAGGCATCTTGTATCCATCGCCAAGGTCTGTTTGTCTCGCGTTGTTTGTTGCTGCTTTCAAGATGAGTTCCATTGCCAGCACGAACAGTATTGGGGAAATTGCACAGCCCATTGCAATACCCACTTCCAAGTTGATCCAGTCTGTTGTGTACTCCTTGGTAGAGAACCGCATTGAGAAGCCATTGAAGTACTTCTTGAGCATGTCGCGGATGTTCTTTGGCACATGGTACATCTCAAGAGCCAACTGTATCATCTCATGGGGCACAGATCCATATGCGTTTGCCAGATCAAGCCACACTACGTCCAGGTCTCTCTTTTCTGTTTTTGCTTTTTGGATTGCGTCCCAGATCATTGTGGCGTGTTCTACACAGCCAGCCACGCCTGGGATGCCACCTTTCTGGACTGACACATCCAAGTACTTGTTTTCCATCAGGTACTTGGTCAGCCTTGCTGCCATGACAGAGAAGAAGATTTTCCCTTCGACGTTCAGTAGTGATATTGGCCTGAACTGGCTAATGTCACTTGAGTTTTGCTCTTTGGGGATGTACACACCATCTGCCGTCATCCACTGGCCGCTGATCTTCTGGTTTCTCCAAGCCGATCGCAGCAGCCTGTGGAGCCACTCCAGCACCTTGGGACATTTCTTGTAAAGCTGGTAAGGTATTCCGTTTGGCCCTGGTGATGATTTGGCTCTGGCTTTGTCGACCACCTTCTTGATTTCCGCCAACGTTGGAGGCTTGCCATTGAACTGTTCCTCAGGGTTGGTTGGCCACACCAGACCTTGAATGTCGAGTTGTGCTTTGCTCTGTGGGTCAGAGTATGTTTTCCTCAGATGCTGCTCAAGAACTCCTTTGTCCACACTTAGGGTCCCAGATTTTGGCTGCTCAAACAGTGTTCTGGCAAACTGGAAGGGGTCTCTGAAGAAGCGCTCTTGTGTCTTCTTCTTTTTGCTCTTCCTCTTCCTCGCAGATTCCGCTTTGCTGAGGGCACTGTGTTTTTCTTTCAGGTCTTTCCACAGTTTTTCCAAGCCTTGTTTTTCAGCTGGCAGTGCGGTCTTCATTTGCATCTTGAGGTTTTTCTTTTGGACCCTGATCTTGTCCATCTTTTCTTGGCGTCTGGATTTCTTTGGAGGTGTTTTCTCTTTGGGTAGTTTTGCTCCATAGGCGTCTCTACATGTGGCATACACAATGTCCCCATATGTGGCTAGTTTGTGTTCCAGGGTGCTTTTCCCTATCAGTGCATCGAGTCTTTGGACGATTTTTGCATCCAGTTTCTCCCAATCTTCAGTTTCGTTTGCTCGTGGCAGGTTGAGTTTCAGGCGCCTGGCATCGAGGGCCTGTGCAAATTCCTCATCCGAACCAACAGCGTGGATGTCCTTGGCACTGTGGTTTAAATCCTGGCCTTGGTCTTCCGACGTCTTATCTGCTGATGCAGTGCGCTGCTGCTCATTCAGATGAGTCTTCACACATCCCATCTTGGTTGGTATGGATGACACGTTACACATAGCATACACGCTGCGTGAGAAATGGAAAGAATGAAGGCAGTAAGGGAACTGGGTGAACGATATTGACTGGATGACACCGGAAACGACTGAATGAAGCGCCAGCTGGCAGCTCTTCGGTCGGCACTACACAGGTAGGCAGCCCGTTGTGTAAACGAGTGTGGATTGTAAAGCGCTTAGAACTTGGTCTCTAGCCGAGAATAGGCGCTATATAAGTATTCATTATCATTTGATAATAATAATAATGATGATGATGATGATGATAACAATAATAATGATGATGATGATAATAATAACAATAATAATAATAACAATAATAATAATAGCAATCATAATAAATAAGCCATGTCATCAGGAACAAAATTCCCTTTCTGCCTGCCCTACACGATCTTTGTCATCATTTGGGAGGTATGTAACACATCTTTGTTGCAGCCACTATAGTGAGTCCTCTTTGTCAAGAAAACCAATAGGTTTTCTCAGTGAATGTACATGCATAAGAGAGAGAGAGAGAGAGAGAGAGAGAGAGAGAGAGAGAGAGAGAGAGAGAGTGCTCGCGCGTGCGTGCGTGCATGCGTGCGCGTATTCAATCATATGCGTAAGTGATCTCTCTCTCTCTCTGTCTCTCTGTCTCTCTGTCTTTCTGTCTCTCTCTCTCTCTCTCTCTCTCTCTCTCTCTCTGTCTCTGTCTCTGTCTCTCTCTGTCTCTCTGTCTCTCTCTCTTTCTCTCTCTCTCTCACTCTCTCCTCTCTCTCTGTCTCTCCCCCATAGTATGTGTGTGTGTGTGTGTGTGTGTGTGTGTGTGTGTGTGTGTGTGTGTGTGTGTGTGTGTGTGTGTGTGTGAGGCGAGTGGTTTATTGGCGTGATTGTATGCATTAGTAAGATTTTTGTTTTTAACTTAAAGTTTCGCAGGCAATTTGTTATGCAGAACTCGAAACAAAAATTTGATGTGTAATTCTTTCCTACGATCATTCCTGGGTTAATTCTTAAGTTCAAACACGTCTTCAATCAATACAAACGATTAGTCACAACAAATAGAAGTTAACTGTAGCTGAGGTGCAAAACTGCGTCAATCATAGTGGGCACACCTGCCATATACAGACGTGTGTTAATAAAAAAAACAACAACACACCGGTGTATAGATGACAGGCGGAAATAAGTCAACTATAATGAACACACATGCTTTGCAAATGCTACGAACAGAAATCGAATTATACTAACCACTTATAACAACACAAACACCAGTGAATCCATAATCAAAGTATTTAGTATGTACGTGGAAAATGAGCTAATCATGTTGAAGGGTTGTTGCTGTCTTAGACAACAGAATAAAGAACAATGATAATGCCTGTTGTTTGATAATTGTTGTGCAGAAGAGAATTCATCGTTTTGTTTTCTCATGTAATCTACGAGCAGTTCTTTGACCCCAACTTTTACTGTAACTGTTGTACACTAAGCCGTGCACACCAATAATGCGTTGTCAGTATACAACTGACATGCTCAAGGTACAATAGATTTTTCTTTTTAATCTGTTCCAAGTCTTACATTGGTCCGGATTTCATTTGTTGATATTTGAAACACAGACATAAGTAATGTTTGGCTTCTTCTCTGAATTTTCTGCCACTTAAAATATAGATGTAAAAATTGATG
>CM065743.1:29123776-29128776 GCA_033310375.1 Conus canariensis
AGGAGATGGGGACATTTCAGAGGTTGAAATTCGTAGTGCCATTCATGCATTAAAAAATGGAAAAGCAGCTGGTCCAGATGGTCTGTCCTCTGATTTTTTCATTCACGCTGAAGATGTTCTTGTTAAATTTCTGCACCCGTTGTTCAACAGAATTTTTGAAAGTGGGGAGTACCCTCAAAGCTGGATGAAAGCTGTCATATTCCCCTTACACAAAAAGGTAGTTCAAGTAAAACAGACAGTTATAGGGGGATTTCATTGCTGAACATAATCAGCAAATTATACAGTGCAGTAGTTAATAACAAACTAAAGGACTTTTGTGATGCAAATGATACTATTCCTGAAGCGCAAGCAGGTTTTCGCAAAGGTTACAGTACCACAGATAACATTTTTTCTCTTCAATCACTGGTTCAGAAATACCTCACAAAACAGGGTGGTCGGTTTTATACACTCGTTGTGGATTTCTCTAAAGCATTCGACAGTATACACAGACAAAAATTGCTGTACTTCATATTACAGAAAACAGGTATTCACGGAAAAATGTTCAAAACATTGAAGGCCATGTATAGTAATGTGAAAGCCGCCGTCAAAGTGGGGACCAGTATAACTGAGTATTTTGACTCTGTGTCAGGTGTAAGACAGGGCTGTGTTTTAAGTCCATTGTTGTTCTCTATATTTTTGTCTGAGTTGCAAGCTGACGTATTACACTGTGGTGCAAGAGGTATCGACATTTGTGCAGACCCACTTGGTATTTTTCTGTTAATGTATGCAGATGATATTGCTTTAGTTTCCGACTCTGTGGCAGACCTGCAGAAGAAGATAGTTTGTCTGGAAAAATACTGCCGTAAATGGGGTCTGACTGTGAATATGGATAAAACCAGAGTGGTTGTGTTAAAAAATGGTGGTTTCATTAAATCAACTGAGGAATGGTGGTATGATGGTAAGCAGATCCAGGTTGATCCCACATACAATTATCTTGGCGTTATATTCTCAGCCACATTAAACTGGTCCAGGTGTACAGAAAATCTGTCAGGTAAAGGTCTGAGAGTGGTGGCAGGAATTAAAAGACTGCATGTTAAACTTCAAGGAATTCCAGCAGCTACGTTATTCAATTTTTTTTACACAAAAGTAAAGCCAATTCTGTTGTATGGTTCTGAAATATGGGGGTTTCAAAGATATGATGCTATTGAAAAAGTACAGATTAAATTTTGCAAGATGGTTTTAGGGGTTGGAAGGGATGTCAAAACCAACATTGCCCTTGGGGAGTGTGGTAGATATCCCATCTATATTGATACATACCTACGACTTGTGAAATATTGGTGCAGGCTTGTGTGTATGTCCGACAACAGATATCCAAAACAATGCTATGAAATGATGCAAATGCACGATCATTCTGGTAGAAAAAAACTGGGTTACACGTGTAAGACAGCTATTGTGCACTTATGGCTTTGGATATGTATGGCAGATGCTGAATATAGGAAATGTTCATTGTTTTATAGATCTGCTCAAACAACGTTTGAAGGATTCGTATTCTCAAGACTGGCATTCTTCGCTTTCATCATACCCTGACTATTGTATGCATCACCCAGAGATAGTAATGGCCAGTTACGTGAGTCAGTTGTCTGCTCGCGAACATCGTCGTGTTTTGTGTCTGTTTAGATGCAATCGGGTACCTCTGAATAGTTCGTGTCACTCGACTCAACAAATCATTGACCCAATTTGTAAACAGTGTGATGGTCATTGTATTGAGGATTTATGTCAATTCATGTTAATCTGTCCTAAATATGCCACACTTCGCAGGAAATTCATACCCTTGTATTATCATCGTTTTCCGTCTGAATTTAAGTTACAGTTATTAGGTAGAAACATGTCAAATGAATTGTTATTCAAAGTTGCAGTGTACATTACAGAATCCGTAAAGTTAAGGAAGTAAAGCCCCTGTCTATAACTGATCTGTAAGGTAATCGTTTACTTGTGTTGGTCATAAATTTGCCGTGCATTTCTTGTTTACTTGTCATTGTACTCCTTCAAACTCGCCTACACCTTGCTAATTATGTGCAAATCAGTTCTCCTGTTCATATGGGCCAGAGGGCCTGTAAAAACTGAATAAACCATTATTATTATTATTATTATTATTACACACACACACACACACACACACACACACACACACACACACACACACACACACACACACACTAACACTCTGACACAAAAGCACAGACACACAGACTTTTATAGACGTTCATACACAAACAGAACATTCATTCACAAAAAGACACACACACACACACACACACACACAAACACACACTCGCGCGCGCGCGCGCGCGCGCCATGGGCTCACTCCTGTAATTGTAATGTGTTTTATATTTATCGTCAAAAAATAGTTGGGAAGAATTGTTCGCACAGTTTGTGTCTACACCTTTAATCTGCTGCCACAATGAAACCTGTGCGTGCCAGACCACCCTGTAGGTTGCACTGCAATCAAAATGGGATGTCTGCTACATACAGAGCAAGTTGTTCTTGTATCTTTCCTTGGTTCAGGTCTGTATATTCGAGTTTTACTTCCCCTGTTTTACAAAGTCATTCGACGTGACGTAAATGTCTTTTGATGACGTAAGTCCAAGCGAGGCAGTGGTGTTTTCAATGTCATCTGTGCTAGCGACGTAATAAGTCCAGAAGTTCTTGATAGTTTCAGAGTTAGGTCTATCCGGAAAGTTTAAAAGAAAACTTCCAGAAGTTTGAAAACTTTGGATTTGAATGTTCCATGCATTTTCGTCACTTGTTTTGCGTCATAGTTCTGGCACTGTCTGGAATATTTCGAACATTTTGATGGGGGTATACTATATCATGTTTTTTCCAAACTGTCTAATAACCTCCAGCGTTTAAAATTGACCATGCAATTGACTTGCTGTACTTCGCCTTGTTATTTCAATTTTTTGGAATATTGCATGTTTTTGATCGACCGTATTATGCCATTTTTTTTATTTTTATTTTTTTATGTTTGTTTGGTTTTTTTTTTTTTTTTCCTTTGAAGTCTCGATCGAGGGCCAAAACTATGCCATGGTTATGCAAGTAAATGTTCAAATATTGTGCCACTGAACGAACAATTCAAACTCTAACGCACGAAACTTCGATCTCCTGGTCTTTGTCAAGTAGGATATGAACAAACAAACAATCACACGATGAAAATGAGCGAATGAAGGAGGGAAAGAATGCAGGTAAACAAATCATCAGTCACAAGGGAAATGATTCAGCAGGGATTTTTGACTTTGTTTATGCTGGTTACACGAAACCATGAAAAACAGTTACAATAAATACTGCATGTTGTAAGCGAAACACGTAATTGATTGACCAACAGTCAGGCGATGAATCCGAATCCTTTATTCATTGATATACCATTACCGCCTTCACATCTTGCCATGAAGATTCTGTATGCGTTACCAAAAAAGTTTTCTGTGGGAGTGGGTTGGGGGTGGGGGTGCGGGTGGGGTCGGGTTGGGGTGGGGGTAGGATGCCCGAACGTCATCCTGTTGCTCTGTTATTCCTATTAGTTTTCTATGTAAACGCAGTACTTGTCAGCTTGATTAGTTCGCGTTGTGCACGCGTGCAGAATTCTGGAGATTCCGCCCCGGGGGTACTTCGTTACTGCACTGCGGCCGTGTGTTGAGCACTGTCTTGGTTCTGTTTCTGATGTCATGACTAAACAGGACAGCTGATATCACACCAGACACAGCGTTTTAAACTGATAATTGGGAGAGCACGATGAATCTTCCAGAATAAGAACATTGTCTGTATACCATAAGGAAAAGCGGCAATAGGCTGGATACAATATTCATTTAGGTTCATATCACACACACACACACACACACACACACACACACACACACACACACACACACAGAAAAAAGACTGATTGAGCTCACACTGCCATATAAAATCAGAATGGAGCAATCTCAAATCTTAAGGCTCAGAAGTTTGTTTTGCTTGCAGGCTGAAGAAATCTGGCGTCAAACCCAAAGCCATTGCCACAGAGTCTGGAACAAGAGGCTTTGTAGGCACATCAGCCTCCGATCTCATGAGACAACATTCGACATCTGTGAAGAGTAGGATCAGAGCCCCAAAGTCAATAGCAGAGGCAGCTGAAAGGAGATCTAGCTGGGTTTGGTCAAAGGGGAACGATGGTGAACTTCATTGGGCTTAAATGTCCCGTTCATCATGTAGGAAAGGCATCCGTCAGAAAAAAGAGGCACGCTTTGAGAGAGTAATGGTCATGGTAATGTTGCTTATAGCCCACCGATCGCAAAGGGCCATATCAGGGCTGTCACCGCGTTAAAGTTAACTCAAAAGTCATGAAAAAAACAACATAAAACGCAACAAAACAACAACAACAACAGCAACAAAACATTCATACAACTCTTTAAAACACACCTTCCAAAAAAGCACCGGAATTTTCGTTAAAAGTCTTTCCTCCGGAAAATCTTAGCTGAGATGAAAAACTGTTAATCTCCCTCAGAAATTCAAAGATCACATCAGGTGGGACATCTCCGACACCCTTTGAGAAACTCACGTATCCAGGAGTTCGGTTTCCTGTCCCACCAGCAAACCAAACATTCCTCACACACAGACGCGCATCTGAAGTCATGACTTAGATCCGGCCCGATCATTTAGAGTGTAAGGAATTCGGGGCCGAAAAAAAACAACAAAAAACACACACACACACAAAAAACAACCAAAAACGTTGCGGGTAGAGGATATCTTCTCTGGCTGGACCATTGACTTCAGAAACAGCCTGGTGGATATCTAGCAAATAAGTACGAAGAAAAAGAAAAGCAAACAAACGAACAGAAAAAAAAAAATCAAACAAACAACAACAACACCACCACCAACAAAAAAAACACACAAAAAACAAAACAAACAAAAAAAAATTAACATCAACAAAAAAGAAAATCAAACAAACAAACAAAAAATCCAAACAAACAAACTGGATATTCGGGCTG
>CM065743.1:29133776-29138776 GCA_033310375.1 Conus canariensis
GTTCAGCCCCAGCACAGCCATGTGTGAGCTGCTTGAGGGTCAGATCGATTGGGCTGTGACCCTATGGACCTGTGAGAAGGATTCCGGGGACACACACCCCTATTGGCGAAGTTCAGCCCCAGCACAGCCATGTGTGAGCTGCTTGAGGGTCAGATCGATTGGGCTGTGACCTATGTGACCTGTGAGAAGGATTCCGGGGACACACACCCCTATTGGCGAAGTTCAGCCCCAGCACAGCCATGTGTGAGCTGCTTGAGGGTCAGATCGTTGCTGTGGACTATGTGACCTGTGAGAGGATTCGGTGACACACCCCTTGGCGAAGTTCTGCCAGACAGCCATGTGTGAGTTTGGTGGTCAAATCGATACCCCCATTGTCACCCTGTCTACCTGTCTGGCAGATACGTGTTATTTGTGTGAAAGGCCTCTTAGAACCTGATAATTATGTCTGGCAGATACGTGTATTTGTGTGAAAGGCCTCTTAGAACCTGATAATTATGTCTGGCAGATACGTGTATTTGTGTGAAAGGCCTCTTAGAACCTGATAATTATGTCTGGCAGATACGTGTATTTGTGTGAAAGGCCTCTTAGAACCTGATAATTATGTCTGGCAGATACGTGTATTTGTGTGAAAGGCCTCTTAGAACCTGATAATTATGTCTGGCAGATACGTGTATTTGTGTGAAAGGCCTCTTAGAACCTGATAATTATGTCTGGCAGATACGTGTATTTGTGTGAAAGGCCTCTTAGAACCTGATAATTATGTCTGGCAGATACGTGTATTTGTGTGAAAGGCCTCTTAGAACCTGATAATTATGTCTGGCAGATACGTGTATTTGTGTGAAAGGCCTCTTAGAACCTGATAATTATGTCTGGCAGATACGTGTATTTGTGTGAAAGCTCTTAGAACCTGATAATATGTCTGGCAATAGTGTATTTGTGTGAAAGGCCTCTTAGAACCTGATAATTAAGAGTTTCCACCTTATTTTGTATTCTTAATGATATATTTTTTTTAATTGTTAGAAACACCTTTTTTTTTTTTTTTTTTTTTTTTTTACAGGAATAGATGATTCCTTTGAAAGACATCTTAGGTTTTATACGATCCTGACTTCTCCTCCCGTCTAAGGACTGTGGTGCTGGGGGGGGGGGGGGGGTGGGAGGTGCAGGGGTCGGGGTGGGGGTGATGGGGTGGGGAGTGGAGGCAGGGAATAATGATTCATTGGCGAGTATGAGTTTGAGGCTGGATTCTATGTTTTCAGCCCTGTTTTTGCTGCCCTGTCCTGGGTGAACGTAACCCTGAGCTGGTTGTGTCGCTTGTCATGTCCTCTTCTGCATGGAGGAGTGATTTCCATCCCTCTTGTTTGACCACCGTCCTGGAGGTGAGGGCGTGGAGGGACCGGCCTTTGATCCCCGTGTCTCTGCTGCATCAGTAACGTCTGTGGGCGCCTTATGCTCACAGTGGGCTGTAAGCTAACAGCAATGCACCCCCCCCCCCCCCCCCCTCCCTGGCGGGTGTAGCCTACTTCATTCCCACAGCCGCGCACATGGCACGAATTGTCCATCACACGGCCAGTTTCAGCTAGCGCTCGCTTCGGCCAAATTCCCACGTACAGGAAGACGCTGTTTACCATGTTTTTTTGCATGCAGCATCTTATCATAATCATATCAGTCTGAAAGACGATCTGAGTGTACTTACCCTAACAGTCTCCTTGACCAGTGATAATGCCGTGTGAGGCGCTGACCCAGTTCCCACTGAACGCGCGAAAAGCAGACCATACTATGGTATGCATTCATTCATTGGTAAAGAGAGAGTGCATTGCCATGTTTAGTTACAAAGGTCTTATTTTCTTAATATCCTTTCTTTGTGGTGCATTAATGACAATGCACACGTTTGTGCTTAATCGACTATAAAAACCTAAAGTATAACGCATAGTGCTCTATTTGGGACTGCTGTGAGGATAAGGCTCTGCTGTGAACCTAGGGCTCCCACAAACGTCTTTATGTTCTGGAAGAGTGCAGCAAGAAGGAGCCTTAGAGAAACATTTAACAAGGGATTCTGGTTCGCCTTGGAGAGCAAGTTAGACTTCCGTATGTTCCTTCCTATGTGCGAAAAGATAGATTGACAGTTTCCTGGTGACTTGTGACAGAATCAAGAGACTACAACTTTTGTTAGTTCCCAAAGCTCCCTTCTGAAGTTCTCTCTGGCACGGAAGAAAAATAAAAGACTTATCATCATTCAAACGAGTGGCTAAGGTGTTGTTGTTCCTGTTGTTGTTGCTGTTGTTGTTTCGTAAAGCTAAGGTTTTTGCAAGATATTTTCAAACTTGATTTTGCTACAAATTTATGATTACTGCTCTTTTCTAACCAACTGGGGGTTACATGAAGTAATAGAACTCACAATAGGTGTGATTGTATGTATGTGTGTGTGTGTGTGTATGTGTGGTGTGTGTGTGTGTGTGTGTGTGTGTGTGTGTGTGTGGCGTGTGTGCGTGCGTGCGTGCGTGCATGCGTGCGTGCGTGCATGCGTGCATGTGTGTGTATATATGTGTGTGTGTATGTGTGTGTGTGTGCGCGCGCGCGCGTGCGAGCACGCGCGTGCGCGTGCGCCTTTGTTTTTATTCTAATTTGAGGTGTGTATACATCAGCTTCTCTTTGTATTGAGCGTGGGTGGTCAGTTGATATTGATTACACGTAGGCCTCGTATCGCTGGAAACGCTGAGTACTCATCTTGCGCCGAATTTAGGAAGAGAAGTGAATGCCCGTTCTTTGTGATCATTGTCGTAAATTTTGTTTATTTTTTTCCCTGAAGACCTAAGAGGTCGAAACGCGTCGCGTTTTATCTCGTAATCTATTTGTCCCTGTTGTTTGGCGGACACACTAATTATTCTTTTTGAAAAGGATATAATTGGTCTTCATCCATGCTTGTTTCTTCTTCTCTTTATCACCTAATAAGAATTTGCTCTGACACTTCTGGTTTTCACAGGCATTTTTATTCGTTTTATCACGTTTGTTAACTTCCCAGTGTGCTAGTCAGTTATGTCATCGGTTAGCAACACAGTCGCCTAGTCAGTTGAATACCTTGTTTTCCTCTCGGTACGTCTGTCCGTTCAAATGGGTGAGTGAGTTACTTTTTAACCAGCAAGTTAGCTAATTTTGGTAATTTTGTTAATAAGTCAGTCAGTCGGTCTGTCAGTCAGTCTGTTTGTTTGTTTGTTCTTTTGTTATAACACCGTTTTCCCTTTCAGTCAACCTGGGTATGGCTGGCTGCCTACCAATTAATAACACTAGCTGGTTAGTTCGTGAGAATCGTTGTTTATTTCGTTTTAGTTTTATCCCTTGGTTCTGCCTTCCAGGTGGGTTAGGGGTGTGATGGATACTACCACTCCCTTCCTTCTTTCCTGTCACCACAACACACACACACAAGCAAGAAGACGAGAGAGAGAACGAACAACGAGAGAGAGAGAGAGAGAGAGAGAGAGAGAGAGAGAGGAGAGAGAGAGAGAGAGAACTTTTGACCTCCCTTGCATACGTAAATGGATCCTCAAGCGTAGCCTAAAAAAAATCATCCCCTTCATTTATGCTGTTGACATGTTTATTTCAGTTGTTCAGCAGCCTATCTCCTTACTACACTTTATTTCCTTTTTACTCTCTACCCTTCGCTGGCTGCTTTGGGATGCTGTTGGATTCCGTTTTTGAGCCCTTGGTGGAGACAATACTGGAGAATTGTACACTGTGGTATGTCTCCGTTCGATGCCAAGGGAGCACAGACGCAGTCAGCCATGCCTCCCTGATGAGTCCAGTCCAGCGGACGATAGGCCATGGAGCAGGCAATATGAATGGATCTGTCTTCAAGATGGGTTACAATGTCCTCCATATGCTGTCATTGAAGACTTTTGTATATGAAAATAGTTCCCTGAATTTTCAGTCTGATTTTCCTTCTTCTACTGACCCCCCCCCCCCCCCCCCCCCCCCCATCCGTTTCTCTTTGCCAAGTCATTAATGTAGTGATGGATGAATACTGCACTTGGTTTCCCACCACCACTAATTTTTTTTTTTTATATGTATATATACATGTATGTATGTATGTATGTGTGTATATATATATATATATATATATATATATATATATATATATATATATATATATATACTCGCTGTATTAAAAGCAAGTTAAAATCAAGCTTAAAACCTACAGATCTGTTTCGCGCTGTCAGTGCGGTCGTCAGGGTGTAGTGAGCTTGTATTGCCAGTGCTGTGTGTATATATAGTTTGCTGCTGTTTTTCCCCGTGCTACATGTGTTTCAGGTGTTTTTGTTCACTGTTAGGAACTTCCATCTGTGTATGTAATTGTTAACCATTTCTGTTCTGGTCGAGCACTCTTTTTAATATAACGCTGATCCTCAGTACTACCCTCTCTCTCTCTCTCTCTCTCTCTCTCTCTCTATATATATATATTATATATACAAAGAGAAGAGAGAGAAGGGAGGAGAGAGAGAGAGAGAGAGAGAGAAGAGAGAGAGAGAGAGAGAGAGATTTAACCCTTAGTCCCATCACCACACAGAAGGCAATGCAAGCATCAGAGGCCCATTGTGACGTAGGACTTTTAGATAATGAAACCAGCATTCACACAAATCTTACCAAGTGGGAGGAGCCGTCAGAAGAAAAGCAAAGTAAAGAGCCATCAGTCTCAGACCATTGCTGTTGTCTGGCAGTAACACAGACTGTGAAACTGAAGTGCCGGTCACTCGTCTGGTCTTTTCCGGTGGTAGGGAAACATCAGCTGCGATGGATTGGGAACTCCTCTCTCTCTCTTTTTCTCTCTCTCCCTCTCTCTCCTCTCTCTCTCTCTCTCTCTATCCACACACACACACACACACACACACACACACACACACACACAACACACACACACACGCACACACACATACACAGAGCGGCTTACACATATACACATACGCACATAAGCAGGGGCCTTCACACCATATTTACGCGCGCGCGCACAC
>CM065743.1:29143776-29163776 GCA_033310375.1 Conus canariensis
CGGTTTGGTATGGCGCGGGTATCCTAATTCAATAATATAGGTTAATATTGTTACTACATTGCGGGAGATTTGTGGGTGTGTGCTTATGCCTTGGGTGATTGTGCGGAGAGATAGCTGTCCTGTCCCATTGGTCTTCTTTGGAATCGAAACATAGTAACTATTGTGGACGTGACAATATTACTGAGAATGTGTGTTGGAAGGTGTATCATGAAGCAGCTCTTTTGTATACCGTTGTGTAAGAAGTGTAACTTAGTGGTGTAAACAGAGTGAGATGGTGATAGGTATAACTCGCTTATGGAGCTAGTAGGCTCTGGGGTGCGTAAAGAAAATCCTGGGAATGAGTGAACTAAGGGGTTACCGTAATCAGTGATGTAGCTATGTATATCTACGGTTGGAGGGTAACAGTTATGTCAAGTGCAGGTGAGGGCGCATTCCCACGATCCTGTGGCCCGGTACACCAGGCGGGTCAGGGCCGTTTTAGTCGGGGAGCTGCGGACAGCCAGTTGCTGGTATTCCTGTCCCTGACTGTCCGGCGATCGTCGCAGGTGCCTGCAGTTACCCCACCTGCACTCCCCATCCTGCTGTGCCCAGCTATAAACGCACAGTTGGATACTCAGAGGGAAGACCCCATGGTGTGTTCGTGTGACAGCTTGTTCAGTGTTAATCATTTTTGACAGAATGTGCTGATTTGATGTGTATCAGAGAGAATTCTTTCCACCAGGATTTATCATTCTTTCGTGAATTCAGTAGATCTTATTTTCTTTTTGAAAGAGTAAACTTATTTATAAAATATAGTGTTTTAATTTGTATACAGGTGTCGTCGATTGAACAGATAATTGTGCTTTTTCCTCATAAATTTTAAGCGATGTTAATCAGTGTGGTATTTGTATCTAGGACTTAGATATGATAGCTGAGGTCCTGATTGGCTCCAGTAGTCGCTGGACCCTATAACACTAACTAACTACTATCCTGCTGTGCCCCGGACTGTTGTCCAGTCCTTCCCCTTTCCAATGCTACACCCTTTTCCCTTCTCCCATCCGGTCGGGTCTTCACGGCCTGGCCATTAACGTCGCAGTTGCTGCTGACGCCGTTGCTGCTGTCGTCGCTGTCTGTGTCGCCGTTGCTGTGTCGCTGTAACTGCTGGCGCCGTTGCTGGTGTCACTGTTGCTGCTGGCGTCGTTGCTGGTGTCGCTGTTGCCGCTGGCGCCGTTGCTGCCGTCGCCGTTGCTGTGTTGCCGTTGCTGTTATCGCCGTTGCTGTTGGCGTCGGTGCTGTTGTCGCCGCCGATGCTGATCCCCCGTATCACCGACTTCTCACTCTGTGACCGCCGCCAGTGAGGTGTGTCGTCGCCGCTGTGGGTGTGTTTCTCTGTGGTTGGTGGCAGTCGTCACTGTCGCCGTTGTGTTGGCGGTGACTGTGAATGCCACTGATATTGTGGGAGCCCTGGGTGTCCCTGTCATATCACACATCTTCGGCTCCGGCAGGCAGATTCGTCTGGGCACCGTCGCCGTCGTGTGGCCTTTTTTTTTTTTCTTAGTTGAGTTTTTTTTTTTTTTTTTTTTTTTGTGACAATGAAACACCTGAAGACATTAGGTTTGGATGTGCATACATGAAGGATGGATGTTGATTAAAAAGGGTATGACTGAAGGGATGAATGTGCGCAGTGAAGTATATGCAAAATGGATATAGTAATATGAAGTTAGTATAGATTGGTGGTTGTTGTTGTTGTTGTTGTTGTTTTTTTGTGGGGGGGGGGGGGGGGGGGGGGAAAGTTGTGGTCATGAAAAGGATTGACTTTTGTTACGCTATGTGTAATATACTGCTGGCCTACGTCCGGCTTAGCGTTCCGTGACTGTTTGTTTGTTTGTGTTTTTTTGTTTTGTGTTTTTCTGTTTTTCATATAAGCCTATTGTAAATCTGAAGAACATCATAAGAGATAGTTTGTACAAATTATCATCATTTGAACTGCCATCATGCACGGATGTGTCCATAGTAGTACTTCCAACATGAGGTTATCGAGGGGAAAAGAGACGCGGAGGTAAGCAAAAGAAGAAAAGAGGAAACACGCGGTGAATTGGAGTAGCAAGCCGTTCGCAGAAACACAAACACTAGCACACAACTGACCGGAACGGAGCGAACCGGTGCGCCAGTCCCCCCGGCGGCGAACCCACTTCTCTACCCAGAGTTAGGGGACCAAGGCTAGGCATGGCAAGGCAAGGCAGTTGTTCCTCAGTAATTCCATGTGTACGTGTTGGCACGAATACATTCCATGCGTGCACATGTGCATACACGTACACGTGTGAGCATGCGCTGGAACACGCGCGTGCGCATATGCACAGATACGCACGTCCATAAGCAGGTACAAGTACCCGTACCCCCCCCCCCCCCTTCACTCTGTCTTTCTCTCTCTTCTCAACCCCCCACTCCCCCCCCCCACCCCTCTATCTCTCAGACGGCCAGACAGGGCCATAGACCGATAAAAAAAGTAAGAGGATAGCTAGATATATTGTTTCCAATTTTGACAGAGCTCATCCAACTTTAAATGTCAGGAAATCATATCAAGGAAAGGGGTTTTCAATCTATACCTCAGAAAAATGAGTATGCAATACTGAAGGCTTTGACTTACATACACATCAATTGCTTTCTATAAAGTTTTACTTTGTGTTGATTCCAAATCTGTTTTACAATCACTAGAGCGTTGGTAGTGCAAAGCTAGAAAAATATTTGCTTTTTTGAAATAAAACATCTACTGCATTGTTTAATAACTGTAGGCATAAGAATTTTTTGTTGGGTCCCATCTCACTGTGGTATAAAGTGGAATGAAATGGCAGCCAGTCTTGCAAAAGAAGGAGCAAATAGAAACGCTGAAAATTTATCAAACAATTCCTTAGATTTGTCCTCTTGTGAATTAATCCATATTATGGAAAATATATACATGAGCAGAATTTTAGTCCAAAATTTACATCATGCCCAAGACACATTGTTAGACTAATTCATAAATTAAAGCTGAATCCTTGGAACACTAAATATTCTCATGGTATTACTTGTGTCTGCAGAGAAAACATTTCTGTACATCATCATTTGTTTGAATGCTCAGTACTGACCTCGTTCTGTCAGGAGAAAGGTATTGAGATGACTAAATCTGACAATGTCAATACTGTCTTATATGCTTCATAATGTTGCTGAAATTGCCATGGTTATTTCGCAGTCACAGGTTGCAAAATGTTCATAAAGATCAACAATTTTGTGTACCACTAGGGTATTTCATGTATGTAAATATGCATATATCAATTGTGGGTTTGAAAGTACTAGGGTGGGTGATAAGTTAAGTGTAGAGGGCTTTTCTTTTTCTTTTTCTTATAAATAAGTGTCTAATATCATCTGGCGATGACAATACATTAAATAAACCACTGAATTGAACTGAACCATCCCCTGGAGAACAATCTCTTACCCACAGATTTTGCTAAGTCTGAAGAGCCCTACACTTTCGAGCCGCCGTCGCAGCCTTAACAACCCACGACAACAGATGACGTACCGTCTACGTCTGTTTGTGCAGAATCGTGTCTGAAGCCAAAAACAGCATGCACCCGATATGGCCGTAAAATCAAAGGTCTAAGATCTGTGAAGTGACAGTTTAATTTGCAACAGCTGTCATTGTCCATTGAACTCAAGAACGGGGAATGCGAGATTTGCTTTTGTGACTGTAATTTGTGTTCCAGCCTCACTTACCCGATGACGATATTGTATGCGTCATAAAATGATATGACGTCGGGGCCTTGGCTTGAAATAGTAAGTTGGTGTTTCCAAGCTTGGCGACTTTACTGTTTTACTCGTAGATCTAACATCATCATTACTATCATCATTTTTCATGAAAAAAGGAAGACATACTTGTTTTCAAAGTCTGAAATTGTTAAAGGAAGGATCGGCGAGCAAGGTTTTGAAACTCCGTCTTCCTCTTGTGGGCCATCGAGTCAAGTGTTTCCTGGCCTGTCGTGTATTGTGTTACTCAAAGTTCTATCTTGAAGGAGAATACGGCTCAAAGAATGTCGGTTTGAGTCTCTCTCTTTCTTTCTCTCTCTCTCTGTCTCTCTCTCTCTCTCTCTCTCTCTCTCTCTCTCTCTCTCTCTCTCTCTTCAAAGTTTGCATGAGTGAATATACCCCTTTCTTCATCAGGAAGAATTAGAAAGTAAATGACTGGACAGTGTATACGGTTGCAGCAACGCCAATGTCACAACAATTTCTGCTCGACTTTTTGGTGCATGGAAGACATATTCGACTTAAAGCTTTGAAACAAACCACAGAGAACTATTGCATCGCAAGAACAAGTGGTCGTCGCTCTGCTTTGTCCACAGAAATGCAACAACCTTGCCTGAATGTTCTTGCTGCAAGGCTTATGTGTGCCGATGTGTTAGGCGACTTAAACAGAAAACTATTAAATAGATACAGCGTGCCTCTTACAACACACACACACACACACACACACACACACACACACACACACACACACTAACCACGAGTGTGCTCATGCTCTGATTGATCCAGATTGATTCCAAGACACTCTAGGGTTGTTTCCAGTGTGCTATCATAACAAATACAAACAAACAAACAAAAACATCAACACCTGCGACTGAGGAAGCAACCAGGATGACAGGTGACAGACTACGAACAGACATCAGTTGTGTATATTTTCGACTTCCATATTTTGATGCGCGCGAGTGTGCGCGTTTGTGTCTATGTATGTGTGTGTGTGTGTGTGTGTGTGTGTGTGTGTGTGTGGGTATTTTGACATGTGTGTGTATGTGTGCGTGCGCGCGCGCGCGTGTGTGTGTGCGTACGTGCGTGCGTGCGTGCGTCCGTGCATGGGCGCGCAAGTGTGTGTGTGTGTGTGTGTGTGTGTGTGTGTGTGCCCGTGCGCGCGCACGTGTGTGTGTGTGTGTGTGTGTGTGTGTGTGTGTGTGTGTGTGCGCGCGCGTGCGCACGTGTGCGTGCGTGCGCGCACGCGTATATGTGTGTGCGTGTATGTGTGTGTGTGTGTGTGTGTGTGTGTGTGTGTGTGTGTGTTTGTGTGTGTGTGTGTGTGTGTACGTGCGTGTGTGTGTACGTGTGTGTGTGTGTGTACGTGTGTGTGTGTGTGTGTGTGTGTGTGTGTGTGTGAGAGAGAGAGAGAGAGAGAGAGAGAGAGAGAGAGAGGGAGAGAGTTCGTGTGTGTGTGTTTCTGTGTGTGTGTGTGTGTGTGTGTGTGTGTGTGTGTGTGTGTGTTGATGTGCGTTTTGACACACGTTGAGTGTGTGTGTGTGTGTGTGTGTGTGTGTGTGTGTGTGTGTGTGTGTGCGTGTGTGTGTTAACGCGTTCACGGACACGTTTTCATGCATGCATATGTATGTGCGTGTGCGTGCGTGAGCGCGCTCGTGCGTGCGTGCTTGTGTGCATGCGTGCCTGCATGCGTTCGTGCATGCGTGTGTGTGTGTGTGTGTGTGTGTGTGTGTGTGTGTGTGTGTGTGTGTGGAATCCATGAGAATCAATGGACTCAAAGAAGAGGAGAACGAAGATCTGGTGGAGAAAGTGATGGAGTTGGGGAAGAAAGTTGGGGTAGATCTAGAAATCAAGGACATCTCTGTTGTGCATAGAACTGGCCTAAAAAAACAAGAAAGCCCCAAGACCAGTGCTGGTGAAGTTCACTTCACGAAGAAGCAAGGCGAACCTCATGATGAGGAAGAGAGATCTGCCCAAGCATGACATGAAAGGAGTTTACCTGAACGATGAACTGACACCCCTACGCTTCAAATTATTCAAAATTTGTAAGGCAGCACCTGGTGTGGACAGGGTATCCACTACCCATGATGGCAAAATTGTTTGTCAGCTGAAGGCCGCCCCTGGGAGGAACAGCAGTGGCAGTGCGGGATCTTCCGGCAGCAACGCGGTGTACGTAGAGTCACCTGACGACCTTTTCCGGATCGGTGTGACGAAGGTAGACTACACGGCGCTTGGGCTTCAGCACTTCATCTGCACCAGCTAGGGGTTTGCCGGAGGTCGTAGTGATTCATCTGACTCATGTGTAGTCTCAACGTTATGTGCTTGTAGCTGTACTCATTCTTCATCTTGTCTATGTGTTGGTAATTGTTTCTATTCTTCCAATCAATCTTCTGATGAGCGATCATCTAGTGTGGTAACTTCATCTGTGAATCCCTTTTGCTTGCAAACTTGCGTTTCTAATTGTGATGTCAACGATGATTATGTTCTTGATATGGATGTGGATCACACTGTTCGCCATGATCGTGAGCTGGCTTTTGTATCTTTAAATGTGTGTGGATTGCGTTCCCGTCTCCAGTGTTTGGAATTTGTGAACTATATTCAACTATTCGACATTGCCGTTTTCCTTGAGACTAAAACTGATGACCAAGATGCTTTATTTATCTCTGATTGCTTCAGTGACTGGGGATATGACATTAAACTGTTTAACAGAAAATGCCTGTCTAATCGACGTTCTGGTGGTATTGGAATAGCCATCAAAAGCAAGCTATCTACGTATGTGGAGATTTTACCTTATTCTGGTGGATGTGTGGCTTGGTGTCTATTAAAAAGATCATTGTCAGGTTATGATAAAGACTGTCTGATTGGTGGCGTATACATTCCTCCCGAAGGTTCAGTTTATAGCAGTGTTGAACTGTTTGATGTGATTGAGACGGAATTGTTATCATTACAAGATAAATATAAGGATTGTTATGTTTTGTTGTTGGGCGATTTTAATGCTTATACCAAAAGTATGAATGATTTTATTGATATGAATCAGTTCACTCAGTCTGTGTTCTCTGATGTTCTCTGTGACATGAGCGAAGATAATTTCCAACCTTGTCAAAGATCATCTCAAGATAAGCAGAGGCCTAATAATTATGGTTATCGTCTCTTAGATTTATGTAAATCACTGTCAATATACATTTTTAACGGAAGAATTGGTTCAGATGCTGGTATTGGAACATGCACATGTAAAGGAAGCACAGTTGTTGATTACATCATTGGTTCTAGATATTTGATGGAAAATGCAAGTAAGTTTAAAGTTGATGTTTTTGATGCGTTGTTCTCTGATGTGCATTGCCCATTATGCCTGTCTCTTCCAGTTAAAACCTGTTTTGTTTTCAATGAACCTAATGGTACTAAACACTCTCTGCATCAAAGGTATGATGGTGCAGAGATTAGAAGATGGGATAACAACAAATGTAATGAATATAAAGAACATTTAGCAAATTACAATGTTGATGAAATTGTAACTTTATTTGAACAAGGCACGATATCAATCAGTGAAATGAATAAGCGGTTTTCGTCAATTCTTGTTGATTCAGCGAAGGATACGTTTGGTACTTACTCTAATACTTACAATAATAGATATTCAATGAGGCAGAATCAAAGCTGGTTTGATAAGGAGTGTAAGGTTTCTCGAAGCCAGTACTTTAAAGCAAAGCGTAAAGTTAAATGTTCAAATACTGTGCCTAATCTAAATAATCTTGCTGCTAAAAGCAAAGAATATAAAAATGTTTTGAGACGATCTGAAAGAAGAGCAACGAGAAAATGGCATAGAGAATTGCGAGCTTTAAAAACTAGAAATCCAAGGGATTATTGGAGGAAAATTAAAGGCAAAAAAGCTTCATCGTGTCCTATACCTCTTGAAGAGCTTAAAAATCATTTCCAGTCCCTTAATCAAAATACTGGATGTAATGATATCTTTTTTAGTAATGAAGTATCTGAAAGAAATATCAATCTAGACATTCTAAATGATTCAATTACTGAGGATGAAATTGAAAGAGTCATTAAATGTTTAAAGAATAATAAAGCAGCAGGAGTTGATTTAGTGAGGAATGAATATATAAAGAATAGTGTTCCTTATATGACAAAGTTTTATTGTTTATTGTTTAATCGTGTTTTGGATTCTGGTATTATACCAGAAGATTGGGTGACAGGGTTAATTGTACCACTCTATAAAGGCAAAGGAGATCAACAAGACTGCAATAACTACAGAGGGATAACACTGTTGAGTTGTGTAGGCAAATTATTCACGTCAATTCTGAATAGCAGACTTACTTATTTTGTTGAAATAAATGGACTTATTTCAGAAAACCAAGCAGGTTTTAGACACATGCATTCAACGCTTGACCATGCTTTTGTTCTTAAATCATTGATTGACATGTTTGCAATCAACAATAGAAAATTATACTGTGCTTTTATTGATTACAGAAAGGCATTTGATTCTATTTGGAGGGATGCTTTATGGCACAAACTGATGAGTCAAGGCATATCTGGGAAAATACTGCACGTTGTAATCAATATGTATGATCAAATAAAATCGTGCATTTTTCTAAATGGTCAAAAATCAGAGTTCTTTGGCAGTTTTAGGGGAGTTCGTCAAGGAGAAAACCTTTCACCCTTACTGTTTTCATTATTTTTGAATGATCTACAACAGTTCCTTATTGACAATAACTCTTCTACTTTAGAATATGATTTAACGCAAGAGTTGAAACTTGAAAAGTTTATTAAATTGCTTGTATTGTTATATGCTGATGATACAATTTTATTGGCAAATTCTAAATCAGCTTTGCAAATAGAACTTAATGCCTTACATATATATTGCACGCAATGGCAGTTAGAAGTAAATCCAAAGAAAACAAAAATAGTTGTCTTTCATGGTCGAAATAGTATGCGTGAAATTTTTTTCTTTGGGAATGAAAAAATAGAGGTTCTTAATTCAATGAAATATTTAGGCATCGAGTTCAGCAGAACAGGTTCTTTTTACAAAGCAAAAACATGTGCTTATAATCAGGCTCTCAAGGCAATGTTTTCATTATTACAAACTGCAAGAAAACAGAAATTGCCAATTGATGTTTGCATACAATTATTTTATTCCATACTTGTACCTGTGTTGTTGTATGGTTGTGAAATTTGGGGTTATGAAAATGTTGATATATTAGAAAAGTTACAGTTACGTTTTTTAAAGTATTTATTTAGATTAAATAAAACTACAATGACTTCAATGATTTATGGTGAAACCGGAATCTATCCTTTATCTGTACTGATTAAAGTGAGAATGATAAGGTTCTGGGCTAACTTAGTTGTTCCTGATTCTAAGAAGTATTCAAACAAAGTATATAATATCTTACATGAACTATATACAAAAGGAATTTTCGTTTCACCATGGCTTAGTTATGTTAAAAGCATTTTATTTGAAACTGGTTTTGATTGTGTTTGGGAATCTCATTCATTCACAAACAGAAGTAACTTATGTAAGTGTGTTAAAAAGGAGTTGCAAAATAATTATGCTCGTGATTGGCGCAGTTCTCTTGAAAACAGCAACAAGTGTGTATTCTATAAAAGTGTAAAGACTGTCTTTGGAAAAGAACATTATATTTCTACCTTACCAGATATTTATAATGCTGAGCAATTAAGTAGTGGGGGAAAACAAGTGCAGGCTAACAATTCTTCAGTCGTTATAGTAATGACTTGGCAAAGATTTGAACTTTATATATTAAAAAAAAAAAAAAAAAAAAAAATTGAAGATGAAGAAATCGGGGGAATATATTATAAATATGAGAAGCCCTTCGCTAGCTGCCTGAGGGAACCATCGTAATCCCTCTCAAAGGCACATTTATTCGTAATGCCTGCTCCTAGGCCTTTCGTCCGCTGGATCGGACTCATCAGGGAGACACGGCTGATTGTGTCTGTGCTCTTGGTGTCAAATAGAGACACACCACAGTCCATAATTATGTGGTGTTCTCACCACCAAGGGTTCAAAAAAGAATCCAACAGCACCCTCAAAGCAGCCAGCGAAGGGTAGTAAATGGAACAAAACAAAAGTGTGGAGAGGAAAAAAGTGGCTGAAAAACTAAAAGCATTATTCAAACAGTATAAAATGTAGGGGACAATCTTTGAGCCTATGCTTGAGGATCCATTCAAGGATGCAAGGGAGATCAAAAGATACGGAACAGTCTGAGTGGTCAGCTCTGCTGTTCAATAACCCAAGCATTCTGAGAGGCTAAGAATTGTACAGAACAACCTTTACTTGGATCTCCTAAGAGATGCAATCTCCCACTGACCAAACAATATAATGCTGAACAATTAAGTAGTGGGGGAAAACAAGTGCAGGCTAACAGATATTTATGTTATATCTTTGTTTAAATTTAGATGTAGTAACCATAAACTGCAAATTGAAATTGGAAGACACTATAATGTTCCAAGAGAATTGCGTATTTGTCGTAACTGTGAAATGGGTGAAATTGGAGATGAATTTCATTGCTTCATGGAATGTCCAAAATATAATGAACTTCGTGAAAAATTCATCCCTAAAAAATATCTAAAACCAAAGTCTGTTTTCAACTTTTGTAATTTATTTCAAAAAGGAAGACGCATTTGTTTGAATATTAGTAAGTTTCTAAAAAATGGGAAGATTGTTTAATGAGATCATTACAGTTCACCAGAATTCAGCATTTCGCAACTATGTTCACACATTGTTCTGAGTGAGTTTCGTATTTCTCTTTGTTACATTTGTATCCTCCATGCCCCAACAGGGGTCAAAGGATTAAATTTGAATTGAACTGAATTGAATTGAATTGTGCTCGCGCTCGTGTGTGTGTGTGTGTGTGTGTGTGTGTGTGTGTGTGTGTGTGCGTGCGTGCGTGCGTGCGTACGTGCGTGCATGTGCGCGCGCGCGCGTATGTGTGTGTGTGCGTGTGTGTGTGTGTGTGTGCATCCCTGTGAGTGCGCGCGTGCGATTGCGTGTGCACTCTCGCGCGTGTGTCTATTCGCCCGCGCAGGCGGTTTAATGTGCGTGCCTCTTTGTGTGTGTGTGTGTGTGTGTGTGTGTGTGTGTGTGTGTGCATGCATACGTAAGTGTATACCCCCTCCCCGCCACTCTGTCTCTGTCTGTCTGTCTGTCTGTCTGTCTCTCCCTCTGTGTGTGTGTGTGTGTGTGTGTGTGTGTGTGTGTGTGTGTGTGTGTTACGCGCGCGCGCGCGCGTGTGCCTGCGTGCGCGTGCTTGCGTATGGTTGAATTCTTATTGGCATGTGTACGGGGGTGCTCGAGTGTATATGTGCGTCCGCATGTTTGCGCGTTGTTGAATTTCTATTGGCATGTGTACGGGGGTGCGCGAGTGTGTGTGTGTGTGTGTGTGTGTGTGTGTGTGTTTGCATGCGCATACGTGCTCACATGTATTGCTGCATGTGTATGTGCTTCCTCCACTATCCATCCACACTCCCACATCCACTTCACCCATGCCAACCTTCGGCATGTCCTTATCCGCTTCGTTTACCGCATCAAGGTCCTGTCTTTTAAAAGGTGGTGTCCGTGAAGTCTACCTTCAATGAGTTGTAGACGATCACGTGCGGGAATCGTGTCGTAAACTGTCATTTGAATGAAGCACGGGAGTAGTTCCCCTTGATTTTCTTTTTGATGTGAAAAGATTTGTATTTCAAACTGCACTTTTAAAAGTAACAGTTCAAAGCGGAACAAAATGACACGCAGAGGAAGCAGCATTGTATCATAAACGTCAGACAGTTAAAGGGACATCACTCGAAACTCAAAACCGAAGCTGTTTGGAACAGAAGTGTCTGCATCACTGAATAAATAATCGAATTTCCGTTTCTCCAGTTGTTTACCAGTCTTTTCATTGTAAAAAAAAAACTTCCCATCTGCATCCACTCTTCCCTCCATTGTTTCACAAGAAGCTGTATAGCAGAAATGACCGAGCCTTTGCCGGCACCCTTGCTGATGTTGAACACCAGCTTTACAGAGAAAACACCACTGACAAGTGGTGGCAGCCAGGTGACTTTTTCTTCACCCAGTCTCCTGCATGAAGTCACTCGTTTATCGTGGCTGATAGTGCCCCCTGTGTTGCTGGTGTTGGGATGTTTCGGCAACGTGATGATCATTGTGGTGATGCGAGCAAACCGGCCTTCAGAATCCACTAGCTGTCTGTCTGTGTACTTCATTGCACTGGCTGTGTCCGATCTCTTTGTTCTCTGGATCAATTTGCTGTGGAACTGGCCAGAAAGGGCTTTGGACACCCCTCTCTTCTACTTCCATCAAATGTCTTGCACAATCCCCTTCTTCGGCGCGTACATGTCCTCGATGTCGTCAGCATGGTTTCTGGTGGCTCTGACGTGTCAGCGAATGTTGTCGATAGTCCTGCCGCATCGCGTGGATCTTTTGTGCACGGCGAGGAGGGGGAAGTTCATCACAGCCGCCATCATAACCGTTTCCTGTGCGGCGAGCGTGCACATCTTTGTCCATTATCGTGTAGAGTACGTCCAAGGAGGGTACCCAGCATGCGTCAGCTGGGACAAACATGCAGCAAACGTATTCGGGCTCGCCTACCTCTGTTCGACTTCAGTGATTCCCTTTCTACTCCTGGTTGTGGCGAACTCTGTTCTGATTTACGGAGTGATGCAATCCGTGAAGATGGCAGGTAAAAGGGCGGGGCGTGGTGACAGCCACACCTCCCCACGGCCGGCCGGAGTGTCTTCTATGAACATCACCTTGATTCTGACTTCCACGGCGTTCCTTCTGCTGACGTTACCGTCGTGTGTCTTGTGGGTGTACTTTGAAATCATCGGATACTACGAGGGTCAGGTTGATGACGCAGCTGTGAGGGAGCGGCTGGCCTCTGTGGAGAGCGTGTGTTTATTGCTGTGGATGAGCAACAGCGTGGTCAACTTTTACATCTACATTTTGAGCGGCAGGAAACTGCGACAGGAGGCCAAACGATACCTGTGCCTTTGTTTCGAAGAAAAGCAGGGACACATGTTTTACGCTTCGCAATAAGATAAGTATTTACTCACAAGCGCGCACACGCACGCATGCTCTCCCTCCCACCCCCCCCCCTCTCTCTCTCTCTCTGTCTCTCACTTCCCCTTCCTCTTCCGCGCGCGCGCGCGCGCGCGCGCGCACGCACGCACACGCACACACAACAGACAGACAGACAGACACACACACACACATACACAACACACACACACACACACACACACACACACACACACACACACTTACACATGTAAATTAAAATTTACGCAAGATGTGCACTTCATGTACGTTAATTTTGCTCGTGATTCACATATACGTACTTTGGTTAGATCTTTTTCGTGCATTTTTTTAAAAATAAAGAAACGTCTAAAGGACGTACTTGTGGACAATATGGACGGACTTGTGTACAAAAAGGACGAACTTGTGTACAATAAGGACGAACTTGTGTACAATAAGTGCTGTGTGCATGTAACTGTACACCATTCCCTTGTTACAATGTCATTAAAAAGACTCCCCTTTTCTCCTCCTCCTCCCTCCTCCTCTTTTTTCTTCTTCTTCTTCTTCTTCTTCTTCTTCCTCTTCGTTCGCCAAGGCGTAGGTCTATGCTGATGGTTTCCCTGCCAACTGGTGAGTGTTGACAGTAAATGAATCTCTCTCTCTCTCTCTCTCTCTCTCTCTCTGCTCTTCTCTCTCTCCTCCTCTCTCTCTCTCTTTCTCTGTCTGTCTGTCTGTGTGTCGGTCTGTCTGTCTGCCTGACTATCTATCTATCTATCTATCTATCTATCTATTATCTATTATTATATATGTGTGTGTGTGTGTGTGTCTCTCTCTCTCTCTCTCTCTCTCTCTCTCTCTCCCCCCCCCCTCTCTCTCTTTCTCTCTCCGTCTATCTGTCAGTCTGTATGTCTGTCTGTTTGTCTGTCTAACCGTCAGTCTATTTGTGTCTGCCTCTGTGTGTGTGTGTCTGTCAGTCTGTCTGTCGGTTTGTTTGTCTGTCTGTCTGACTATCTGTCTATCTGTCCGTCTGCCGCTCTCTCTCTCTCTCTCTCTCTCTCTCTCTCTCTCTCTCTCTCTCTCTCTCTCTCTCTCCATACTTACATACGTACATACATACACACATACATCAATTAAGGAATAGATAAACAAATGAACAAATTGGTAATGATGATGATGATGATAGTACTAATAACAATAACAGTAATAACGATTAGGTCAGGTCTGATGATAGATCTGCTACCGGTAACCGGCATTCCAGTACTACCTGCCACAGGCTCGATCGTCGGCAATTAAACCGGAACCCACACCAGCTCTCAGGAGGATGGTGAGGAGGGTGGCTAGACACCCTGGTGGAAATAAATAAAAGAGCCATCAAAGGGCACACAGCTCTGGAGAGCTATTCACGGCCATCTAGCTAAGGCAGTAAACCCTGATTTAAAAAAAAAAAATCCGGAGGGAACCCCTAAGGCGGTTGCATGGCAAATTTTGTCACCTTCCGGCAGCTCCTGCGACCGCGTTGGCACGAAAATGTAACAGCTCTGCTGGATCCGTCAGCGAGGGTGATGAGGGCAAGCTGCATGGGCACCGTCTGTCCTCCATATTACAATGCCCAGGCTTATATCCGTCCATCCATCCACAGTCACTCACTTGCACCTGCGACCTGGAGAGGACACTCCAGTTTCGCTACTTCCGTCAGCTTGTTCAGGGGCATGTGACATGACCTCTGTGTCCAGAGAACAGGAACACTGTGACCGTAACAAACCTTGAACCACATCAACGGTCTCCAGTGTGCTGCAGCATTGGAGGGTGTCCCCAACGTGAACGACAACGTTGAAGACGAAACGAAACACACACACACACACACACACACACACACACACACACACACACACACACACACACACATACACACACACACACACACACACAGAGATACACGCATGCACGCACGCACTCGCGCGCACACACACACACACACACACACACACACACACACACACACACACACCACACACACACACTGCAGCCCATTTACTGTAGCCCCTTTAGCCACCACCTCCCTGTTGTCACTGTGTTCACCGGTAGATGTCAACTGTTGATTAAAATCATCATTCAAGCAGAACGCAGAGCATTGCCATGGACCGTCATCATCAGCGTCACCAGTGAAGGTGTGGTGAACAATGATGTAACTGGCATTGGCGGCTTCACAGCTACACTCACTGCTGAAGGGCGTGCACCATGCGATGTCATACAGTATACAGCTGTCGTAAAGTAAATCAGTAAACGGCTCTCTTGAAGGTAACTCTAGTAGCATCGGAAGGCAGTATGCACGTATAGAGGTAGTCCTCTCTAGGCAGGTAACACCTCAAGGTGATGGTGGAGCCCAGGGGCCAGTCTTGGGCAGGGCAGTGCAGATACTGAGTCCACACAAGTCCTGAAATGGGGGCCGGAATAGCTCAGTTGGTAGAGCGCCGGACTCGTGATCCTGGGGTTACGGGTTCGAATTTCGGTACACGGGGATTTTTCCCTCGGAGTTAACATTGGTTCTGACTCCATTCCCCATACAGTCCTTCGAATGAGACTATAAACCGAGGTTCCGTGTGTGAACGCACGCACAACATCTTGCACACACGTAAAATCCCATCACCGACTTACGGAAGAGAAGGCCAGTTTGGCCGTTGGTATGGATGACACGTTACACATAACATGCACCTTCCCCGAAGATGGAGTATGGCTGCCTTAATGGCGGGATAAGAAACGGCCATACACACAAAACTCCACTGCCTGTCTATACAGGCAGTGTCCGCAGGAGTATCAGCCTGCGTACGCAGAAAGAAAGAAAGAAAGAAAGGAAGTCCTGAAACATTGGATAGCTAGGAAATGATGTTCAATGTGTTGTTTTACAACACCAACACCTATATGATCATTGACATTTGGTTTTGCATGGGCTATTTGATTCCACTGCCCATTGTAAAGTTTGCGGTTGAAGCAAAACTGTATCAGAGCTAAGAATTTGTAAATATGGTCGATGGTATAGTAGCTTCTTTTAAATCCCGCTTGATATTTCCCCTGTAATGTCTTGCAGTTCAATCCATTTTTTTGGATCCTTTAGTTTATGATCGAACTATATACTTCACCGCTTGTATCGCATAGCGATATTGCTCTGTAGTTATTCAGATCGCCTGTATTGCCTTTTTAAAAAATAAAGGTAGCACAATACTTTCTGTCCAGTTATCTTGGAATATCCACTTATCAAACACTGTATGAAAAAGTCAATAATTTGATCACCCGCATATTTTAACATTTCACCAGTAATTCCATCTGGACCAGCAGATTTACCAATCTTTAACTTCCTCATCGCCAGCAAACTTCGTGTTTAGATATCGGGCGGTTGATAGAAACATTCATCGTTATATTCAGAACTGAAAACATCTTCGCACCCTACTCATACAAGTATCTTCAGTTTGTAAACTTGTTTCCAGCAACTGTTTAAAATGATGGTATCAATCATCGATTGTTAAATTGTTACGTGGTTGTTTTCTTTTCGAAGAAATTTTATGCACATTTTCCGAAAAATAACTTTTGATCATTTTCTGACGCGACTAACAATCCCAATGATTGGTCATTATGTTGTCGTTCTTTAAATTCTAGGAAATTCTTGTACGCTCTCCTAGCTCTGCAGTAAGCGTCACGATCAGTATCACCCAAGATCTGTCGAAATCTTTTTAGCTAGGAGGAAAAAGGCTCAAACTGACCTGAATGCGGTAGCTGGTCCTAAAGGTGAGGTTGGATTTCCCGACGTTTCGGACCCTAGGCCCTTCTTCATAGGGAGACAAGTAAAGAATGAAGAAGAGAAGAGAGCAAAACCGAGACAGAGGTCAAACTACAAACAGTGAGAAGTTATCAAGAGGAAAAGGCAAAGAAGAAAAAGGTGAACATTATTGACAGGAGAAAAGGATGGTTGAACAGTTGTTAAAAAAAAAAAAATAAATAAATTAAAAAAAAAAGGGGGGGGGGGGGAGGGAGAGGTCAGTTTGACCCTTTTTCCTCCTATTTGAAGTCCTGCAGTCAAGATCGTTTCCTCTTCATCTTTTTAACTATCTTTTCGCTTTTGATTTACTCGGGTTACATTCTGTGTCATACCAATCACTTTGTTCATTGTTATTGTTCAGAGATAATTGTTTTTTCATACCACCGGCGTAAGTTTTAATACATATCACAAATATATTCTGGGCCTCATTAGAGTCATTATCGATCATATGAATAGCATCTTCAAGAAATGACAGTACTCTATCCAAATGCATTGCGTAAACATATGTTTGCTCAAAAGAAGGGTTCCGCACAAAGTTTTTAATAACATCACATTCCAATTCGATATTCGCAGACACAGGATTACAATTTTGCACTCCAAAATGAAATTCGACAGGCAAATGGTCAGATTCCAATCTCTCAGATACAAGTAAACTACAAGAAGCCAAGACAACCGAAAACAATTCTCGAAAAAATAGAAAAAATAAGTCATTTACACTACACCCTGATTCAGAAATGTAGGTGCAGTGCCTATCAAGATCACCATCACAAACTCCATTGAGTATACACAGTCCAAGCAAAGTGCACATATTCAGCAAACATTTTCCATAGTTACTCAGCATTTTATGAGGATTTTCTTTCCAAGCACTTAGAACAGTTCCTAAAATCAGCACTACAATTATTATGCTTGTAGAAAACATCTTGAGAAATATTAGCAGTTCCGCTGTTTAGGTCGCTAGCCAAAATCACATGCACATCATTCAGAGAGAGAGAGAGAGAGAGAGAGAGAGAGAGAGAGAGAGAGAGAGAGAGAGAGAGAGAGAGAGCGAGCAAGGGTCTAGGATGAAGTCGTAGCTGGCATGAAACGGTGATACTGTTGGCTGTGGCAAAATGTGATGCACGTATACATTTAGGAAGAAGAGACAAGGAAATTCGCATGAAACAGTTGCACTCTTTGCTTCGACTTGTACGATGGACCACTGCAGTCGACCGCATAGGGAAGAGAATGACAGTTTCCATTGAGCAATCACCTTGGTTTCTTCAGCAGTTTGTTGTGGACCAGTGCTGTGGCACGAGTGGGAAAGAGAATGAGTGTTGAATGGGATAGTTTCATTGTTACTTCCCCCCCCCCCCCTGCTACTTTCAAGGTGAGGTGATAGAAGGCGGGAACTGAAACAAATTCTGAAAAGAATTGTTAGTTGTTCCGCAAGGCAGTACGGACAAACTGATTACAGGAGAAGACAAGACACTTGTCTTGTAATCCGTTTGTCCATATTGTCTTTCGGAATCACTAACATTTCTTTTTAAAAAGGTTTTCCCCTGCAAACTTCATATGCAAATGTGTAAGAAGACTGAATCTCCCACTGAGCTTTTATTATTTGTTGTCATTGTAACCAAATGTTGAGCTGCAGGATGATATTTTTGACAGATACATTGTTAATTTTTTTTAATCTATTTTAAACATCAACGCAAAACAAAACAAAATGACACAAATCATTTAATGGGGTAAATTGTCCGGCTGTATGGAATGAAACACTCTTGTTAATGAATCACTTTTTACATATATTAATGAATCACTTTTTACATAGACATCACTGAGCTCCTAACAGTTTCAGAAAACGAAGTTCTTGTTTTCTGCGCCGTTTCTCCAGGATGATATTCAAAGTGTAGAGGAACGGGTTGAGTGCTGAGTTGAGTGGCAACACAAAAATGGCCATTCCCACGTTGACCTCCCCTGGAATGACGACACCACTGGCAGCCAGAACCCCACACAGACCGATAGGAAACCAGCACAGGAAATCAGACACTGCAACAGACAGGAGACGTATGGCGATAGTTGCCTCCTTGGACTGGGCACTGTATGTGTCAACGTCTTTGGTCTTTGGTAGCGCATTAGACATAGCATTGCTCCTCACTGACCAGTAAATGAGACACTGACCCACACCAATCGTCAGAAAGAGGATCAGGTTGCAAATGATCATAATACTGAAGGAGTAAATGTGACCAGGAAAGTCAGCTCTGGTGACAGGCAGCGGAATACAAATACCCGTCTGGTGGAAAAACTCCCAGTGTGAAGTCATAGGTAGCAGAGGCACCATGGCCATCATTATTCCCAGTGTCCACATGATGGCACAGGCTACAGAAGCCGATCTGCTTCCAAACCGGATCTGACTGAAAGGAAAGCGGAGCACAAGGAATCGATCCAAAGTGATCAAGCAGATAAGGAATGCTGATACTTCACTTGATAACAATGACATGAACCCAGCAATACTACAAGTAAAACTCTTTTTCCATGCAGTTTCCTTCCAAATATAAACACCAGAATAAAGACGGTCTGCCACACCGATGAAGATTAAGTACACCCCCATTAAAAAATCAGAAGCACTCAAATGAAGAACAAATACTACAAAACCAGTCTTGGTGCTCTTTGAAGAATAATATAGGCGGTAGACAAAACCACCAAAGTTTCCTAGAACAGAAAGCACAGCGAATAGTAACAGAGCACAACGGTAAGCAACAGACTTTAACAAGTCATCACACGACGAGGTTTCGTCAGATGGAGCCAAGCATTCCCCTTTGAAATTGTCTGGTAGAACAGCAGAACAACACAATTTAAAGTTGTCTGCAAAAACATGCATAAGACTCCTCATGGGTTTCATGAAGTCTGCAGTGAAATCGGTTATAGGGCAACCCTCTAAATTAAGGAAATGAAGTTTATGAAATAAACCTTGTTCTTGAAGCACTTTTATTTTATTTCTTGATAAATCTAGAACTTGTATGTTTGGCATAAGAGTTGACAGAATGTTCATATTCAGAGACTTTGCCTGGACATGGGAAATGTTGAAGATCACCAGTGTTGGTTTTACATGTTGATTGTGGACATGAGATATGTTAACATTCATAGGATTACCTGCCAGATTCAATCTCCGAAGTTGTGGCATTCCTGCAAAGTGGCTGAAGTTGACAGAGAGAAGTAGATTCTCACTGAGGTCCAGACTGTGAAGATTCGGTAAAACGACTTCTGCTAACGTGCTTAGCCCACACGACTGCACACCCAGGTGGATCAGCATGATGTTCGGAGTGACGTCACTCAGACCCATTCCGCTGCCAGAGGCTTCAAGGTAGTGTAGCTGTGGGAAAGACCTGGTGAGAAATGTGGTGTTACAGATGAAGGCAAGACCGTAACAAA
>CM065743.1:29168776-29184174 GCA_033310375.1 Conus canariensis
TCTCAGCGGGTTAAAAAAAATTGCTTTCTTGAAAGGAAAAAGTCACAAAGAGTCCAAAACAGACCTGCCACGCTGACCTGCAAGTCACCCAGGCAAGAACATGTCACGCTTCTTTTATGGCCTCTTCATTGGCATCGTGTACAGAATCAATTATAATCTGGATGTGTCATGGTTTGGTGGAATTAGTTCAGAATATCATTCAGACAGCTGTTCACCCCATCCGCTGATGTCACTCGTTCCTTTGGCATGCCTAGCGTCAGAACCAAATCCTTCAGTGAGTGTGCTTTTGTCTTTTCAGAGGCCAATTGTCTGGAATAGATTTCTATCAGTATTATACCTTCTTCTTCCCTTCCTCGCTCATATGGCTACAGAAACCTGACTTCTTTAAACTTATGTAAGTCATTTAATGCACTGCATTTTCCGAAATATAACCTCTGTCTGTCTGTCTGTTTGTCTGTCTGTCTGTCTGTCTGTCTGTCTGTCTGTCTCTCTCTCTTTATATGCGTACGCGTGCGTGTGTGTATGTGTGTGTGTGTGTGTGTGTGTGTGTGTGTGTGTGTGTGTGTGTGTGTGTGTGTGTGTGTGTGAGTGCGCGCGCGCGCGCGCGTGTGTATGCGTGTGTGTGTGTGTGTGTGTGTGTGTGTGTGTGTGTGTGTGTGTGTGTGTGTGTGTGTGTGTGTGTGTGTTTAAGTGTGTGCTTCCTTTACGAGTCTGAATCACCGAAGAAAAGGCCTCGGTGTAGGTGATATGAAGATCCATGACAATGGTCCGCATGTGCTGCTAGTGATAGATTTCACATTTGTAATCTCTATCCCTGATTTTTCATTTTCGTTTCCCTTATTTCCCCGTCCTTCCTTCCCCTCGCTCCCCCCCCCCCTTTTTTTTGTTGTTGTTGTTGATCATTGCCAAAACATCGATATACTGACGGAGGAATTCTTAGCCTGTACATGTCCATCCCCGTACTAAAGTGTTCAACATGCTTTGATTTGGACAACTAGTTGGAGATTGGATCCCCTACAATGTTCCCGTAAAGGCTACCCTGCACAATTCTTAGCTGCTGTCAGCACTTACGTGACTGGCAATGTTTAGATTATTAAACATCAGAGCTGACCAATCTGACTGTTGTCACCTTTTGACCTCTCTAACATCCTTAAGTGGATCCTCAAGCATAGCTTCAAGGATTTCACCGCTACATTTAGTACTGTTTACAAATGATTTTAGTTACAAAGTGAGGCGACTGCAGTCGGGAACTAAACAAATCGTTAAAAAAAGTACTGTATCCGTTAAACATGAACAAACGAATCACAAGACAAAACACAACGCGTTTCGACCTCTTAGGTCTTCTTCAGGCAAGATAAACAACACTCAGGAGAACAAAAATTAAGAACGAGCAATCACTTACCTCATTGAATTTGGCACAAGATGGGCTTTGAAGGAATTCTGACTTTTGTCACCTTTTGACCTCTCAAGCATCTTTAAATGGATCCTCAAGAACTGAATTCAATGAGATCAGTGATTTGTTCGTTCTTCATTTTCGTTGTCCTGAGTGTTGTTTATCTTGCCTGAAGAAGAGTTCGAAACTGTGTTTTTTCTTGTGAATCGTTTGTTCATGTTTGTCGGATAGAGTACTTTCTGTTTAGATAATGATTTTAGTTTCTTCAGCAACTTATTTCTTTACAGCATCAACTTTTCAGTTTACTTATCTATCCTTCACTGGCTGCGTATAGGGTGCTGTTGGATTCTGCTGTTGAACCCTTGGTGTTGAGAATACCACAGAATTATAGACTGTGGTATCTCTCCATTTCACGCCAAGGGAGCACTGACACAGTCAGCTTTGTCTACGTGACGAGTCCCAATTAGCGGTCGAAAGGCCTCGGAGCAAGCGACATGAATAGTTATGTCTTTAAGATGAGGTACAATGGTCCTCATGAGCTGCCAGTGAAGGATTTCATCTTTATAAACCATTTCGCTGATTATTCATTGTTATTCTTCTTTCTTTCCTACCCCCACCCTATTATTCATTGTTATTCTTCTTTCTTTCCCACCCCCACCCCCACCCTCCATCCCCTCCTCTGTTTTTAATCTTATCTCAAAATGGTGGGCTGAGGATGAGGTCGTTGTGCCTACCGATGTCAAGCAGAGAGTATTTGTGACAAGTGCAGTAGACAACCTTGATGAGTCTGGGCGCCTTGAGTTCTATGGCACTGCAGTAGCACTGATAAGTCATATTACCCTGACAACATGGGGGGGGGGGGGGGGGGGGGGGGAGGGCGGAGGGGACCCTCCACATCTCGACGTGGATGTTCCGAAAGACACCACTGTTCAGCTAATGGAGGATTACGTTGTTGTGTCCTACATCGATGAATATGCTGGTGACGGATGTTAGACTGGTTAAACCAGTGTTTGCTGGAAATCCCCGCACAAGGACATCTGAGGATGCATGGCCCGAGCACATATACACAGTCGTGTTTGAAGAGAAAGAAGAGCTGTGAGATTTGCTAGTGACTTATTCTGGATTTTTCTTACAGGACCGATCAGCAGAGAATGTCAGACCAAGGGTAACAGCTGGGATTTTCCCTGACTTTTATGAGAAAGCATCATCAATGTCCACAGCATCAAAATCCTGAAGGAGGCTAGTGAATCTAAAGGATTGTATGGTCAGCCGCAGATGAAAGACGTGACTGGGCTTTCAAAACCCAAGGAACTGAAGGTGAGTTGAATTTGAAAATGCCAGTCTCTCTGTTTCAAACAAAGAAGTGAACGTGCAGAGTCTTCAATTGTTGAACAGAAAAAAAAAATCCCGAAAGACTTACAAGCCCTGCTTTGTCTTGATAAAGAGGCAACAGCTGTAAACCCGTTCAAGGAGACCAGTGCACACTGCACACTGGCGGAGTCATGGGACCCCTGTCATTGTCAATTGCTCGAGGGAAGCGTCTTACATCAGCAGCGCTATTGCCATGTGACGCAGCCCCACATCAAGGCATGTGACGCTCCATCACATGTAGTCTAGTGATATGAATCATTTCCACCATGCCACAACTAAAAAGGAAGAATATTCATGTGGCTTGACTAGTGTAGCGGGCATCCTCAATAATTGTGAGGATCACTCAGTAAAATAAAAAAAGGGTGGTCATTGGATGAAAGTGACCACTGAGAGATAGTTTAATAAGGGCTGGTAAGGTGCTGGTCATGTGTTTTGGACACTGAGTATGCACTCACTAGCAGAAGGGAGGAAAGAATTAGTTTTAGCCCAGGAGATGACCTAAAGACTCGGATCTGTCTGGACGCTGGTCAAGGGGTCATCACCGCTGACCAGTCATTACCAGGTGAGCCATAGATAGTTGGGGAAAGGTACAGAGGAAAACCTAAAGAAAAGAGAAAGAAAGAATTCATATGTTAAATTGGGAAGCAGGTTACTTACACGAACCTTATTCGTGTTTCAGCCCTTCACCCTTCACCCTTCACCCCGTCAGCTATTCCTCCTCTGATGCTGCGACGGTATCTGTTTCTTAAGTGCTGAGACGGGTGTTTAACGATAGTCATGGTGTGGGGAACACACGGATAGTTCAGCCACAGCGATTGAAGACCCCTGGTAAGGGAGTCGGATCTCATCGTTTCCCCCGTGACTGGAGAGTTCAAGGGGCAGGCACTTTTTTTTATGCGGACAGAGCATCATGACAGTATGGGGCGAGCGCTTTCTCTGATGCAGGTATGACATCATGAATGCATGAATGATTTATTCCCCTGGTCTGGATCTTGGGCCAATGTTGTGTAGAAGGCCATGACTTTGTATTCTTGGAGGATATGTGTATTCTTTCTCAGGCAAGAAGGAGGAATCTAGAAAGTCTTCATTCATATAAATTCGTAACTTGATTTATCTCTCAGTGTGAAGAGAGAGAGAGAGAGAGAGGAGAGAGAGAGAGAGAGAGAGGAGAGAGAGAGAGAGAGAGAGGACGTGTATAGAATTTGTTTGATAACTACTCCAGTGTGATGTTGGAATTGTTCAATTCATTTAGTAAAGTGTTTTCCCCGGAGGAGAGGGGGAGAAGAAAAAAACATTCTGTAGTGCGCCTTTTGGTTGACTGGAGGGGTTGCGTGTGCGTATGGAGTAAATGCTGTCATGAATGCGTGTGTGCAAGAGTGACAGTGTGACAGCTATGTTTAGAGAGTTTCTGATGGACGTGATTCACGGCTTCAAACCCTTGTATAGTATTATCCAGAGAGCCAGTTTGTACACTTTTGACCGCCGACCACCTGTGGACCTGAAGAAGGCTATTGACAATTAGGATCAGGCAGGACAAATACGGCGACCATCACCAAATTGTTTCTATCCCTACTAAGACGACCTGATGGTGATATAGATGACCTTTTTCACACATGAAAATCAGCCTGAGCCTCTTTCTCAGGCACGGAATCAGCTCTTCTTAGCTGTATGGCCGCCGCCTGATCCAGTGCACTCTTCTGTAGCCAATAAAGCCCCCGTAATTGTACTGGACACATCGGCCATCATCCGTATTGTGAAACCCCAGTGTGCCACTGTGTTTGATACTACACCTGTATGTATGCATTGTCATTCCTGGAGAGCCAGAAGACAACAACACCACTAGACCCAATGCTGTTTGGGACACATATCAGGACAAAACACACAGACTCCTGCCTAGCAGAGTGGAGCTGAATGAAGGTGGACTGGGATGCCAGTGAAGACACCCATTCCAAAAGGAACTGAACTGCTGAAATTCCTGAAAGAATCTGACAACAAGAATGACATGTCCAGTCCTGAGCGAGAAGCTAATGCAAAGTACCACTGATGCAAGGTATCGTTTCCTGAATACAAAGGTTGGCCCTGTGCTCAGTAACATATCAACTGATACATCAGCTTTGTCTCCCTGTCATCACGAAGACGCTGACACCCGAATGATACTACAATCATGCACTGCTGCTGAGCAGGGCCAGACTAGGCCTACCTCTGGCCCGTGGACACGGATGCAGTAGTTCTTGCTATCCATCTCTTTCATCAGTTAAATCTGTCAAAGACTTTCAGAGAATACATAGGTAGTAACATTAGGTTAATGTATGACATAATACACCATCTCAACATAAAAAATATCCCAGGGATGCTAATTAATTTAGACTTCGAAAAGGCGTTCGACTCATTAGATTGGGATTTTATGCACAAAGTGCTAGAGGCTGTAGGTTTAGGTAAAGATATATGTAAATGGATAGAAGTATTCCACAAAAACATTAAGTCTACTGTTATAGTAAATGGCCAAACATCATCATGGTTCTCAATAGAAAGGGGTTGTAGGCAAGGAGATCCAGTTTCACCATATATCTTCGTATTATGTGCAGAAATATTATCCGTAATGATCAAAGAAGAAAATAGTATTGAAGGTATACAAATCGGGGAGAAAGAACACAAAATATCACAATTTGCCGACGACACTCAACTGATGAACACAGGGAATAAGAAATCATTTGAAAAATCTATCGAGATTCTCGATAGGTTTGGGAAAACATCAGGTTTATTCTTAAACAAAGAGAAAACACAAGTAATTTGGCTTGGAAGACAAAAGCATAGTGAAATAAGATATATGCAACATTTAAAGATGATCTGGAATCCAAAAGAATTCAGAATATTAGGAATTTGGTTTACTCAGGACTTAACACACATGGAAAAAAGAAACTACAAAGATAGAATGATAGAAGTGAAGGCACTATTTAAAATTTGGCTAAAGAGAATCATTACCCCTCTAGGAAGAATTGCTGTCTTAAAATCATTAATTCTGTCAAAACTGACTTACCTATGGTTGATGCTTCCAAATCCACCTGATACATTTGTTAAAGAATTACAAGGCTTATGTTACTGGTTTGTATGGAATAAAAAACAAGACAGAATTAGTCGAAAAACAGTTATTAAAGATGTACAGGATGGTGGGTTGAATCTACCTGACATAAATGCTCTCATCACTGCTTTAAAATTAACATGGATAAAAAGACTGAGACAAACAACACACAGATGGAGAGACATGTTGATTTTTTCATACCCAATTATTGAGAACATTGAGAAGTACTCTCCAAATCATATGTGCATCACCAATCAAGACAATGTTTTCTGGAAACATGTATTCATGTCGTATAAGCAGTTCTATTATAAAATAAAACCAGAAAATGCTAGACAACTACTTGCAGAACCAATCCTTTACAATGAACATTTTAAAATATGAAATAAACTAATAAAACACAAAAACTGGAACAATAGAAATGTATTTAGAGTATCTGATTTGTTTAAAGCAAATGGAGGTTCACTATCCCATGAAGAATTCAGAACAAAGTATAACATTGAAATAGATTTCCTATCTTATG
Source organism: Conus canariensis (assembly GCA_033310375.1). NCBI lineage: Eukaryota > Metazoa > Mollusca > Gastropoda > Neogastropoda > Conidae > Conus > Conus canariensis. Next base: position 29,175,140 of record CM065743.1, read on the forward strand.
GTGGATGTATATTATCCATTAAACGATACATCAGAGAACAAAGATTTGAGAATGAGATAAAAGATAACATTGAAGCAGAAGTCAACACAGCACTAAAGAAAATATATTCTGTAGATAAAGGTTCCAAAACTTATTACAGAATTATAGTAAAAGATAACTGGGAACCAAACTGTTGTGCAAAATGGACGGAGAAGCTGAATAGACAGATACCTTGGAAGAAATGTTTTAGAAAAATTCATCAAATTAAGGATATTAAGCTAAAATGGATGCAAATGAGAATAGTGCATCCAATAATTGCAACTAATGTAGCTCTGAAAGAAATGGGAATAGTAGAAAGTTATAACTGTAGTTTCTGTGAAGAGGAAAAAGACAGCATTGAACATATGTTCTGGAGATGCATACACGTCAATGATGTCTGGAAATCATTGCAAGAATTAATAAAAGGAAAGTGTTTAATAGCGAATAATCTGTCTCTGACTGAAAACAATAATATTTGGAGCAGATGACAATTCCACAACTGATACTACATTCGATCTTATAATTCTGATAGCCAAACACTACATTTTTAGCTGTAAAATAAACAAATGTAAGCCTTCAATAACAGTATTTCTAAAAATACTAAAGAGAAGATATAATCTTGAAAAATACATAGCAACTGTACAATTGAATCTGCTAAAATTTAACACTAATTGGATTAATTATGAAGTATTATTTGAAAATTGATAATCAAAATCATAAGATACCTGGATTTAATACGTGCATGAGAGGATATGTTCAGGATGTGTAGGTAATTTCATAAGGTATTCAAATATCATTGAGTGTGGTTGTAGCCTGTGGCCCGCTGCTTGTACCGCGGCTGGGACCCGTAGGCCGATCGGCAACTTAGCTGGTAGGTTGGCTTGTTGGTTGGTCGGCGTGGCACGGCTGTGGTGTAGCGATGTCATATTGGCAGCGGGCTGAAGAACATATAATTAACTTTCTTTTGATTGTTAAAGAAATATAAAGACACCGATGGACGGGATTTCGGTGCTGGTGTGTACACTCAGCTGGGAAATGCTTAAGTCTGTTTAAATCTATATTTTGAAGGATCATTACAGTGAACATAATTATGTTATGCGTTATATACAACAGCTATCACATGGTACCACACGGAGAAAACATTACTTTATTATTATCAATTGTATAATTATGTATATTGTTTAAGTATTATTAATTCATAAGAAGAGAGAAAGTGGGGGTGTGGGTGGGTAGGGACGGGAGGGGGTGTGAGTGGAGTGAGCGGGTGTGTTTGTTTGCCTTTATGTGCTTGTAGTTTGTAAGAACTCAGAGGATTGTGCTTAGTGAATTTTGTTTGTTTGTGCATGTGTGTATATCCAACAAAAAGAAAACAACCTTTCCTCGGCATACATTGAACTCTCACTCAAATCCATTCAAACCGAAAAAAAGATAACTCGTTTCTAATAAGTTTCACGGATTATTTACTACAATATTGTCAAACATGTACAAATATGATTAACAACAAAACATATGTGATAATTTGCATCCGGAAATGTACAGCAAAGAGAAAGATCATGTTGATGAAAGACTGGAGAAGAGACAAAGAAGGAACTGTGGAATGGAAGAGAGAATGAGGAAAGAAATAAAAAAATGTATTTAAAAAAAAAAAAAAAGACTTTCAGAGAAACTCCACTTCATTATATCTGTTAACTGCTGGTTACCTCGACATTACCAGGCAGTCTCTTCTTTCATTCATTCACGGGGTGCAATGTAGCATCACACACACACACACACACACACACACACACACACACACGCACACACACACACACACACACACACACACACACACCCCTAAGTCAACTTCAGCCAATGGAACAAGAACGTGGAGGTCTCCTATTGGCCTCAAACCTCCGGAATCAGTTCCACCAACTCAGCATGCATTATAGAAGCACGCAACACGAGCGTTTCTTGCTGCAGCTTTCGTCTGGAGGGGCTCTGTCCCAATCTCCTATCATTCTGAACTCGAGTGAATGGGGTTGGGAATGGAATGATGAAACTAAGGCATGACTTTCATACTGGGCCAGTCTGCCAGACCCCAGCAAAAATGCTCTCTGCTGTTCAACTGTGGCTGCACGGTTGTTTGCAAGGGAAACTACAAGTGTCATCGTGCTGGTCTTCGCTGTGGTCCAGAGTACAAGTGTGGAGGAGGCTGCAGAAAACAGTGCTAGTGATTAAGTGTCAGACATTATGACAAGATCTGCATCATGGAGGGTCGTTTTTAGGTCTGTGCTGTATTCCGACGAGTTAGAGTCATGAGTTCAACAACTTGAAAAAAATGAACCAGAAGATGTGAACAGAGGTAAACAACACGATACGATCTTTACGAATTGATCAGTTTGAAAGATATTACCTGTAACTGAAATGACCTTGACCATGATGATAGCTTTAAAACTCCCAAGTGAGTTCAAATGCGGATTGCTTGCACCGGAAAATATGACACTGATGTAATCTTACATGATTCTGCTAGTAACAAGAGCTGCAACTTGGCATTACCTATTTCTGAAGGCAGCCACATTAGATTTTGCGTACACAAACCAAAAGTGGACAAGCTGAACCTGTGTACGAGTTTTTAAATACATTGAATCTATACCTATTGCCATGCCAGATTACAAAAACTTGTCACAAAGTGTACAATGGCATTAATTATGACACATTCCCCTCAGCTATACATCTAGTGACCGCACTGTCCTAAAATCGCCAATGCTACACCGCAGCATCAAACAACCATAGGTACTCATGTCTCTTCAGTCATGACTACTCATGGTTGATGTTGGCGTGCCCTTAGACCTGCTCCAGGGTTGACAAAATGCAAGGAAGATAACCGCTCTATTCCCATTGCCACTAGAGATACCTTTTCCCAGTTTATATACTGTTCAAAAAAAGTTAAGGACCAACATTGAGAATGCACAAAAACTTTAAAAAATTCACAAACATTCAATTGTACCGCCTTTGTGGTCCAAACAAATTGAACCACACGCACAAATTGGTAGTGAATGCGGCAACTGCAATTTTGTGGCACACATTTCTCACGCGCCTTGAAAAACACGTGTCGCGACTTGTCATTTTTTGGAACAAATTGGGATGAATTTCTGATGTGCTTGGGATCCGAAGAACATGTGCTGAATCAAAATCATGTGAATCACGAGCTAAATCAGGCTGTAGGTCATAAAGTATGCTCAACCGAATGTCTTTAAAACCACTGTACTGGCGAAAAATGCAATGCAACAGCATGCCTCCACGTCGAAGACTGAACGAGCTGGATCGAGGAAGAGCAATAGGATGGCTCCAAGAAGGAGTTGCAGTCCGGGAAGTGGCACGGAGACTTGGGGTATCACACTCTGTTGTTATCAGACTCAGACAACGCTTTCAAGACACAGGAAGAGTGCAAGAACGACCACGCTCTGGTCGACCCGGAATAACAACACCACGAGAGGACCGATACATTGAAAGGCAGGCCACACAAGAAAGAACAGCAAGTGCAAACAACATCAGACGTCGCCTTAGAGATGCCACCAACACTGCTGTCAGTGATCAGACCATACGAAACCGCCTACACGCCGCTAACCTCCGTGCTCGACGACCAGCCATAAGACCTCGTTTGACTGATGCCCACAGAGCAGCACGCCGAGTATGGTGCACGCAGCACGTGAGATGGACACATGAACAGTGGGCTAACGTGATGTTTACAAATGAGTCGCGGTTCTGCCTGGATCCCACCGATAGACAGAACAGGGTCTGGAGACGCCGTGGGGAGCGTTTTGCAGAAGAAGCTGTCCTGGAAAGGAACCGCTATGGTGGGGGATCCGTTATGATTTGGGGCGGCATAAGCACACGCTACAGAACGGTTCTCTACAATGTGGCAGGGAACTTGAATGGTGTTCGCTACCAAACAGAGATTTTACAACCCCTGGTGCTGCCAGCCCTTCAACAGCTTGGACCTCAGGCAGTCTTTCAAGACGACAATGCACGGCCCCATCGCACCAGAGCAGGAAACACGTTTCCCCAAGCTGCTGGTGTCAACAGAATGAAGTGGCCCGCAAACAGCCCAGACCTGAACCCCATCGAACATCTTTGGGATGAGCTGGGCCGGAGACTGCAGCAGCGTCGTCCTCCTCCTGCTAACCTGGGTCAGCTGTTTGAGTCACTCCAGCAGGAGTGGGCTGCTGTCCCCCAGGCCTTTCTGCGCACACTGGTGAACTCCATGCGACAACGCTGCCTTGAATGCCTTGCCAATAACGGGGGACACACACGTTATTAACCATGACATTGAACAAAAACTCCTCCTGTGACTTTCAAATTTGGGAGTGGGGGTGTTTGTACTGCGCTCGATTCCAGTTTGTTGATTCCTGAGACTTGTCATTGTCTTTACACACTTTTCACATATTCAATAAATTCATGTTACACTTGGAGATTGATCACTTCCCAATTTTCTTTTTTATGTCAGTGAAATGTTGGTCCTTAACTTTTTTGAACAGTATAGGTCGTCTCAGTAAGCAATGTGTGGGTCATTTGGTTAACAAACGTCACGCCAAACTCAACACATGGAAATCTGAATCGATCGATGATAACAGCAAGTGAAGTCGCATCGTTTGTAACACAGTGTCTGCATGACAGGTGCACCCGTTTGATGCCAATGTCTTGGCATTTTCTTTCTCTGATTCAACTGCTAGGCTGACTGAAGGGACAAAATACGCCTGTTCCGAGGCAAACGTCAGAGGAAGTTAACGCGTGTATTTCCATCGCAAATAGAGCCACCGTTTCTCATTTTGTGAGCCAAGCAAACAGATCTAGAGTGTCAAATATTCTGCTCAAATGGCACGCCAGAACAACGATCGAAATGTTGATTGTGTATGTTCTAAAATGGTTTGAAGTAATCGTTTATTTCGGTATATAGATGCTTGGGGGCGCTGACTTACAAAATAAAGATTCGAGTCTCCACCATCTTTTTGAGTGGACTGTTGTATGAACGTGAGTCCAAATTTGGTGTCAGGAGTGTGATTCTGTGAATGTTTCTGGTGAGTTTAGAGTAAATAATGTCTACACTCAAACCACCAAAGCCCTTTTCGTTTGTACCAAATGAATGGCCAGCATGGATAAGAGAATTCCGACGTTTTAGGAATGCTTCCAAGCTGAGTAAAGAAGATGGTGACATCCAGCGTGATTCGTTGTTGTACATCATGGGTCGCGAGTCCGAGAAAGTTTTTCAAACTTTCCAGTTCGTGGAAAGGACAGTAGGGGAAGGAGCACAGGAGAGAGAGGTAGATACTGACTTCGAAACTCTAGTGAAAAAGTTTGATGACTATTTTATTGTCAAGAGAAACATCATCTATGAGAGATCGAAATTCCAGCAAAGAAAGCAAGAACCCAACGAGACAGTCGAGGAATTCTACCGCAATTTGAAGGTCTTGGCAGTGCATTGTGAGTACAGAGACTTAGAAGATCAAGTCAGAGATAGATTTGTTGTAGGGCTGATCGATGTGAAATTAAAAGAAAAACTATAGTTGACTCACGATTTGACGTTGTCAAAGGCCCTAGAAATATCACGCCAGCATGAACAAATCAAAAGTCAAATGAGGGAGCAGCAAACTGAAGCTAAAGTGGACGAAACCAGATTCAGGGGCAGAGGATTAGGCCGTGGCAGAGGTGCGACACGTGGGGCTTTCAAAAGCAGAGGCAGATGGCAAAGACAGACATCGTCTCAGCGAAGCCCTCCTCAACGTGAACAATAATTCGGAAAGTGTGGATACTACCATGGCAAGGGAAAATGTCCAGCACAAGACCAGACCTGCAGGAAATGTCAAAAGAAGAATCATTTCAAAAAGATGTGTCGCACGCAAGTACAGGAAGTGAAAGAAGATGAAGAATTTGTCCTAGACTCTGTAATGGATAGCGACAAACAAGAAGCACCATGGACTGTAGATCTGAAAATCCGAAACACTAACGTCCGGTTTAAGATTGACTCTGGAGCAGATGTTTCCATTATATCACACCAGACATTCAGAAATCTGAAAAGTAAGCCTGAACTCAGAAAGTCATCCGCAGTACTGAGGTCACCAGGAGGGAAGCTGACGGTGTGTGGCGAGTTTCATGCTCAGACGTGGTACAAAGACAAACTGTACAAATTTCGAGTTGTCGTTGCAACATCCTCAAGCAACTTACTCAGCAGGAGTGCTTCGGCGAAGATGGGGCTCATCCAGCGAGTGGAGGAAGTTCACAGAAATGTCTTCAGATCATCGGGACTTCTGCAGACAGAGCCAGTAGCGATCAAACTTAAGGAAGGTGCTACTCCCTACTGTGTCACCACTCCACGCAGAGTGCCGTTTCCACTACAAAAGAAAGTGAAAGAAGAGCTCCAGCGAATGCAGGATGCAGGGATCATCGAGAAAATCGAAGAGCCGACTACATGGTGCGCTCCCATGGTTCCAGTTATGAAGCCTTCGGGTAGCGTCAGAATTACCGTCGTCTTCAAACAACTAAATAAATTCGTCATGAGGCCGCACTGTTTCATCCCGAACTTGGATGATATTGCTCCGAAACTGGCAGGAAGCAAAGTCTATTCAACATTGGACGCATCAAGTGGGTTCTACCTGGTGCCTCTTCAAGAAGAACGTAAGAAGCTGACCACGTTCGTAACACCATTTGGACGCTTTGTTTTTAAGCGGGTGCCCATGGGAATTTCTCTGGGACCGGAATGCTTTCAACTCAAGATGAAAGAAACGCTGGAAGGTCTGCCAGGGTGTGAGACCATTATGGACGACACCATTGTTTATGGGAAGACGGAAGAGGATCATGACGCTAGGTTTAAAGCAGTTCTCAATCGTATTGAGGAAAAGGGACTGAAGCTGAACAGGCAAAAGTGTCGCTTCAAACAGTCTTCAGTCAAGTTCTTTGGCCACATCATCACGGAAAAAGGAGTGAGTCCAGATCCAGACAAAGTGAAAGTGATCGCTGAAATGCCACCACCGACATCAGTTGCAGAACTCAGGACTGTGTGCGGTATGCTCAATTATCTGAGCAAGTTCGTACCTGGAATGGCCACAACCATGAAGCCAGTGACTGACTTGCTCCACAAGAACACAGAGTGGTGTTGGGGACCTGCTCAGCAACAGGCCTTTGAAACTGTGAAGAAGCAAATTTCATCATCGGGAGCATTGGGATTCTACGATCCAGAAAGAAAGACAGTAGTGAGCGCAGATAGTTCTAGCTATGGACTGGGGTGTACCATCATGCAGTGGAGAGGAGATAAGCTGATTCCCATAGCTTTCGGTTCCAGAAATCTGACAGAGGTGGAACGCAAATACCCCAGATAGAGAAAGAGTGCCTCGCAGCAGTGTTTGCATGTGAGAAGTTCACCAAATACTTAGTCGGACTGGACACCTTTGAGCTGTTGACCGACCACAAGCCATTGGTGCCGCTGATGAGTTCAAAGGACATTGACAAGGCGCCACTACGTTGTCAGCGACTCCTCATTCGACTCATGAGATTCAACTCCAAAGTGCGTCATGTGCTGGGAAAGGAGATGGTTATCGCTGATGCATTGTCGAGACACCCAGCGCCCGGCACTGCTGATGAACTTTCAGAAATTGTGCCCTTCTACGTGGACTCTGTGATCTCCAGCTGCGAGATATCACCTACCCGCCTTGAGAAGATTCGTGCACAAACTGTGCACGATGCTGAGCTTCAGCAGGTCATTGACTACATCCTCAATGGTTGGCCAGCAAAGGTTGACAAACAGTTCCAGCCCTACCAGCAATCCCAGGGAGAGCTGTCCCTGGTGGAGGGTCTGGTGGTGTTGAACAAGCAGATTGTGGTGCCCACGGAACTACGCCAAGATATTCTCCTGAAGCTCCATGAGTCCCACCAAGGACTAACCAAGTGCTGGCAGAACGCTCAGGCTACTGTCTGGTGGCCCGGCCTGAGCAAACAGCTGGCTGACATGACCAATCCATGCAGAGTGTGCAGAGAACAGCGTCCAGCACAGCGTCATGAGTCACTGCGCCCTACAGTATTGCCTCAGCGCCCTTGGCAACAGTTGGGTGCTGACCTGTGCTCATACGAGGGGAATGATTACCTCATTGTGGTGGACTATTACTCCAGGTGGATCGAGATACGCCACCTCCACTCTACCACAGCCAGCGCCGTGATCAACAAACTTCGACTGATCTTCGCTACGCATGGCATTCCTGAAACCATTATGTCTGATAATGGACCTTAGTTCCAGTGCCGTGAGTTCAGGAAGTTTGCCCGGGAATATGAGTTCCTACACCGTACCAGCAGTCCAGGATTCTCGCAGGCCAATGGAGAAGCTGAGAGTGCGATGAAGATCTCCAAGAAGATCCTGCAGCAGGCTGAACCGGACCTAGCTCTGCTGAACTACAGGGCAACGCCACACTCTTGAACTGGGGTTAGTCCTGCTGTTGCCCTGATGGGGAGACAGCTGAGGACCAAGCTTCCAACTCTTCCTGACAGCTTGCTGCCGAACCAACCAGATGACGACCAGATCCGGAGAACCGACAGCGATGTCAAGGAGGCGTACCAAAAGCGATACAACAGAGCCCGAGGTGCTACGCCCCTGGCATCACTTCATCCAGGAGATGCATTCCTCCTGCAACCCAGCCCAGGCCAGAAGACGTGGAAGACAGATGGCACTGTGGTTGCTGCTGACAGCAAGAACCGAACCTATTTGGTTAACACACCTCGGGGCGCGGTTCGTCGAAACCGGCAGCATCTTCAAGCACTAACATTCGAGGAGATGCTGCCTTCTGTTCCACCATCACCTCAGATTTGCGCTGAACCAGACACGTTGCAGATTGGTGCGCAGCCTGAAGGAGCAGCTACGGGAGTCATTCCTCCACATACGCCATCCCGACCAGCAACTCGTGGTTGAAAGACTGCTTCCCCTCAAAAGCCAGGGCCCGATACCCTGAGATGTGAGAGAAAATTTCTCTGTGGTGTTAAAATTTGGGTTGTGTTGG
>CM065743.1:29189274-29191774 GCA_033310375.1 Conus canariensis
ATCTATGGACAAACAGCGGAAAGTGTCACTATGTGGGCCTCCACACACATTCCAAAGTGCACAACGGTAGTTTTGAATAGCCCTGCATTGATGCACTCACCACTCACGATTAATTTCTCGCCCAAATTATCTCTAAATGAGTTGTGCAGCTAAAACCTATCGCTCTCTGATATACGTGAATACTAGAGCTGGCTTTAACATTTTTTTTTTAGATATTCATTATATGTCCGAATATGGTTTCTTATCCTTTACATTTCAAACATTCGCATGCACTAAGAACCGTTTGAACAAAGCAGATTCTGTTTAAAGCGCTCAGCGCATGGTGGATCCTTTGGTTTCTATCTTGTAAATCGATGAAGCCAAAATCAACAAGTTCACAAGGAAATGGCTTGGTGTCCCACCCTGTCTGACTGACATAGCGCTGTACTGTCGCCAAGCAAAGCTGAAACTACCACTGAAATCCATCCTGGAGGAATACAAAGCAGGGAAGATCAGACTTCAAAGCATGCTGGAGGACTCAGGAGACAAGGTGGTAGAAGCAATCAAGCCCCAGCTGAAGACAGGCAGAAAATGGAAAGTTCAAGAGGCGATGGATTCTGCAAAAGAAAGTCTCAAGATCAGAGAAATAACAGGACACACACAGACCAACAGACAAGGACTGGGGGTGACCAAAACTGAATGGTGGTCAAAGGCCAAAGGAAAAGCCAAAAGAGACATGATGATTCAGGAGATGAAAAAAGAAGAAGACCAAAAAAGACTCCAAAAAGCAGTCCAGCAGAGCCAGCAAGGGCAATGGACAACGTGGGAGAATGCACTCCAAAGAAGTCTCACTTGGAATGACATTTGGCACATGGCCCCTCTCAGGATCAGCTTCATTCTCAGATCTGCATATGACCTTCTGCCCTCAAATGCAAACCTGGTGAAGTGGGGGAAAACAGACGATCCTGCATGCCCCCTCTGCCATGAAAAACAAACAGTGGAGCATGTCCTAAGCTCATGTAAAGTAGCCCTGGCTCAAGGAAGGTACACATGGAGGCACAACCAAGTGCTCAAAGAGATTGTACAAGTAGTCTGGGCTAGTACCAACACCACAAAAGGGAAAATCAGGACTCCAAAAGCACCCGCAACATTCTTCACGGCAGGAGGCAGCAAATCATGGCCAAGAACAACAGTGCCACTCGAAACATGCAGGCAGAGTCTGCTGGACGGGGCAGATGACTGGGAGTGCACTGCAGACCTCCCAGAATGGAAGAGTCACCCAGAGATCATCAGCAAGAGTGGCATGAGACCAGACATAGTAGTCCACTCTAAGTCAACCAAGCAGCTGATCATGATCGAGCTCACGGTGCCATATGAGAACAGAATGGAGGCAGCTCAAATCTACAAGACTGAAAAGTATGCTGATCTGGCAAACAGCCTGAGGAGAGAAGGCTATCAGGTCAAAGTCCTCACTGCAGAAATTGGAGCTAGGGGGTTTGTAGGAACGTCTGCATACAGCCTCATGAAACAGCTCTCAGTTGCAGGGAAGGAAAAAACCAGAGCCCTGAAAGCAATGGCAGAAGCGGCAGAGAGGTGTTCAAGCTGGATCTGGTCAAGGAGGAACAAAAGTGAACTTCATAAGGCTTAATTTCCCTACAAATATTAGGTGTCCCTGTGGCTCAGTGGTTAAAGCGCGAGTCATTAAGTGGAAAATGAGCATGTCCAGAGGGTCATGGGTTCGAATCCCAGCCATGGCTCGTCCCAAGATGGGGAAAAAAAAAAAAAGGGGCAGCAGAGGGACATCCGGAGTCATGAACCGGGTGTGGCCCAACCCCCCTAGAGTGTCAGGAGATAAGGGCCGAAACACTTGCTTGAAGGGGGCTTCTCTTCTGAGGACTCTCTGCTGCCACGCTCTCCACGAGTTTCTTTCTACTAACACATGGCTTTTTTTTTCCCTAGAGTGCTTAACTAGTGGCTGACGCGTATCCTAAACCAGAACTGAATACATCTTGTTGCCGAAGTAATGCAAAATGGAAATCATATAACATCACGAGAGGGGGCAGAGAGGGGGTGGGGGTGGAGGTGGGGTGGGATGGACTGGAGGGTGACTGGTGAGTTAGAGTGGGGGCGTTTAGCAACAGTTTACATGATGATGATGTTGATGATGATGATGATGATGACGACGACGACGACTACGACGATGATGACGATGATGCTGATGATGATGATGATGATGATGATGATGATGGTGGTGATGATGATGATGATGATGATAATGATGATGGTGATGATGACGATGATGATGATGATTTATGTCTGTGTTTATTTATTTGTGTATCTATCTATCTATCTATCTATCTATCTATCTATCTATCTATCTATCTATACATTGATTTACTTTTTTGGATGGAGTTGGATGGGAAGATCATAGTTGGGTGGGGGAGGGGGGGTTGAGGAAATGGACTGATACTTAAACAGAGAATGGGGAGCAGGCATAGACGCTGCACCAGCTGTCGTCGTG
>CM065743.1:29203419-29205919 GCA_033310375.1 Conus canariensis
TCCTCGCTCAGAACACACACACACACACACACACACACACACACACACACACATACACACACACACACACACACACACACACACACACACACACACACACACCACACACACACACACAACACACACACTCACACACACACACACACACATACGCTCGCGCCAGTTATATGTCACATGTATAAATCAGTTCCTCGCTCAGAACATAAATCTTTTTTTTTTTTTTTTTTTTTTTTTTTTTTTTTTGTATGTACAGAAGAAATCATCAGAGTCATATCCTGCGAACACACTTGAACAACGTAAATGTGAATTATTTTAAATTATTAGTATTGTTTTTTTCCCCCCCTTTCTTCTGCCACAAACTATGCTTTTGTGTTGTGTAATTATAAATAAGGATAGCTACAGTGCAACAGTTGAACCGTTTAAAAGTATATTTCACCAGTACTACAGTTTTGAGATTCTTGAATCTTGAAAAGAAACGCTGTACGCAGACTAGATGTGTATCCTGTTATTCCAATGTCTTGAAAACGGTTTGAAGCGTTTCGAGTTAGGGTTTGGCGCATATATAGAGCCTGGAGACAACAGCAACAACAACAACAACAGCAGCATTAACAACAAGAATAGCAACAACAACAACAACGAACGACGACGACAGTGACAGCGACAACGACGACGACGACGACAACAACAGCAACAAGAACTTCTACTACTACTACTACTACTACTACTGCTGCTGCTGCTGCTGCTGCTGCTGCTGTTGCTGCTGCTGCTCCTGCCGCTGCTGCTACTGCTGCTGCTGCTGCTCCTGCTACTACTACTTCTGCTATTGCTTCTGCGGCTTATTGTTGTTTTTGGTTGTGGTGGTGGTGGTGGTGGTGCTGCTACTACTACTACTACTACTACTATAATTACTATTGCTGCTCCTGCAATTGCTACTGTTACCACCGCCGCCACCACCACTACTTCCACCATCACCACACCATCACCACCACCACTATCATCACCACCACAACCACTCTTCCTCCTCCTCCTCCTCCTCCTTATACTACTACTACTACTACTACTACTACTACTACTGCTGCTGCTGCTGCTGCTGCTGCTTCTACTACTACTACTACTACTATTGCTGGTGGTGGTGGTGGTGGTGGTGGTGGTGGTGATGCTACTAGTACTACTGCTGTTACTGCTGCTGGTGCTACTTATACTATCATTACCATAACCACTATTTCACACACACACACACACACACACACACACACACACACACACAACACACGCACATACACACACACGCACGCACGCACGCACGCACGCACACACACGCACCACACGCACGCACGCACTCACTCACACATGCGATTATATCAGCAGTGTAATCAGTTTAAAATCCGGTAGAAAAGGTTTATGTTTAGGAATCCATGCAAGTATACCGCCTTCAGATCTGCTGGCGCCACTCACGCTACTACTGTTGCTGCTGTTACAACTGCTGTTGATGCTACGACTACCGGTGTTCATGCTGCTGCTGTTTATACTAATATTACCGCTACTACTACTACTACTTCTACTACTACTACTACTACTACTTCCACTACTACTACTACTACTACTACTACTACCACTTCTACTGCTGCTGCTTAAAAAATCTTAAGTTTCAAAATGGCGTGACTGACGGCAGAGAACGAAGCAAAATTTAGAAAGAGAGGGTGTTAGTTACCGCCAATGACATTGACAAACAAAGCACATGACAAGACACGATGCATTTCAACCTCTTGGGTCTTCTTCAGGCAAAAAAATATAGATATAGATCACATTTAACATTTAGGACAGTACAAACAAGGAACGAAGAGTGACTCATCTGTTGTTGTCCATGTGGTTGGGAGAATAGCCGCCAGGCGGAAATGATAGAGGGGATTATGGGAGAGGAAAAGGAGGGGGGGGGGGGGGGTGCGTGGGGGGAGGGGGGGGGAGTGATACGATAGGGTTGTGTCTGTAGTTTAGTGGGGTAGTGTGATATATTTGTGACGTTAGTGGTAATGGAGGATTGATAATAATAAGTGGGTAGAGGGGGTGGGTGGGTGGGGGGGGGGAATTGTAGGGGGAAAAAAATATATATATAAGGGATAAATAAGTAGCTGAGTAGAATGAAAGAAACTGTAATTAAAAAAATAAAAGTTAGGTGAATAAAATAAATGATTTCGCTGGGTGATGAAAGAGGTGGTAGTAGCTTTGCGTGGGTAGTTGTGGAAGGTGTGTGGGTAATGTTAATAAGGGAGGGAAGGGGATGGAAGATAAATGGGTGATAAGGTATAATGGGGGGGGGGGGGGGGGTTAAAAAAAAGGGGGGCCGGTAGGGTGGGTGGGGTAGGAGGGTAATGTGTGTGTGTGTGTGTGTGTGGGGGGGGGGGGGGGGGAGGCAAGAGAAGGAGAGCTCATATCTCTTCATCCACTATGGGGTGGGGGGTGGGGGTGGGGGTGGGAGGTTGGGAGGTTCATATAAATAGTG
>CM065743.1:29210919-29220919 GCA_033310375.1 Conus canariensis
GAGAAAGGGGGGGGGGGTGGAAGGGGAAAGGTGTGTCCATTGCATAAATCTATTACAGAAGACGAACTTCATTTTGTATTCTTTGCCCTGTACTGACAGGTCTACGATTAGGAAAAAAAAAAGGTTAATGTATTATCGATTTCATCACTTTTTGAATACGTTTGTCTCCAATCATTAAGAAATGAAAAATGTCACAAATAATCTTGCCTTGTACTTAACACAATCATTCATAAGGAGGAGTGTTAGGCATAAGTAAATGCATATGTTGTAGGCGTTGTATAGAATATATATATATATATATATATATATATATTATATATATTATTGAATTTTCTTGTGACATGGTAAATAATACAAGAATTTCTTTTGAAGAGCCTTCTTTGTGAACAAATAATAGGAAAAAATACCCCCATCCCTCGAAAACATCGCTCTGTCTGTCTGTCTGTCTGTCTGTCTGTCTGTCTGTCTCTCTCTCTCTCTCTCTCTCTCTCCCCCCCTCTCTCTCTCTTTCTCTCTCTCTCTCTCTCTCTCTGTCTCTCTCTCTCTCCTCCCCCTTTTTTATCTGTGTGTCTGTTTTCCTTTCTTTGACTCATTCATTCATTCATTCATTCATTCTTTCTTTCTTTCTTTCTTCTTCTCTTTTCCTTCTTCCCTAGCACTGTCTTCTTCATCACACACAGACGGAATGCGTCACGACACCAAACAACAGAACATCAATGAACCCTGACGCCTTGTATCAAATGCTAAATACCAAAGTCCATCAGCAAACATGTCCATTGTCAACAGAATATACAGACTTGTATGGTGCATGAGAGCTGCGATTATTAAAGAAACATATATAATGGAGTTTCTATGCTGGAAGACTGCCTCTTTGAACTAACAAGAGTAAATGGTGATTTGCCACTGATTGTATTTGGCGACCTAAATTCAAGAACTGGCTCTGTTAATGCCAGTAGTTCTGACCCCGTGGACGAAATCTGTGATGCGGTATCCCATGTTGACTTCCACTGTTCACTCAGTTCGGATGAAAGTTTAACTAGGAAATCAAGAGATGCTACTATGAACCCTTTTGGTCGTTATTTAATCACTGTGTGTGAAAAGTTTGGTTTGTCTATTGTAAATGGCTTGCGAGCATTAACATTTTCAGGCAATTTTACGTATATTTCTCCAACCGGTAGTAGTGTTCTAGATTACTTCATTGTTTCACGTGGGTTACTTTCTCGATGTGCCGACTTTAACATAGTTTATAATGTTGAATCTAAACATGCAGTGGTGATTTCAGCATTTACTAGTGACAGTAATGAATGTGTTGTAGAAAGAAAAGAAATTAACAGGACTACTATTTCGAAGTATAAATGGGAGGACCAAAAACATGCTACGTTTTCCGCTTTGATGCAGACCGAGTATGTCTGTTACGGATGGTGTGCGGCGCGTGTTTTGCTGCCTGACTCTCGCTGTCAAAAGCTTGGATGCGTGTAATAATTATTCCCTACACACACCCACACCATACGTACATGGATAGCCAGGCAACACACGAGTTAGATTTTTTTTTTTTAATCATGCTGCCTGAACAATCAAAACATACATTCATGTGAATTGGTACAAATCAATACTTGTCACTACATAGCATATAGATCAAGATATCAATACATAGGAACTTCAATCATCAGATATCATCATATCATATTACATATCTTGATATCACTCACAGATCTCGCCGGCGCCGTCCACAGTGTCTCATATACACAGTCAACACACTCGGTTCCACAGTACCCAAGCCACAGTCCGCAGCACTGAAAGAAGACAAAGAAGGATAACCAAAGTCCCCACATGATAAGCACAGCCGTTCACAAACACAAGCGATGAAGAAGAAGAAACAGGGTCTCCACACAAGCACAATAAATCACGTCGAACTATCAGAAGAAGAACCGCAGATTCACAAAGCACAGCAATCCATAGAATAAGAACCGCAGATTCATAAAGCACAGTAATCCACAGAAGAAGAACCGCAGATTCACAAGGCACAGTAAACCATAGAAGAACTGCAGATTCACAAGGCACAATAAACCATAGAAGAACTGCAGGTTCACAAGGCACAATAAACCATAGAAGAACTGCAGATTCACAAGGCACAATAAACCATAGAAGAACTGCAGATTCACAAGGCACAATAAACCATAGAAGAACTGCAGATTCACAAGGCACAGCAATCAATACTGAATCCCCGGCGAACACGATTTCATCAAAGTCCCATAGAACATAATAAACTTCGACGTATTGTTGATCTAAAACAAAAATTAGCTTCTCCGTGTATTCATATTACAATGTTCACATCAATAAACTCAGCCCACCGACACACAGGAGGTGGTACAATTAGAGCACATAAATATTCTTGCAGGAGTTTAAAAATTTAAGTCACTCTCGGCGACACAGCATTCACAACATTTTTATAACAAATAAATTTCCTGGTACATATTTGATTTCGTTATCAGAAGTATCGCACATACACAGTGAACATCGACGCACTACTGACATGAAAGTCAGCCTCTCCACATAGTATCACTACGGAGAAAACGACGATTAAAACAAAATAAAGCAGGCTGGACACCAAAGCCTCGGCCGTTAGTTCTTGCTCTCTTCTCTCGTCTAAAATTATTATTTTCGTCATGTGGTTACCTATGTCATTTCAAGTTGACGTCATAATTTACGTTGACGTCACAAAGCCCAAGGTCTGTTGAATGAGGCAACATTTTTAATTGAGTCTGATATAAACCTTGCCCTGTGCAGACTTCATGAGTGCTTCAGATATGCTGGGGAATGTATGAAGAAAACTATATTCCTTGGAACCGAGAAAAATAGGGTCTGGTTTGACCTTGAGTGCAAAAAAAGCAGAAAATTATTAAGAATAGATTTACGCAGGAGCTCAAGGTCCCATAATGATCAGGACAGGGCAGCATATTGTGTAAAAGAGAACAGCCTATAAGGAGTTAATTACGCAAAGAAAAAAAGCCATAAAGAAAATATCGTAATGTCTTTGCAAGATAATTCGAAGAATCCAAAGAAATTCTGGGATACCATTCGATCTGTCAAACCTTAATCTACCCAACCAATGATTTCCATTGAAGACTGGTATAACCACTTTAATAATGTATTCAATAGTGTTGCAAATGAAAATGCTCTGGGCAATGTTGGTAACGATCGTTTTGAATGTGTCTCTGACGCTGACTTTGATATTAATATTGACCCTCTAAACAAGAAAATATCTGATAATGAAATAAAAAGTGCAATCAAAGCATTAAAGAGACAAAAAGCGACTGGACCAGATGGTATGCTAGGAGAATTTTACAAATACAGTTTTGACATTATTGTACCTTTCTTGATTACATTTTTCAACCACATTTTTGACAATGGCCTGTATCCAGATGAATGGTCCTTGTCAATCTTACACCCTGTATTTAAGAAAGGGGATATAAATGTGCCTGACAACTACAGGGAAATCTCACTGCTGAATGTATGTAGCAAATCGTATAGCTTTGTGTTAAATAAAAGAATTACTAAATGGATCGATGATAACAAAATAATTGGTGAAGAACAAGCTGGATTTAGAGCAAAGCATAGTACCTCTGATCATGTTTTTACGCTCATGGCACTGATTCAGAAACAGCTTGTAAGACACAGAAAATTGTATGTTGCTTCTATCGATTTCCGTAAAGCATTTGATACAGTTCATAGACAGAAACTATGGAAAACTTTAAGCAACAATGGTATTAAAGGAAAGATTGCCTGGGCAATAGAAAGCATGTACGCTGTTGTTAAGACTCGTGTTCGGGCAGGTGGTGCTCTATCTGAAATATTCTTCTGCCCACATGGCCTTAAAACAAAGTGAAGTATGCTCTCCTGTCCTATTCTCCTTGTTCATTAATGAACTAATTAAAGATGTCATCAGTAATGGTAGACATAGAATTCAGCTGTATCCTGATATTGTAGAACTGTTTATTTTGCTCTTCGCTGACGATGTAGCATTATTTTCAGATAGCGTGGTAGGTCTGCAGACACAACTAAATATACTTTACAACACGTCTAAGCGCCTGGATCTGATAGTTAACCTAGAGAAATCTAATATTGTTGTTTACAGAGACGGTGGCTATCTTTCCATGAATGAAGAATGGTATTTTGGAGAAGAAAAGTTAAAAATTGTGAGCGTGTACAAATACCTAGGAATATATCTAACAACAAAGCTATCTTTTCAGCCTACATTACGTGATCTCGCAGCTCAGAAATTTGGGGACTGTCACGGGACCAAGAGTGCATTGAAAGAGTGCATCTGTGTGCACTGAAAAGGTTTATGGGTGTTCATCCAAAGTCTCAAAGACATTTAGTATATGGAGAAACTGGTTGGTTTCCCATTTTTGTCAACACATATTCTAGGTGTGTTAAATTTTGGCTGCGGGTGGTAAATATGAATGACGATAGGTATCCAAAAAAGGCGTATAAAATGCTTTTGTCCCTGCAGAGGCAAAACTATACCACTTGGGCCTGCAAAATTCGTAGTGTTTTATATGAATTTGGTTTTGGTATCGTTTGGGAGGCGCAGTGTGTTGGAAGCATTAATTTGTTTATGACAGAATTCAAACAGATTGATCGATTGTTATAAACAGAATTGGCATGCTTCCTTGCAGTCTTACGAATTTTACAGTGTTTATTCGCAATTCAAGAGCACATTGATTCTCAGCCCTTATATGTATCTTGTTAAGAACGTACAAATTCGAAGAACATTTGCAAGATTTCGGATTGGAATGTCCCCTCTGAATTCACATTCCTTACAGTATATAGAGAACAGTAATAATGATAAATTGTGTCCGTTCTGCATAAACACACCAGAAACTGAATTGCATTTTGTTCTTGTGTGTCCAATGTACGATGAAATAAGAAACGAATGTATTCAGCCCCAAGTATTTCATAAGCCATGTATGTTTATATTCTACCTACTTATGTTAAGTGAAAACGAAGGTATTGTTTTACGGTTATCTAATTTTGTTTACAAAGTGTTAAACTTAAGGACGCAATTTATTCAGTCTAAATGATTCTTGTTGTGCTATTGCTCCCATGTTATGGGCTGGAGGCCTGACATTAAAATATTTTTCACTTTGACTTTTGACTTTTGACTTCTCTGTTTTCCTTTCTTTGACTCTTTCTTTCATTCATTCTTTCTTTGTCTCTTTTCCTTCTTCCCTTACATTCTCTTTTTCATCACACAGAGACTGAATGCGTCACGACACCAAACAATAGAACATCAATGAACCCTGACGCCTTGTATCAAATGCAAAATACCAAAGTCCATCAGGGAACATGTCCATGGTCAACAAAATATACAGACTGGTATTATGCATGAGAGTTGTGATTATCAAAGGAAAAAAAGGCGGCCTTTCAAAGACCAGAATTTCCAATCGATTCGATAATTCGAGAGAAAGCCATCTGGACTTTCATTTAGTACGCGTGTGTTTATTGAGTTATTGTGTTTTTATGGACAAAATCGGTTGTGAGTTTTGTTTTTGGCCACATTAGTTTGTCATGTATAATCATGCCATTTTGCAGAGAGAGAGAGAGAGAGAGAGAGAGAGAGAGAGAGAGAGAGAGAGAGAGAGAGAGAGAGAGAGAACAGAGATACGAATGACGAATACGAAAGAAAGGCAAATAATTTATTCAAGATCACAAATGTATTACACAAGTTCTGGCATCATAATATGTGAGGTCATCAACAAGAAATAGGAAAAAAGAATTCATCCTGAGGAACTAGATCAGAGGCACAAAAACAGGATGGGAACTAATCACATGTATCTCAATGTATTCAGTGGCACTTTCCTGCTGTCCAGTCCCACTCAATAATGTAGGCTGTATGTGTGTAAGATGGACATTATGTAGTACTTGTGTTTTTTTTTTTTCTCTTGAAAAAGGCCACGTGGCCAAGAAATTGAAGAGTGGAATTGTGATGTTGTGTACTGTTTTCTTCCCTTTGGAGGAAGTTTTGTTTTTTGTTTCGAATGATTTATTGTTTCAAGCTTTTGAACCCATTTATTACAAGTGGGCAGGGAAAGAGGAGCTCAATAAAATTAATAATCGACGAATGATCGCGAATACGAAAGAAGATGTTCAAGATCTTCTCGACAGGGACGCTGTTACCGCACAAAGTGTCACCACTGCACAAAATGTCACAATGACATTTTGTGCAGCTATTGACTGCACAAATTGTCACAGTTTGCATGCATTTGCACAAAATGTCACAATTGTGACAATTTGTGCATCTGTATGTCTTTTTTGAAATCACTGCTGCACAAATTGTCACAACTCTCTCTCTCTTATCTGTGTGGGTGTGGGTGTGTGTGGGTGTGTGGGTGGGTGGATGGATGGGTGGACATACTATATGATGTCCACGGTTTTTTGGGGTTTTTTTTTGCGTTTTTCAACCTGGCTTGCAATTTATGATTTTCAACTTTATATATAATAATAGCTCCTTTTAGTCTGTATTCACTGCACATGCTTACGAGATGACAGCCCAGACGAGATGGCCCATGTTGGTTGACGAGGCTAATAGAAACAACACGATTTGTCTTGATTCGCATGCTCATCTCTTGAGCACTTTGTTAGTCTTGAGCAATTGTTCTAATATAATCCATACTATGCATGGTATGTATGTACTTTTCACATGTGTTTATAATTGTCCATTTTTTCTTATACAAGTTTTAGGGCAATTTGGGTGTGTGCGCGCTGCGCCCAACGGGTGCACAGCGCACACAGGTTGTTGTCAGTTGTTGTCCCCAAGGCTATGCACCTGTGTAGCAAGTTTTGAAAATGTAGCTTGAAGGATGTGGAAAATATTGCAGGAAAAAGCAAATGGGTGTTCAACGATCAGCGTGACCTTGACCTTGACCTTTGACCTTGATTTTTTGCGAGCAGTATCAGCACACCTTACCTAATCAACAAACAAATTTGAGAAGGTTGTCTTAAGTGGTTGAAGAGACATTGCCCAAAATGTCCGTTTTGGCCTACGTGGGGCAGATCCCCCCCCCCCAACCCTCTCCCCCCCCCCCCCCCCCACCACACACACAAACGAAAAAAAAAAAAAAAAAAAAAACAGACACGAACGAACTTAATAGTCTGCTCGCCAACAAGACTGACAGAGGTTGTGACATTTTGTGCAAGAGTGAATTCGAAAATGGGACATAGGTGCACAAATTGTCACAACTGCGAGTTGTGACATTTTGTGCAGTCCTTCACTGCACAAAATGTTACTACTGGCACAAAATGTCACAATTGTGACATTCTGTGCAGTGGTGACATTTTGTGCGGTAACAGAAGCTGTATGAGGAGTATGTACACCACGGGAAGGGTTATACAGTCACTGTGAGGAGCGATGTCTATCTTTCAGTTACGGTGAGGCTGTTTGCAGTCAGGATTTCCGTCCTCACCATCTGGGTTGTGGAGGCGGTCTTCTGTCTTAAAACTACCCCTAATACTGCCCAGCATTTTTGCATTATTTGTTAAACATGTCATCATTTCATTAAATGTAGTGTTTCGTCTGTTACCCTCTTGATACACTGTTTGATGGCCAGTTGTGACACAGACATGGAATGTTCGTTGCCAGAGGTATCGACTACACTATCGGCACAGGTTTTTTTTTATCAGCATAATGATCACCATCACTGTCAATCGCACAGGCAGTTATCACCACCAGTTCATCGTCAGAATGTCGTGCCATCGATTGTGTACGTGTGTCAGGTTGTGCATTTGTAGACTTTCCTCACCACAAAGTCGTGCATATTCTGCCACACTACAATCACTGACTACTGTTAGTTCCGAAAGTGTCCACTGCAGTCGTGTGTGCCATGCTGTAAACTAGACTGGGAGGAGTCGGGAGAAATAAAGCCGGTGTGTGTGTGTGTGTGTGCGGGGGGGGGGGGGGGGGGGGGGGGGGGGTGCAGCTTGCCTTCTCCTTTTGAACAGTACAAAATTCTAGAGTGTCACGGTAACTGGGTTGTGATGTTTGACGCGCCGGAGTCAGTCGAAGAAGAACTACCGTTTAATTCCCTTTGCCCTCGATTTTGAAGGAAGACAGGGCAGTTTCTTTCAGGAGAGTGTTAAGGACACTTTCTGACATGGAAAGAAGACCGTTTACCGGCATCTTGGACAGTTTGGCTGCTTTATCGCACTTCTTTTTGTCCGCTTCCATAATTCTGTCTTGCTGGTAGCCAAGCAAGGGAACCCATCAGAGAGAGAGAGAGAGAGAGAGAGAGAGAGGAGAGAGAGAGAGAGAGAGAGAGGAGAGAGAGGAGAGAGAGAGAGACTGACACCGACACAGTCATACTTTTATTGTCTATTTAGCACTTGAGCCCTTTGGACAAGGGGAGAGAACAATCGTATTCATGACACACACACACACACACACAACACACACAACACACACACACACACACACAGAGAGAGAGAGAGAGAGAGAGGAGAGAGAGAGAGACAGACAGACAGACAGACAGAGACAGAGAGACAGGGGGACAGAGGGGGGGGGGGGAGAGAGGAGAGAAGAGGAGAGAGAGAGAGAGGAGAGAGAGAGAGAGAGAGAGAGAGAGAGAGAGAAGAGAGAGCAATGCTCAGGGCCTCTTTCTCCATTATTCGTCGTGATTGGAGCACTTTGAAAGTCAGAATTTCCAATCGATTCAAAATCTCAAGAGAAAACCTCCAATACTTATTTGATGTTGCTTCATTGTATAAAGCGCATATTCATTAAGTTACAGCGTTTTTTGTTTGTTTGCTTGTTTCTTTCTTTCTTTCTTCCTTTCTTTCTTTTTTTTTTTAAACCTTTACATTTGTTTGTCACTGTAAAAAACAAAAATCACTATTTGCACAATGTAGTCTTAGAATGGCTTTTGAAGTAAATGTGGATTCACGTGTTCGGTGATGATTTTTTTTCCTGACCTGCATATACAGTGTTTCAGACTCCGCATGTTACCGATTAGGATTTTTCATTCAGGAGTTTGCCAGCCAGCCTCTGGAAAGCAGGCGAGGAGGTACGTACCTTTTGTTTTGTAATCATGCATATCTGCGACCAAAATAAGTCGGTGCTAACGCACTTCCAGTCACACATATTTTTGAATGAGACAATGTTTGGGAATAAGATCCCAAGTCGGCTTCTAAACTTATACAATGGATGGGTACACGGCTTCATAACTTTACTTCATGCATACTTAAAGATGGATTATGACCCGCCCACCCCCCACCCCCCCTCCCGAAAAAAAAGAAGAAAATAAATAAATAAATAAAACAAATAAAATCCAAATCAAACAAACAAACAATATACAAACAAACAAACAAAAAAAACAAACAAACAAAAAACAAACACCTTTGCCCCCAAAATTTACTTTTTGGTGTTATTCTGAAAAGTAGCGGTGACGCGGTATTAGTCGTCACTTTTGTTAAGGTGACACCACGTTTCGGTGACGTGTACAATAAACAGGGAATTTTGGTCACTAATGAAGAGAATAATGATGATCTACCTCTGTGTGTGTGTGTGTTTGTGTGTGTGTGTGTGTGTGTGTGTGTGTGTGTGTGTGTGTGTGTGTATGTGTGTGTGTGTCTCTCTCTTTCTCTCTCCCTCTCTCTCTCCCTCTCTCTCTCTCTCTCTGTCTCTCTCTCTGTCCTTCTCTCTGTCTCTCTCTCAGTGCACACGTGCGCAACCATACCTGAGAAAAAGTGACACAGTGATGTAGCGTACGCCATGCCCCCAACTAACTTCTAATAAAGTTCAATGTACAACAGTCAGAAAACGATCTCCATTAATTCCAAACCCAGTGATCTGAGTGCCTTGCAATATCGTTGATGGAGCAGCACATGGCACGGTGCTCACGTGTCTGACCGATCCAAGGCATCACATGACACTGCACCGACTAAAAGGATAAATAAATAAGTAATAAATAGATAAATAAATTAATGAATAAATGGAGAGATAAAC
>CM065743.1:29225919-29265919 GCA_033310375.1 Conus canariensis
AAAACAGAGAACTGAAGGGTGTGTTGACGGTGAAAACAAATGAAATTGCCGCTCTAAAAAGGGAAAAGAATGACAGTGAACAGCACGGCAGACAGTGGAACGTGCGTGTGTTTGGCATCCAGGAGAGAGGAGAAGAGACAATAGAGGACTGTGTGAAACATTGTGTTGAACTGTTTAACAACAAGCTTGGTATTAAAACGGTGTCTTCAGCTGATGTGGACATTGCGCACCGCACAGGTAAGAGGGGTGTGAATGGAAAACCAAGACCCATCATCCTGCGCTTTATTTCCAGGCGTAAGCGAGCCTCAGTGCTGTCAGAACGGCGTAAACTGAAGGGAACTGGACTGTCCATTGCAGAAGACTTAACCACTGCAAACTACCAGTTATTGAGAAGGGCTTCGAATCATTCTGCCACAATGTCCACTTGGTCGTCTAACGGGAAAATTTTAGCAAAGTTGAAAAATGGTTAAAATTATAAAATTGGACTTGGATTCGGATGTGGATGTCATCTTTAGAAGGGAGATGAACGTGTAATCAAAACAAACAAAAAAAGTGTAGTTTCTTCATTTTTTTTTTCTTTTTCTTTTTCTCAAGTTGGTAGTGAGCTTCTGTGGATGTTTTCCTTTTTATTGTTTTTTTTTTTCTTCTATTTTTCTCCATGCCTCGTGTGCTTTTTCATTGCCAGTCTTTCTCCACCATATTGTTGATGTTCTGGATGTGTTTATTGCTTTCTCTCCCCCCCCTCCCTGTGTGTGTGTGTGTGTGTGTGTGTGTGTGTGTGTGTGTGTGTGTGTGTGTGTGCGTGCGCGCGCGCGCGCGTGTGTGAGTGTGTGTGTGAGTGAACGCACCCGCCCGGCCTTTTTCTGCCACAGGCTGTTGGCCTTAGGGTGAGGGGGCTAAGGGAAATCTTTCCCAAAGCCTTTTTGGAAAAAAATAAATGTGCGTGTGTTGTTTTTCGGTGCGAGCGTGAGTGCGCAGATGTGGATCAATGAAGCCGTTTTCTCATTTTTTCTTGATTGTTTTTAGTGATCAAAATCATTTTGTGTGTTTGATTTCCGGAAGTATTATTATGATGGGATCGATGTCTTTTGCTGTTCTCCAGCCTCTATCCGCACCCCTCCTCCCCACTTTTTTGGACCTGCCGTCCTCAGCCCCTTTGTTCCACGCTTCCCTACCCCTGCTTCAAACACTGCCCTCTTTCTTTCCCAGACAGGATCACTGGATCTCCTTTTTCTTTCTTTCTTTTATTCTATTTTTTTTTTTTGTCATTTTTTTCTTCCTTTTCTTTTCTTCTTTCAAAATTGGTTGGAACAAATTTCTGTAAACTTGCCTGAGGGATAGTTTTTGCGCAGATTTGAAAATGTGAATGATGTACTGGTGTCTTGAACCTCGTGTTGATTTTGTTGTCGGTATGGAAGAGTATTTGAAAAGCAACTGCTCTTGTGAATCAAAAGTTGGTTGGAGGGTGAGGGGGGGGGGGGTCGGTTTAAGCCCTTCTTCTGAGATATGACCTGTGTCGTTGGTAGAAGTGCGCTTCATGTAGAATCGATGCATTCTGGATGTCTTCTGTTACCATCACGATTGTCGTCGTTGTGATGGAACGTGGGTGGAGGGGGGGGGGGGGGGGGGGGGGGGTGCGAGAGGATACCTTTGTTTTATCCATTTATTCATTTGTTATGTTCACTACTGTATGAAAACAAACACATAGGATGGTTGGTGGGCAATTCCCTCCCGCGTTTCCGCCCCGCTTTTTCACGTGTGTGTGTGTGTGTGTGTGTGTGTGTGTGTGTGTGTGTGTGTGTGTGTGTGTGTGAGTGAGTGTTTGTGTGAGTGTGTGTATCGGGTGTGAGTGTGAGTGTGTGTGTGTGTGTGTGTGTGTGTGTGTGAGTGTGTGTTGTGTGTGTGTGTGTGTGTGTGTGTGTGTGTGTGTGTGTAACATTTAATGTATTGACTCAACTACTGCATGATTCTTTCTTTTGTATCTTTTGTATTCCTTGTTGTTGTTGATGTTGCTGTAATGGGGACAGATGTATTGATTCACTGCTGATCATCACCACCACTCCTCTCTATCTCTTGCTCTTGTTCCTCCTCCTCCTCCTCTTTTTCTTTTTCCTTTTTTTTTTTTCTTTTTTCAAAATTGTTGGAACAAATTTCGGTGAACTTGCCAGAGGGACAGTGTTTGCGCAGAATGAAAATGTGATGATGTGCTGGTGTCTTGAACTTTCTGTTGATTTTGTGTCCGTCTGGTGGAAGTGCGCTTTCATGTAGAGTCGGTGCATTCTGAGTGTGTCTGGTAACATCACGATGTTGTCGTTGGTGGAAGACGGCTTTGTGATGGGGGATGGGTGGAGGGGGGGAGGGGGTGCGAGAGGATATTTTTGTTTTATTCATTTATTCATTTGTTAGATTCGTTACTATATGAAAGCAGTACTTAGGATGGTATGGTGGGCAATTCCTCCCACCTTTACGCCCCGCTTTTTCATCCGCATGTGTGTGTGTAAGTGTGTGTGCATGTAAGTGTGTGTGTGTGTGTGTGTGTGTGTGTGTGTGTGTGTGTGTGTGTGTGTGAGAGAGAGAGAGAGAGAGAGAGAGAGAGAGAGAGAGAGTGTGTGTGTGTGTGTGTGTGTATACGTGTGGGTGCGTGCGCGCGCGCGCGCGCGCGCGTGTGTGTGTGTGTGTGTGTGTGTGTGTGTGTGCTTGCTGTTTTTATCATCGATCAAGCTTTCTCCCCGATATTTCCTTCTTTCACTATGTCTATGTCCATGGAGTGGTTCGTTTTAGACAGGTGAAGAAAATGGGCACACTTAGCAATGAACATAATTATGCTGATGTTTTAACTTTTGGCCAGTGTTGTATTGTCCACATGAAAGATGTATGAACGAAGAATTGTCGCATTTTACGATTGAAATATTGATGCCATGTGGTCTTTAATCCAAAACAGAATGAAGGCCTCCATGCATGACTCCATTCATTGAATTATTTTTGATTGACTGAGGAGAGATGTTTACGGTTAAACATCAATTCATTGGTGATGTTGTAATAAAATGAATGGTTGATGAATATTGTTGTATTCCCCTGTCTGACTCGGGTGGGTCCAATGCTTTGATGGTGTTTTTGTTTTGTTTTGTTTGTTTGTTTGTTGTTGTTGTTGTTGTTTTTTGTTTGTTTGTTTGTTTTTAGATTATCGATGGGCCTTCTGACACTCTATACTAATGATTAAGTTGACAGATGATCTGGTTGACTGAAGAGGCTTAAGGTTACGCTTTTTTCTCTTTAATGTCTAATACTAAATGTTAAAACAATTGAGCGCTAAGAAGGTTCATTAAGCGACGCATTAATCGAATTGGTACTTCTTCTTCATAAATCGGAAATGAAATGAGGCAGGGAACAGTAAACGATAAACAGTAAACAAGTTGGGTATTTTTTGCTCCCATAGAAAACCTAACACAGAGTAACTTTTATTCAAGACTGGCACAGCCTTTTAAACTTGAATAAAGTCAGACAAATACATAGACGAACAATCTAATAGTGGGGGAAAAAACAAGCGCAGGCCAACAACTGAACTATCTTCATAGTAATGACTTGGCAAAGTTTGGACTTAAGGAGGGGGGGGGGGGGGGGGGGGGTTAATTTGAAGATGGAGAAAACTGGGAACATGAAATTTAAGAAAATATGTTACAGATATGAAAACTCTTCACTAGCTGCATAAGCGAACCATCGCAATCTCTTTTGAAGGCAGATATATTTGTATTGCCTGCTCCGAGGCCTTTCGTCGCTGGGTCGGACTCATCAGGGAGACACGGCTGGTTGTGTCTGCGCTCCTGGCGTCAAATAGAGACACACCACAGTCCATAATACTGTGGTGTTCTCACCACCAAGAGTGCAAAAAAGAATCCAATAGCACTCCCAAAGCAGCCAGCGAAGGTAGTAAATGAAACCAAACGAAAGTGTGGGGAGGAAAAAAGTTGCTGAAAAACTAAAGACATTATGCAAACATGCATCTTTGGGTGGATCCTCAAGCGTAGGCTCAAAGATTGTCCCCTTTATTTTATACTGTTTGCATAATGTCTTTAGTTTTTCAGCAACTTTTTTTCCTTC
The DNA here is from genome assembly GCA_033310375.1 of Conus canariensis. Classification (NCBI taxonomy): domain Eukaryota; kingdom Metazoa; phylum Mollusca; class Gastropoda; order Neogastropoda; family Conidae; genus Conus; species Conus canariensis. The sequence goes on from CM065743.1 coordinate 29,230,018, forward strand.
CCCACACTTTCGTTTGGTTTCATTTACTACTCTTCGTGGCTGCTTTGGGAGTGCTATTGGATTTTTTTTGCACTCTTGGTGGTGAGAACACCACAGTATTATGGACTGTGGTGTGTCTCTATTTGACGCCAGGAGCGCAGACACAACCAGCCGTGTCTCCCTGATGAGTCCGACCCAGCGGACGAAAGGCTTCGGAGCAGGCAATACAAATTATCTGCCTTCAAAAGAGATTGCGATGGTTCGCTTATGCAGCTAGTGAAGAGTTTTCATATCTGTAACATATTTTCTTAATTTTTCATGTTCCCAGTTTCTCCATCTTCAAATTACCCCCCCCCCCCCCCCTCCTTAAGTCCAAATCTTTGCCAAGTCATTACTATGAAGATTAGTTCAGTTGTTGGCCTGCGCTTGTTTTTTCCCCACTATTAGATTGTTCGTTATGTATTTGTCTGACTTTATTCAAGTTTAAAAGGCTGTGCCAGTCTTGAATAAAAGTTACTCTGTGTTAGGTTTTCTTATGGGAGCAAAAAATACCCAACTTGTTTACTGTTTATCGTTTACTGTTCCCTGCCTCATTTCATTTCCGATTTTTGTTTTGATTAAATGAGGTTATTTGTATTTTGTTTCTGTCCGTCTGTGTGTTTGTCTTTTGATCTCCCTTGCATTCTTTGGGTGGATCCTCAAAGCGTAGGCTCAAAGATTGTCCCCTTTATTTTATACTGTTTGCATAATGTCTTTAGTTTTTCAGCAACTTTTTTCCTCCCCACACTTTCGTTTGGTTTCATTTACTACTCTTCGATGGGCTGCTTTGGGAGTGCTATTTGGATTCTTTTTTGCACTCTTGGTGGTGAGAAACACCACAGTATTATGGACTGTGGTGTGTCTCTATTTGACGCCAGGAGCGCAGAACAAACCAGCCGTGTCTCCCTGATGAGTCCGCCCCAGCGGACGAAAGGCCTCGGAGCAGGCAATACAAAATATATCTGCCTTCAAAAGAGATTGCGATGGTTCGCTTATGCAGCTAGTGAAGAGTTTTCATATCTGTAACATTATTTTCTTAATTTCATGTTCCCCAGTTTACTCCATCTTCAAATTACCCCCCCCCCCCCCCCCCCCCCCCCCCCCCCCCCCCCCCCCCCCCCCCCCCCCCCTCCTTAAGTCCAAATCTTTGCCAAGTCATTACTATGAAGATAGTTCAGTTGTTGGCCTGCGCTTGTTTTTTCCCCCACTATTAGATTGTTCGTCTATGTATTTGTCTGACTTTATTCAAGTTTAAAGGCTGTGCCCAGTCTTGAATAAAAGTTACTCTGTGTTAGGTTTTCTTATGGGAGCAAAAAATACCCACTTGTTTACTGTTCTTCTTCATAGCTCATGTTTCGACCTTATTCATCTAAATACGAAGATAATACGTTGGGCAATACAGTTGAAACTGCCTTTCGTTTACATTTAGTATTATTTTAGTGTGCTCCGCCAATGTTATTGTTGTGAAGGAAATGTCTTTTTGCACCTTCCATTTCTTTCTTTTTTTCTCTCTACCTTTTCTTTCCTTTCTCATACCCTTTTTTATGTGTCCCCTCCCCCTCACTCTTGTCCCCTTCCCCCTCCCCCAATTCTATTCATCCTTTCCTGCGAGAAAGATCCCATCCGACAGGAAATTTGATTTATTAATAGAAAACTCTCTTTTCTTGATAAAATTAGAGATATTTCTAACGTTGGGGAGAACAGGTGATACTATTACTACGTTTGCTCCTACACGCACACGTGAGCTAGTACGCGAGTGCACATACACGCGATTGCTCGCTCCTGGCTTTTTCCTCGGCCGCCCTCGTCATTATCAGTACCCCTTCTCCCTACCTCCTACCCGCCCCCCTTTCCCCCCCCCCCCCCCCCCCCCCCCCCCCCCCCCCCCCCCCCCCCCCCCCCCCCCCCACCTTCAACTCCCGTAATACCTCTTTCCTCCGTAATGTTGGTAGTATTCTTTTTGTGGCACATGACCAAAAAAAAAAAAAAAAAAAAAAAAAGAAAGAAAAACAAATTGTATTCGTCCTGTATTCCCGATTGCGGAACTTAACCGGTAAGGTTCTGGTTTGTTGATTTACTTACTTTGTTTTTGTGTTGGTCAGTTTTTGTCAATTTTACCATTTTGTCTGTTTAATTTTTTTTTTTTTTTTTTTTTTAGTAGTAAACTGTGTAATGTTATTGTCCTATTGTTTTAGTTTCATAAGTGCTCGTGTCCGTCGGTCACCCACTGGCACTAAAAGGATGTGTTACACATATTATTTTCTTTTTGTTTCTTCGTATATTAAGTTGCATTTGTCCGAGTTCAACCATGGCACCTTTGACAACTATGTCTCATTAATCAGGAGTATAAAACATAAAAGAAAAATGCAAAAGTATAATGGGTAGCCTGAAAATATCGTCTCTTAACTGCCAGGGCCTTGGGAATTTTGGAAAAAGAAGGGATGTGTTTCAACATTTGAGACAAAAAGCAATACTCAGTGTATTTTCTGCAGGATACGCATTTCACGAAGAAATTAGAACGCCAGATACGAGCTGAATGGGGATATGAGTGTGTGTTTTCTTCTAATAATAGTAGATCAAGGGAGTATGTATTTTATTCAACAATAATTTTGAGTTTAAAATAGAGAAAACAATCAAGGATACAAAAGGAAACTATGTTATTGTCCTTTTGAATGCGTTGGGAAAACAGTTAACATTAGTGAATATTTATGGCCCGAATAGAGACGATCCTGCTTTTTTTTTCAGGATATACAAAATAAAATAAAGGAACTTGGTAATTCAAATATTATTATTGCTGGTGACTGGAATTTGGTTTTTAACCAGCTTTAGATTATGATAACTATAAAAATATTAACAACGCCAAAGCCAGGGAGGAAGTAATTGAAATGATGTCTAAATTTGAGCTAGTAGATATATGGAGGGAGTTTAACCCAGAAGTTCTCAGATACACTTGGCGAAGGTCAAATCCACTCCAGCAAAGCCGCCTAGACTATCTAATTGCTTCTGAAAGATTAATGGGAAACGTAAGTAACTCTGACATTCTTTTTGGATACCGCAGTGACCATTCGCTGGTTACAGTTGAATTTACCTTTAAACAGGTAGTAAAAATAAAAAGTCTTTGGAAATTCAATTCAACATTACTAAAAGATTACACATATGTACAATCAATAAATGATACAATAGAGAATGTTAAAAGTCAATATGCAGCTGTACCATATGAGAGAGAAAACTTAAAACGGATACCAAATGATCAAGTTCAGTTTGTAATATCAGATCAGTTATTTCTTGATACGCTGCTGATGGAAATTAGAGCCAAAACAATTACATACAGTATAAGTAAGAATAAAGACCTGAAAAGGGCTGAACAAACCTTAGAACACGAAGTACAGTCACTTGAGAACAATCTGCATCTGAACGAAGCAGACAGAACAGCCCTAAATGAAAAGAAAACCCAGTTGGCAGAAATAAGGAAATCTAAAATGGAAGGAATTCTGTTGAGATCAAAAGTAAGGTGGGCATTGCAAGGGGAGAAAATAAATAAGTATTTTTGTTCTCTTGAAAACAGGCATTATGTGAGTAAGCAGATGTTAAAACTTGTGAAGGATGACGGCCATGTTTTATCAGAAACCAATGAAATGTTAGAAGAAACTAAAACTTTTTTTCAAGAACTTTATAAAGAACACGAATCACAAGATATCAATATGGATAAGTTTAAAGAAACAATACCAAAATTAAACAAATCCGAATCTGACAACTTAGAGGGATTTATAACAAAAGAAGAAGCAACAGAAGCATTAAGGAATATGCAGAATGATAAAAGTCCCGGCATAGATGGATTTACGGTGAATTTTTTCAAATTTTTCTGGAAACAACTAGGGGATTTTGTTACTCGTTCTTTAAACGAGAGTTTTTGTAAAGGGGAAATGTCAATAACACAAAGGGAGGGCGTAATAGTATGTTTACCCAAGGGAGACAAATCTAGGGAATTCATCAATAATTGGAGGCCAATTTCATTGTTAAATGTAACCTACAAAATAGGATCAACATGTATAGCTAACAGAATCAAAACAGTCTTGCCAAAACTAATACACGATCAGACAGGATTCATATCTGGGAGGTATATTGGGGATAATTTGAGAACATTGTATGATATGATATACTATTTGGATCACAAAAATATACCAGGACTACTAGTTTCCATAGATTTTGAAAAGGCTTTTGATTCAGTTAACTGGAATTACTTGGTAAAAGCCATCAAAAGCTTTGGTTTTGGTGAGGATATTTGTAAATGGATTTGTACTTTTTATAAAAACATTAAAACACACGTAATTGTTAACGGCAAAATGTCTGAAACTTTTCCAGTAAAAAGAGGGTGTCGTCAAGGGGATCCTCTATCACCATATCTATTTGTATTATGTGTAGAGTTATTAGCATGCAAAATCAGAAACGATGAGGAAATTAAGGGAATAAAATATCAGAAACAGAGCTCAAGATAATCCAGTTTGCAGACGATACGTGTTTCACTCTACAAGGAGATAAAAAATCTTATGAAAAACTTTTCGAGTCATTATCAGAATTTGAAAATATTTCGGGGTTAAAATTAAATTTCGAAAAAACTTGCAATGTATGGTTAGGACAGAAGAAGGGCTCGAAAATAGTGTACCTAGTTGAAAAACACATGATGTGGAATCCAAGAAAATTCAAAATTCTTGGAATATGGTTTACAAATGACCTTTCAAAATTAATAGAGCTTAATTTATCAGACAAGTTTTTGGAAGTGAAAAGATTGTTCAAAACGTGGTCCAAACGGATGTGCACACCATTAGGTAAGGTTGCAGTCCTGAAATCTCTTATTTTGTCAAAGCTTGTATACTTGTGGTTGTTGCTTCCAAACCCTCCTGATGACGTTATAAAACAATAACAAAGCATCTGTTTTGAGTTTGTCTGGGATGGGAAGCCTGACAAAATTAAACGAAAATATGCAGTACATGATATTGAAAACGGGGGCATAGGAATACCAAATATCTATGCTTTTATGCAAGCACTGAAATTGTCCTGGATAAGAAAATTAGTAAATAATGATTCAAAGTGGAAGACCATTTTAGTAACTCAATGTCCAGAAGTTAACGATATAAAATATTTTGGATCAAAGAGATTCTTGTATAGCAAATGCAACAAGTTTTGGAAAGACGTATTTAAGTCATATGACAGTCTGAGCATTCATGTAGATTTAGATAACAACGAAGAAATTATTTCAGAACCTGTCTTTTATAATGATAAATTCAAAATTAACCATTCCCATTTTTTCTACAAACTATGGGCAGAGAAAGGTATATTCTACGTAGGGGATATGATTGACGAAAATGGCAACTTTTTAAGTTATGAAGCCTTTACAACAAAGGTGGGCAGTCATTTAAATCCTCTACACTATTTTGGATGTGTCCGTGCAGTAAAAGAATATGCAAGGAAAAGAAACATAAAATTTGAAAATAATTACAAGAATGAAAATTGTAAGTTATTGAAAATTATAACAAGTGTCAATAAAGGAGCTAAGATTTACTATAATATACTTCTCAATAAATTATGTGTACTTAATATTAAGTCTTTTGTGAACTGGGAACTCAAGTTACATACCGCAGTAGATTGGGAATTCGTATTGAAAATTGCGAGAAAAATAAAAGAAATAAAATTCAGGTGGTTCCAATTGAAAATTTGTCATAGAATTCTTGTATCCAATATCATACTAAACAGAATGGGTTTGAGGGATAGCGATAGATGCAGTTTTTGTCAAATTGAGAGAGATAGTATACATCACTATTTGTGGTACTGCACTACTTCACAAGAATTCTGGAAAGAATTAGAAAACTACATGAAAACAACGTGTGAAAATAGTATCAGATTGTCATTTAATGTTGAGCTGGTTTTGTTTGGAACCGATGAAAACACAAAAACAGACCAATCATTTGATCTCATTTTATTGTGGGCGAAATATTTTGTTTACACTTGCAGAATTAATAGTGTTAAACCCAGATTGTCAGGTTTTAAAATTGAACTTAAGCTTCGATACAATATAGAAAAGCATGCACATATGACAGAAATGCGTTATCATGTCTTTTTGAAAAATTGGCTACCCTACCTTGCTCTATGCGAAACACTATAACAGTCTTTCATGGTTGACATGACACCTTGTAAAATGTTAAAGACACACACACACACACACACACACACACACACACACACACACACACACACACACACACACACACACACACACAAAAACAACCCAAAAAACGATGCTCATGTAATGGATCGACACACAAGCCATGAAATTTGAGCGAACAATACTTTGTGACCATGAATTTGTTTTGTTTTGCTTCTGTTTGTTTGTTTGTTTGTTTGTTTGTTTGTTTTTTTTTTTTAAATTCCCCCTATCCCACCACGCCCAGGCACCATGCACCCACCCTTTCGGGGGTGTGGTGTGGGGGCTATTGGTTCCCTCCCTTGTTCGTTTTTTGTTTCTTTTCTTTTCATAGCCTTTGTTTATATATTGTAATTGGTATATACCCTTGCAGCTTTTTAATATTTTATTTAATAATAATTGATATAGTGTAAGAAGTTTATATTGTAACATGCGAATTATGACTTTTGAATTATGACACTTTTGTATTATCTTGACAGCACTAGTTAAACATTGTATGTAAATGTATTGAATAATGTGTGTATTGTTGATGTAACGTGTGTATTGAATGGAAATATAACCTTCATTGCAAGGGACAAAAAAAAAAACAAAAAAACTTAAAACCAATAATCCAAGGAGTCTGAACAAAGCTAGTAATCCACTCTTCTCATAAATCCATGAAAATAATCTAAGCTCTACTTAGGCATATTTCTTGCCACTACACTGTAGAGCTACAGCTAGCCTAGGCAAGTCTCCTTTTTTGGCTTGATAGCCACTACACTAGAGCTGTATAAATTTCTCTTGGCCCTAGCTTACCTCTGCAAAGATACACCACAGAACTATTAAAACCCTAAACTACGCTGCAGAACAAGTTGTTTTGTTCTTACCCTATCTAAGCTCTGCGAGGCATCACAGCCCCCTACACCACAGAGCTAAATTCCAACACAACCCTAATTTACACCACAGAGAAATTTTCTCTCACATCTCACGGTATCTGGCTGGCTTTTGAGCGAAGCAGTCTTTCGAACCACGAGTTGCTGGTCGGGATGGCGTATGTGGAGGAATGACTCCCGTAGCTGCTCCTTCAGGCTGCGCACCAATCTGCAACGTGTCTGGTTCAGCGCAAATCTGGGGTGATGGTGGAACAGAAGGCAGCATCGCCTCGAATGTTAGTGCTTGAAGATGCTGCCGGTTTCGACGAACCGCGCCCCGAGGTGTGTTAACCAAATAGGTTCGGTTCTTGCTGTCAGCAGCAACCACAGTGCCATCTGTCTTCCACGTCTTCTGGCCTGGGCTGGGTTGCAGGAGGAATGCATCTGCTGGATGAAGTGATGCCAGGGGCGTAGCACCTCGGGCTCTGTTGTATCGCTTTTGGTATGCTCCTTGACATCGCTGTCGGTTCTCCGGATCTGGTCGTCATCTGGTTGGTTCGGCAGCAAGCTGTCAGGAAGAGTTGGAAGCTTGGTACTCAGCTGTCTCCCCATCAGGGCAACAGCAGGACTAACCCCAGTTGAAGAGTGTGGCGTTGCCCTGTAGTTCAGCAGAGCTAGGTCCGGTTCAGCCTGCTGCAGGATCTTCTTGGAGATCTTCACCGCACTCTCAGCTTCTCCATTGGCCTGCGAGAATCCTGGACTGCTGGTATGGTGTAGAAACTCATATTCCCGGGCAAACTTCCTGAACTCACGGCACTGGAACTAAGGTCCATTATTAGACATAATGGTTTCAGGAATGCCATGCGTAGCGAAGATCAGTCGAAGTTTGTTGATCACGGCGCTGGCTGTGGTAGAGTGGAGGTGGCGTATCTCGATCCATCTGGAGTAATAGTCCACCACAATGAGGTAATCTTTCCCCTCGTATGAGCACAGGTCAGCACCCAACTGTTGCCAAGGGCGCTGAGGCAATACTGTAGGGCGCAGTGACTCATGACGCTGTGCTGGACGCTGTTCTCTGCACACTCTGCATGCGTTGATCATGTCAGCCAACTGTTTGCTCAGGCCGGGCCACCAGACAGTAGCCTGAGCATTCTGTCAGCACTTGGTTAGTCCTTGGTGGGACTCATGGAGCTTCAGGAGAATATCTTGGCGTAGTTCCGTGGGCACCACAATCTGCTTGTTCAACACCACCAGACCCTCCACCAGGGACAGCTCTCCCTGGGATTGCTGGTAGGGCTGGAACTGTTTGTCAACCTTTGCTGGCCAACCATTGAGGATGTAGTCAATGACCCGCTGAAGCTCAGCATCGTGCACAGTTTGTGCACGAATCTTCTCAAGGCGGGTAGGTGATATCTCGCAGCTGGAGATCACAGAGTCCACGTAGAAAGGCACAATTTCTGAAAGTTCATCAGCAGTGCCGGGCGCTGGGTGTCTCGACAATGCATCAGCGATAACATCTCCTTTCCCGGCACATGACGCACTTGGGAGTTGAATCTCATGAGTCGAATGAGGAGTCGCTGACAACGTAGTGGCGCCTTGTCAATGTCCTTTGAACTCATCAGCGGCACCAATGGCTTGTGGTTGGTCAGCAGCTCAAAGGTGTCCAGTCCGACTAAGTATTTGGTGAACTTCTCACATGCAAACACTGCTGCGAGGCACTCTTTCTCTATCTGGGGGTATTTGCGTTCCACCTCTGTCAGATTTCTGGAGCCGAAAGCTATGGGAATCAGCTTATCTCCTCTCCACTGCATGATGGTACACCCCAGTCCATAGCTAGAACTATCTGCGCTCACTACTGTCTTTCTTTCTGGATCGTAGAATCCCAATGCTCCCGATGATGAAAGTTGCTTCTTCACAGTTTCAAAGGCCTGTTGCTGAGCAGGTCCCCAACACCACTCTGTGTTCTTGTGGAGCAAGTCAGTCACTGGCTTCATGGTAGTGGCCATTCCAGGTAGAACTTGCTCAGATAATTGAGCATACCGCACACAGTGCTGAGTTCTGCAACTGATGTCGGTGGTGGCATTTCAGCGATCGCTTTCACTTTGTCTGGATCTGGACTCACTCCTTTTTCCGTGATGATGTGGCCAAAGAACTTGACTGAAGACTGTTTGAAGCGACACTTTTGCCTGTTCAGCTTCAGTCCCTTTTCCTCAATACGATTGAGAACTGCTTTAAACCTAGCGTCATGATCCTCTTCCGTCTTCCCATAAACAATGGTGTCGTCCATAATGGTCTCACACCCTGGCAGACCTTCCAGCGTTTCTTTCATCTTGAGTTGAAAGCATTCCGGTCCCAGAGAAATTCCCATGGGCACCCGCTTAAAAACAAAGCGTCCAAATGGTGTTATGAACGTGGTCAGCTTCTTACGTTCTTCTTGAAGAGGCACCAGGTAGAATCCACTTGATGCGTCCAATGTTTGAATAGACTTTGCTTCCTGCCAGTTTCGGAGCAATATCATCCAAGTTCGGGATGAAACAGTGCGGCCTCATGACGAATTTATGTAGTTGTTTGAAGTCGACGGTAATTCCGACGCTACCCGAAGGCTTCATAACTGGAACAATGGGAGCGCACCATGTAGTCGGCTCTTCGATTTTCTCGATGATCCCTGCATCCTGCATTCGCTGGAGCTCTTCTTTCACTTTCTTTTGTAGTGGAAACGGCACTCTGCGTGGAGTGGTGACACAGTAGGGAGTAGCACCTTCCTTAAGTTTGATCGCTACTTGCTCTGTCTGCAGGAGTCCCGATGATCTGAAGACATTTCCGTGAACTTCCTCCACTCGCTGGATGAGCCCCATCTTCGCCGAAGCACTCCTGCTGAGTAAGTTGCTTGAGGATGTTGCAACGACAACTCGAAATTTGTACAGTTTGTCTTTGTACCACGTCTGAGCATGAAACTCGCCACACACCGTCAGCTTCCCTCCTGGTGACCTCAGTACTGCGGATGACTTTCTGAGTTCAGGCTTACTTTTCAGATTTCTGAATGTCTGGTGTGATATGATGGAAACATCTGCTCCAGAGTCAATCTTAAACCGGACGTTAGTGTTTCGGATTTTCAGATCTACAGTCCATGGTGCTTCTTGTTTGTCGCTATCTATTACAGAGTCTAGGACAAATTCTTCATCCTCTTGCACTTCCTGTACTTGCGTGCGACACATCTTTTTGAAATGATTCTTCTTTTGACATTTTCTGCAGGTCTGGCTTGTGCTGGACATTTTCCCTTGCCATTGTAGTATCCACACTTTCACTTTCCGAATTATTGTTCACGTTGAGGAGGGCTTCGCTGAGACGATGTCTGTCTTTGCCATCTGCCTCTGCTTTGAAAGCCCCACTGTCTCACCTCTGCCACGGCCTAATCCTCTGCCCCTGAATCTGGTTTCGTCCACTTTAGCTTCAGTTTGCTGCTCCCTCATTTGACTTTTGATTTGTTCATGCTGGCGTGATATTTCTAGGGCCTTTGACAACGTCAAATCGTGAGTCAACTATAGTTTTTCTTTTAATTTCACATCGATCAGCCCTACAACAAACCTATCTCTGACTTGATCTTCTAAGTCTCTGTACTCACAATGTACTGCCAAGTCCTTCAAATTGCGGTAAAATTCCTCGACTGTCTCGTTGGGTTCTTGCTTTCTTTGCTGAAATTTCGATCTCCCATAGATGATGTTTCTCTTGACAATAAAACAGTCATCAAACTTTTTCACTAGAGTTTCGAAGTCAGTATCTACCTCTCTCTCCTGTGCTCCTTCCCCTACCGTCCTTTCCACGAACTGGAAAGTTTGGAAAACTTTCTCGGACTTGCGACCTATGATGTACAACAACGAATCACGCTGGATGTCACCATCTTCTTTACTCAGCTTGGAAGCATTCCTAAAACGTCGGAATTCTCTTATCCATGCTGGCCATACATTTGGTACAAACGAGAAGAGCTTTGGTGGTTTGAGTGTAGACATTATTTACTCTAAACTCACCAGAAACATTCACAGAATCCCACTACACCAAGTTTGGACTCACGTTCATACAACAGTCCACTCAAAAAGATGGCGGAGATTCAAATCTTTATTTTGTAAGTCAGCGCCCCAAGCATCTATATACCGAAATACACGATTACTTCAAACCATTTTAGAACATACACAATCAACATTTCGATCGTTATTCTGGCGTGCCATTTGAGTAGAATATTTGACATTCTAGATCTGTTTGTTTGGCCGATGAAATGAGAAACGGTGGCTCTATTTGCGATGGAAATACACGCGTTAACTTCCTCTGACGTTTGCCTCGGAACAGGCGTATTTTGTCCCATCAGTCAGCCCAGCAGTTGAATCAGAGAAAGAAAATGCCAAGACATGGGCATCAAACGGTGCACCTGTCATGCAGGCACTGTGTTACAAACGGTGCGACTTCACTTGCTGTTATCATCTATCAATTCAGATTTCCATGTGTTGGGTTTGGCGTGACGTTTGTTAACCAAATGGCCCACACATTGCTTACTGAGACTGACCTATAAACTGAGAAAAAGTATCTCTAGTGGCAATGGAAAGAGAGCGGTTATCATCCTTCCATTTTTGTTCAACCCTGGAGCAGGTCTAAGAGCACGTCAACATCAACCATGAGTGGTCAAGACTGAAGAAACATGAGTACTTATGAGTGTTTGATGCTGCGGTGTAGCATTGGCGATTTCAGGACAGTGCGGCTACTAGATGTATAGCCGAGGGAGAATTGTGTCATAATTCATGCAATTGCGCACTTTGTGACAAGTTTTTGTGATTTGGCATGGCAATAGGTAAAGACATAACGTATTGAAAAAAAAAAACTGCATAAAGGTACAGCTTGTCCACTGTTGGTTTTTGTACGCAAAATCTAATGTGGCTGCCTTCAAAAGTAGGTAATGCCAAGTTGCAGCACTTGTTACCAGTAGAGCCATGTAAGATTACACCAATGTTATATTTTCTGGTGCAAGCAATCCGCATTTGATCTCACTTGGGCATTCTAAAGGTATCATCATTGTCAAGGTCATGTAAGTTAAAAATAACTTCCAAACTGATCAATTCACAAAGATGGTATCGTATTCTTTGCCTCTGTTCACATCTTCTGGTTCATTTTTTCAAGTTGTTGAACTCATGACTCTAACTCTTCGGAATACAGCACAGACCTCAAAACGACCCTCCATGATGCAGATCTTGTCATAATGTCTGACACTTAATCACTTGCACTGTTTTTTGCAGCCTCCTTCACACTTGTACGCTGAATCACAGCGAAGACCAGCACGATGACACCTGCAGTTTCCCTTGCAAACAACCGTGCAGCCACAGTTGAACAGCAGAGAGCATTTTTGCTGGGGTTTGGCAGACTGGCCCAGTATGAAAGTCATGTCTTAGTTTCATCATTCCATTCCCAACCCCATTCACTCGAGTTCAGAATGATAGGAGATTGGGACAGAGCCCCTCCAGACGAAAGCTGCAGCAAGAAACGCTCGTGTTGCGTGCTTCTATAATGCATGCTGAGTTGGTGGAACTGATTCCGGAGGTTTGAGGCCAATAGGAGACCTCCACGTTCTTGTTCCATTGGCTGAAGTTGACTTAGGTGTGTGTGTGTGTGTGTGTGTGTGTGTGTGTGTGTGTGTGTGTGTGTGTGTGTGTGTGTGTGTCTAATTTATGTTCATTTTGCTGCACATTAGCACAGTCAAACGTTCCAGATAATGCATGTGTAATGTAAGCTGGCTGGATGCGATGGGGCCCAGGCATTCCATGCCGTCTGTTTGCCAATGATGAAGCGACGTGCCTGGCAGTGTCGAGGTTACCAGCAGTTAACAGATATAATGAAGTGAAGTTTCTCTGAACGTCTTCCCTGTCCCAGAACCACTCCATAGCTCTGACAGATTTAACTGATGAAAGAGATGGATAGCAAGAACTACTGCATCCGTGTCCACGGGCCAGAGGTAGGCCTAGTGTGGCCCTGCTCAGCAGCAGTGCATGAGTGTAGCATCATTCGGATGTCAGCTTCTTCTTGATGACAGGGAGACAAAGCTGATGTATCAGTTGATGTGTTACTGAGCACAAAGCTAACAGTTGTAGTCAAAAGATGATGCCTTGCATCAGTGGCACTTTGCTTTAGCTCCTCACTGAGGACTGGACATGCCATTCGTGTTGTCAGACTCTTTCAGGAATTTCAGCAATTCAGTTCCTTTTGGAATGGGTGTCTTCGTTGGCACCTTAGTCCAACTTTTTTCAGCTCCACTCTGCTTGGCATGAGCCTGTGTTTTGTCCTGATATGTGTCCCAAACAGCATCAGCTCTTGTGGTGTTGTTGTCTTCTGGCTCTCCAAGAATGATAACACATACATACAGGTGTAGTATCAAACACAGTGACACGCTGGGGTTTCACAATACGGATGATGGCCGATGTGTCCAGTACAATTACGCGGGCTTTATTGGCTACAGGAAAGTGCCCAGGATCAGGCGGCAGCCATACAGCTAAGAAGAGCTGATTGTGTGCCTGACGTCAACTTTCCCCGATCACAGAAAGAAAGAGGCTCAGGTTGATTTTCATGTCTGAAAAAAGTCACCTATATCACCATCAGGTCGTCTTAGTAGGGACAGAAACAATTTGGTGATGGGCGCCGTATTTGCCCTGGCTGATCCCAATTGTCAATAGCCTTCTACAGGTCCACAGGTGGTCGGCGGTCAAAAGTGTACAAACTGGCTCTCTGGCTAATACCAGACAAGATCAAGAGTTTGAGGCAAGTTTCAGTCCCGTCCCTCAGAAACTCTCTAAACATAGCGCTGCTGATGTCAGAAGCTTCCCTCGAGCAATGGACAATGACCGGGGTCCCATGACTCCGCCAGTGTGCAGTGTGCGCTGGTCTCCTTGAACGGGTTTACAGCTGTTGCCTCTTTATCAAGACAAAGCAGGGCTTGTAAGTCTTTCGGGATTTTTTTTTCTATTCAACAATTGAAGACTCTGCACGTTCACTTCTTTGTTTGAAACAGAGACTGGCATTTTCAAATTTAATTCACCTTCAGTTCCTCGGGGTTTGGAAGCCCAGTCACGTCTTTCTTCTATGGCTAACCATAGAATCTTTTAACTTCACCAGCCTCCTTCAGGAATTTGATGCTGTGGACATTGATGCCGCTTTTTCATAAACGACAGGGAAAACCCCAGCTGTTGCCTTGGTCTGACATTCTCTGCTGACCGGTCCTGTAAGAAAAATCCAGAATAAGTCACTTGCAAATCTTGCAGCTTTTCTTTCTCTTCAAGCACAATTGTGTACAGGTGCTGGGGCTATGCATCCTCAGATGTCCTTGTGTGGGGATTTTCAGCAAACGCTGACCTCACCAGTCTAACACCCGTCACCAGCATATCCATCGATGTAGGACACAACAACATAATCCTCCAGAAGCTGAACAGTGGTGTCTTTCGGAACATCCATGTGGAGATGTGGAGGCCCCCCCCCCCCCCTCCATGTCGTCATGGGTAACATTGAACTCAAGGCGTGCAGGCTCATCAAGGTTGTTTACTGCACTTGTCACAAATACTTTTCGCTTGACATCGGCAGGCACAACCATCCCATCCTCAGCCCACCATTTTGAGACAAGATTAAAAACAGGGGAGGGAAGGGGAGGGTGGGGGTAGGAAAGAAAGAAGAATAACAATGAATAATAGGGTGGGTAGGAAGAAAGAAGAATAACAATGAATAATCAGCGAAATGGTTTATAAAGATGAAATCCTTCACTGACAGCTCATGAGGACCATTGTACCTCATCTTAAAGACATAACTATTCATATCGCTTGCTCCGAGGCCTTTCGACCGCTAATTGGGACTCGTCACGTAGACAAAGCTGACTGTGTCAGTGCTCCCTTGGCGTGAAATAGAGAGATACCACAGTCTATAATTCTGTGGTATTCTCAACACCAAGGGTTCAAAAACAGAATCCAACAGCACCCTATACGCAGCCAGCGAAGGATAGATAAGTAAACTAAAAAGTTGATGCTTAAGGAAATAATTTGCTAAAAAACTAAAATCATTATCTAAAAAAGAAAAAAAAAACTCTATCCGCCAAACATGAACAGACGATTCACAAGACAAAACACGACGCGTTTCGACCTCTTCTTCGGGCAAGATAAGCAACACCCAGGATAACAAAAATGAAGAACGAGAGAAATAACTTATATCATTGAATTCAGCACTTGAGGATCTATTTAAGGATGCTTGAGAGGGCAAAAGGTGACAACAGTCAGAATTTCTTCAACGCCCATCTTGTGCCAAATCTAATGAGGTAAGTGATTTCGCGCGCGCGCATGTGTGTGTGTGTGTGTGTGTGTGTGTGTGTGTGTTGTGTGTGTGTGTGTGTGTGTGTGCGTGTGTGTGTGTGTGTGTGTGTGTGTGTGTGTGTGACATAATTCATTAAATCAAATGCCTTCAAGAGAACTAGATGTCAGTTAAAAACAAAAAACCCTACAATTTGGATAGAAGTAAATGATTCAGAACACTTCTTATCATAAATGCATTGTTACACCCAGTTCAACGTGGAGTATCCGTATTCGTGTACAAATCCTGGTTTTTCTATATTCTTTCAATATGTAATGCAAAGACCTCAGGTTTGTAAATGAGTATTCCAAACTTGTTTGTGTTATCTTTTGTTCTGTTAACATCATGATGTTCTTCAGGATCATTCTTCAGGATCACAATTTCCCATGTCTGTCAATAAGACCACTTCCTTTCTGCATCTGTTCAGTGTGTTGATAAGGAGAAGCACTGCGATGGGATCAATGACTGCAAAACAAAACTTGACGAGAAAGGTTGTTCCGTCACAGAGTTCACAGCTAATAACATACGACCTCCAGCTGTAATCAACTTTGACGTACCTGGAGGATTCAACGTGACCTCCCTTCCTGGAAACACCACACAGTGCCCAGACACTCACTTTCAATGTCACAGTGATGACTATTGTCTCCCTGTCTATGTCAGGTGTAATGACATGTTCGACTGTCCCGATCATGAGGACGAAATTGGCTGTGAAAATTACAAGACGTGCCCAGGGTTTTATCGATGTCGTGACAGTCACAAAACAATCTGTGTGCACATGGATCACCTGTGTGATGGTCTGCCACAATGCTCACAGCATGACGATGAACTGGCGTGCGACATTTTGTGTCCCAGGTCATGTGTTTGTTACGGTCTTGCCTTCATCTGTAACACCACATTTCTCACCAGGTCTTTCCCACAGCTACGCTACCTTGAAGCCTCTGGCAGCGGAATGGGTCTGAGTGACGTCACTCCGAACATCATGCTGATCCACCTGGGTGTGCAGTCGTGTGGGCTAAGCACGTTAGCAGAAGTCGTTTTACCGAATCTTCACAGTCTGGACCTTAGTGAGAATCTACTTCTCTCTGTCAACTTCAGCCACTTTTCAGGAATGCCACAACTTCGGAGATTGAATCTGGCAGGTAATCCTATGAATGTTAACATTTCCTTGTCCAAAATCAACATGTAAAACCAACACTGGTGATCTTCAACATTTCCCATGTCCAGGCAAAGTCTCTGAATATGAACATTCTATCAACTCTTATGCCAAACATACAAGTTCTAGATTTGTCGAGAAATAAAATAAAAGTGCTGCAAGAACAAGGTTTATTCCATAAACTTCATGTCCTTAATTTGGAGGGTTGCCCTATAACCGATTTCACTGCAGACTTCATGAAACCCATGAGGAGTCTTATGCATGTTTTTGCAGACAACTTTAAATTGTGTTGTTCTGCTGTTCTACCAGACAATTTCAAAGGGGAATGCTTGGCTCCATCTGACGAAATCTCGTCGTGTGATGACTTGTTAAAGTCTGTTGCTTACCGTTGTGCTCTGTTACTATTCGCTGTGCTTGCTGTTCTTGGAAACTTTGGTGGTTTTGTCTACCGCATATATTATCATTCAAAGAGCACCAAGACTGGTTTTGTAGTATTTGTTCTTCATTTGTGTGCTTCTGATCTTTTAATGGGGGTGTACTTAATCTTCATCGGTGTGGCAGACCGTCTTTATTCTGGTGTTTATATTTGGAATGAAACTGCATGGAAGAAGAGTTCAGCATGTAGCATTGCAGGTGTCTTATCCTTGTTATCATCCGAAGTATCAGCATTCTTAATCTGTTTCATCACCTTGGACCGTTTCCTTGTGCTCCGCTTTCCTTTCAGTCAGATCCGATTTAGAGACACGTCGGCTCACATAGCTTGTGTCATCATGTGGACACTTGGACTTACACTGGCAATGGTGCCTCTGCTCCCTGTAGCCTCACACTGGGAATTTTTCCACCAGACAGGGATCTGCATTCCACTGCCTGTCACCAGAGCTGACTTCCCTGGTCACATTTATTCTTTCAGTATCATGATCATCTGCAACTTGATCCTCTTTCTCACGACTGGTGTGGGTCAGTTTCTTATTTTCTGGTCCGTGAGGACGAACGCTATATCCAATCAGCTAACAAACACCCAAGCCATGGGGGACAAGAGTGTTCAGTCCAAGGAAGCAGTGATCGCCATACGTCTCCTGTCCGTTGCCATATCTGACTTCCTGTGCTGGTTTCCTATCGGTCTGTGTGGGGTCCTGGCTGCCAGTGGTGTCGTCATTCCAGGGGAGGTCAATGGGCATGGCCATTTTTGTGTTGCCACTCAACTCAGCACTCAACCCGTTCCTCTACACTTTGAATATCATCCTGGAGAAACGACGCAAAGCACAGGAACTCCGTGTTCTGAAACTGTTACATGCTCAACAAAAGAGGTAGCACCAACATGAAATATAGATATTGAACGATTTGTTAAACAAAACATGATATGTGTTAATGTCTTTGTTAAAGAAACTATAGTGTTAAAATGTTTGTTAAATAACAGATGATGTACGTCAAAGTGTTCGAACAGTGTATTGTAGCAGATTATTTGGGCAGATTCTCTTCCCATAGTGTTTAAAAATGTAAGTAAACGTCACCCATTAAATCAAAAACAAAAACAAAACAAAACAAAATGGCTCAAATGTCAGTTTTTGAAAACATACGAGTGCAGGGGTAGACTGCTATGTCAGAATTGTTTCATGGACAAATAAAGTAACAAAGGGAGAGAATGAGGGCTGGCGAGGAACGTTTTGGTGTTGATTGGATTCTTTTTGTTCGCTCACCAAACCTGATTTGATTTAGTATCATAAACTTTTTTTTTTTTTTTTTGCTATTGATTTGCTATTATACTTATGGTATTTTTGTCATAACATTCGGCCAATATTCTGTTGTTTTTTTTTCTCACTGTTTAATTAAAACAATTCCTTTCTGAGTAAATGGTCCATATCTACATATTTCTTGCAAAATAAGATCCACACCACCTCATTTACCCTGTATTCTTCAGTACTTTCACTACCCCGCTGCACGCTCGACCTGCCACTCGGCCCTTTGTTCTATTGGTAAGTTACAACATGGGACCGTGAGAAGGATAACTATTCTAAACCAAACTATCATCCCGCATCCTATCTTGACAAACTTTTAAATACCATCCATTTGGTGGCACACGTCTGGATAACTGTTCCATACCGTCTTCCAATCAGTTCTATGTTTCCATTCCGTTCCCTGTTTCCATTCTGTTGGAATTAGAAATGACCCAGATCAGAGCAAACTTCATCTGGGGCCGTAGTTACATGTCGTCGGTAAACTTTATTCTACAACGAGATGACCTCCTGGGTACAAACCGTATGGGTTCAGCGCAATCTACTTTCGTATCTATATTCTCTGGGTTTTGTCTCGGTTTCTACCTACGAAGTGTCCAGAAATCAAAGGGTGAAGGTCAGATAAAAAGAGGGATTCCCTCCTGCGCATGTCTAGAATAACCCCCAACCTTCTGCGCACAGACACACACAAAGACTGACACAGACACACACAAAGACTGAAAAAGCAGCTGAACTAAAACAAGTTTGATAAAACTATTAAAAGGCCATAAACATGATGAAGTCACGCACACATACACACACTGACACAAAGTAACAGTGACACACAAAGTCACGAAGACTGATTTAGCCTACACACACACACACACACACAACACACCAAGAGCTAAGCCAGCTATCGTAGCAGACGAACTTGGGAGCTACAGACACACTTGTAGAGCAGGAGGCCGAGTTCCGTGTCTCGGTCTGTGCAAATCAAATTCGATGTTTTCTCGGAGAGTGTCTATCAGCTGGAAGATGTTGTGACGACGAAATCTTAACTTTGCGTGAAGTTAGTGATCATTGAACGTGTCCAATGACTTTGTTTTGATCTAACCCACGGCGAACTCATGCCCTGTCCTCGTTGTACGTTACACACCCCTCACCTACTGCTAAACACGAGGTTAAAGGTTACTCTCGAAATATGGATCCCCAAGTAACGGCCCTTCGAGCTTACAACGAGGTACGGAGGTCACTTCCCCGTCACCCACGATATGTATGTACGGCCCCTGGAGAGGACACTCTAAGGCCTGAAAGCGAGAAGACCTGTCGCCCTGTCAAAGACTCCAACCTTCAGAACTCCACAGGAGGTCTTAGGAGATACCAGAATCTCCAATGCCTAGACTCAGAACAAAAACCAGAATAACATAAAATAGACAACACACACACAACACACACACACACACACACACACACACACACACACACACACACACACATTACATCTACCGATGTGAATGGTTCTGTCTTCAAGATGGATTTCTGTGGTTCCCATATCCTGCTAGAGAAGGGTATTTATAACACATTACCCTGATTTTTGTTGTCATTTTCTTTATTTTTCCCATTTCTTCCATCCCTCCCCATCCCCCTTTTTTTTCTTTGAATCTTTGCCACGTATTATTGTAATGAAGAGGAACTGGCAGCCTGTGCTTGTTTTCCCCAGCTACTTAATGTGCTACGTAATATTGTTTGGTCAATCAGTTGGAAATTGCATCTCTCAGCAGATCTAAGCAAAGGCTGTTCTGGACAATGTTTAGCCGCTGACAATGCTTGGCTTGTTAAACAGTAGAACCGATCACTCTGACACCTTTTGACAGCCTTTATCTCTAAAGGGAACTGCAAACATAACTCGACGATTTTTCTCATACATTTTACACTGTTTAGATAAAGATTTTCGTTTTTTTTTTTTTTTTTTTATTAACTTCTCATCTTACCACACTTTCTTTTCATTTTGTTTCCTACCTTCGCTGGCTGCTTCGGGGTGCCGTTAGGTTTGTTTCAAACCCTTGGTGGTGAGAATGCCACAGAATTATAAAATGTGGTATATCTCCATTTGATGCCAAGGAAACACAGTGTCATGTGATGTAGCCTCACATGGCGACATGTTACGTTCCGTCGCGTACGCCCTTATTTGTTATAAAGCATTTCCCTAGGTAGGGAAGAGGAAAGGTAAAAGAAAAGATAACTTGCATGGCCTGACCAGTGCGATCGGTGTCGCTGGTGGCTATGAAAACAGTTCAATAAAATAGATGTAGGGTGATTATTGGTTGAATGGACGGACGTTGTCCATTGGTCAAGTAACCAAGGGCTGGTAATGCGTAGAGTTAGATGAGTAATCACTCAGGAAGAGTGCAAGAAGGAAAAATAAGGTTTAGGAAGGAGATGGCTTGGGGACACTGACCAGACAGGTTGTTTGGAACGAGCTTCACCTGCAATTTACCATTACCAGGTGAGGTATAGACAGATGGGGAGAGAAAAGAGAGAGAGTTAAGAAAAGGGAAAAAGGGAAAAGAATTTATCATTATTCAGATTTTGAAATAGATTACTTACACGGACTTCATTCGTGTTTCAGCCCTTCCCGGTGCTGTGGCAGCACCAGTTAGGCGACTGAGGCAGTCGCACAAGTGTTTGGGCGACAGTGCTGCGGCAGCACCTAATTGTCTCCAGAGTTGGAGAATCTAGCTGGAGAAGACAACGACTGCGCCAGTCGTGAGAAAACTTAAAGCGTTTGCCATGTTGACCCACAATGATTTTTAATTGTCCCCCTTGGTCGGAACTCAGATGATACTCCTATATTGTAAGCCATCTTTTGATTCTTTTTTTGAAAATGTATATAATGTTTCTCCAGTGAGGAGGAGAAACCATTGAAAGAAGTTTTTGTGAAATAGTATATAAAATGAGATGAAATTTGGTCCCAGCTAGTGGATCTGTGGAATGTTTGTACCTCCACTGGAGTGGAGAAACAGAAGTTATAAATTGGAAAACAAACTTGTTGTAATTATTTGAAAAGCTGATTATCGTTTAGTCAATTATTCCCCGGAGAGGAGGGGGAGAAGAAGAGTTATTGTGGTGCGCCTTCTGGTTGTTCGGAGAGATTGCGTGTGCACGGAGTGAATGCTGGGCTGAGTGCGGGCATGCATTTGTGCACAGTGTGACACACAGACACAACCTCCAGTGCCTCCCTAAAGAGTCCAGTCCAGAGAACGGAAAGTCTCGGAGCAGCTGATATGAAAGATTCTGTCTTGACCAGCCGCCGTGGCGAAGTGGTTAGCGTCGCGGACTCCCGGCTGGGAGGTCGTAGGTTCGAATCCCATCAGAATCATGTGGGTTTTTCTGCCCCGACCGGCTCCTACCCAGAGTTGAGTTTGCTGCGGACTCAGTTGGGAAGACTGGGACCACACAGTTGAGTTTCATCCACTTAATGGATGCATTTCTGAGAGTGTTGCTCAAATTTCCTAACACCGCAGGTGCCTGTATCTCTCAGGCCTGGTTGACGCCGGGATATATTATGAAAGGAAGCGTAGAGTACAGCCCTGTCATGTAATCTCAGACCGAAATGGAAATCCGTAGCATCATCTTAATCATCCTCATTCTCATCGATCAGCATAAAAAAAATGTCTCAAATTCTGTGGCCCTTTATGCCCTGCTCTCATGGTGACCTCAATTTCGATGTCCTCTCCACGTCTGTGGTCTTGGTTTGGTTCCGTCGGGTCACCGGTATCGGCGAGTCCATGGGGCCTGTCGTTGGACGGACGTGGTGGTGCCCTCTGGAGGGAGAGCTCACTCATGTGGGCTCCGCGACTAAGCAATTATTGTCGTCAGTAGGGGGCTTAGTAGGTGGTGTCCTGCGTATGTTAGATCAGAACAGGCGCCACTGAACACCACCGAAGTGACTCGGCAGCAGTGCAGTGTCTCCTCCGGTGGGTTGCCTCTTGATGGCTTGACATTGACTGCTCCCTGTGGATTGCCGGTGCCGGGGCTGCGGCGGGGCCGACCGGGCTGTGGCTGTGGACGGGGTGTCAGAATGAGCGGCGTGGGTGCACTGCCTCTGAGGTGGCGCAGAGGTGGGGACAGCAAAAAAAAAAAAAAAAAAAAATCTGTCTTCGCGGTAGATCTGGGTAGTTCCCATATACAACTGGTTTAGTGTTTTATATTGATAATACATTTACCTGATTTTTCGTCGAAACTGAACATGAAATGAGGCAGGGAACAGGTCTTGAATAAAAGTTACTCAGAGTTAGGTTTCCTTATGGGTCTTGAATAAACGTTACTCTGAGTTAGGTTTCCTTATGGGAGCAAGAGTTGTCCTGCTTGTTTGTTGATTTTTCGTCGTCAAATTCTCTCGTCGTCGTTTGAGTTAATTATCTACGGTGTTACTATCATGTATAAAAAAAACACACAAACAAACATGTAATGGCCTGTAGTTTATTTTGCCGTTTACTATGACAAAATGGAGTTAGTGACTGACAAAACGTGTAAGGCTTACAGGGCTCAGAGAGGGAGGGGTCACATATGGGACAGACACACTGACTGAATGTGATCTGTAACTAGTCATGAAACCTACACCCACCCAGTGACTGATACGACTCCTAGAGCTGAAGGTGGGTAAAAGCCAAATAAAACGATATGACACGAGCAAGCCTGCCGAAGCATCGCCCGTTCTCTGCTTCAACTTCAACATGGCAAAGTGCATGGCAATCTTTTTTGTCTGGCCTTCCTAAACATGAATGACAGGAATACCGGCAGAAAACCGCCACATGACGCCCTGAAATCCTCCGCAGCAGAAGGCATGGTGCGTCAAAAAGCCTATGAATGATTCCTGAATCATACCTCAGTTCACGTCTGTAGTGTGGGAATAGACTCGACAGGGGACCCAAAAGTACGACTTGATACTGAAAGCGCTCACTCTTACCCCTTCCCCCTCCTCAGAGAGAGAGAGGAGAGAGAGAGAGAGAGAGAGAGAGAGAGAGAGAGTTCAAACACCGACACCCTAAACCTATCAAGCTTGTGCTCTTTCCACTTCCACTGCCCCTTCATATTCCATCTGGCAAAAATATCCTCTCCACCCCATCCCCAAGTCTCTCTTTCTCTCTCTCTCTTGTAACCAACAATCTAAAATATTTGGAAACGCTTGAGATCAGGAAAGAGTGGACGGCGGAGGAGAGAAAGGAGGAAGGTAAAGAAACACTGCACGATTTCTCGAACAACCCTAGTGAAAACTGTTCATGTTTGTATGAGATATGTCATTGCGTGAATGGGACTACCAAACCTTAACAATGATGAGAGGGTTAAGAGAACGGAAAGTCTCGGAGCAGCTGATATGAAAGATTCTGTCTTGACCAGCCGCCGTGGCGAAGTGGTTAGCGTCGCGGATTCCCGGCTGGGAGGTCGTGGGTTTGAATCCCATCAGAATCATGTGGGTTTTTCTGCCCTGACCAGCTCCTACCCAGAGTTGAGTTTGCTGTGGACTCAGTTGGGAAGACTGGGACCACACAGTTGAGTTTCATCCACTTAATGGATGCATTTCTGAGAGTGTTGCTCAAATTTCCTAACACCGCAGGTGCCTGTATCTCTCGGGCCTGGTTGACGCCGGGATATATTATGAAAGGAAGCGTAGAGTACAGCCCTGTCATGTAATCTCAGACCGAAATAGAAATCCGTAGCATCATCTTAATCATCCTCATTCTCATCGATCAGCATAAAAAATGTCTCAAATTCTGTGGCCCTTCATGCCCTGCTCTCATGGTGACCTCAATTTCGATGCCCTCTCCACGTCTGTGGTCTTGGTTTGGTTCCGTCGGTGACACCAGTATCGGCGAGTCCATGGGGGCTGTCGTTGGACGGACGTGGTGGTGCCCTCTGGAGGGACAGCTCACTCATGTGGGCTCCGCGACTAAGCAATTATTGTCGTCAGTAGGGGGCTTAGTAGGTGGTGTCCTGCATATGTTAGATCAGAACAGGCGCCACTGAACACCACCGAAGTGACTCGGGAGCAGTGCAGTGTCTCCTCCGGTGGGTTGCCTCTTGATGACTTGACATTGACTGCTCCCTGTGGATTGCCGGTGCCGGGGCTGCGGCGGGGCCGACCGGGCTGTGGCTGTGGATGGGGTGTCGGAATGAGCGGCGTGGGTGCACTGCCTCTGAGGTGGCGCAGAGGTGGGGACAGCAAAAAAAAAAAAAAAAAAAAAAAAAAGATTCTGTCTTCGCGGTAGATCTGGGTAGTTCCCATATACAACTGGTTTAGTGTTTTATATTGATAATACATTACCTGATTTTTCGTCAAAACTGAACATGAAATGAGGCAGGGAACAGGTCTTGAATAAAAGTTACTCAGAGTTAGGTTTCCTTATGGGTCTTGAATAAACGTTACTCTGAGTTAGGTTTCCTTATGGGAGCAAGAGTTGTCCTGCTTGTTTGTTGATTTTTCGTCGTCAAATTTTCTCGTCGTCGTTTGAGTTAATTATCTACGGTGTTACTATCATGTATACAAAAAAAAACATGTAATGGCCTGTAGTTTATTTTGCCGTTTACTATGACAAAATGGAGTTAGTGACTGACAAAACGTGTAAGGCTTACAGGGCTCAGAGAGGGAGGGGTCACATATGGGACAGACACACTGACTGAATGTGATCTGTAACTAGTCATGAAACCTGCACCCACCCAGTGACTGATACGACTCCTAGAGCTGAAGGTGGGTAAAAGCCAAATAAAACGATATGACACGAGCAAGCCTGCCGAAGCATCGCCCGTTCTCTGCTTCAACTTCAACATGGCAAAGTGCATGGCAATCTTTTTTGTCTGGCCTTCCTAAACATGAATGACAGGAATACCGGCAGAAAACCGCCACATGACGCCCTGAAATCCTCCACAGCAGAAGGCATGGTGCGTCAAAAAGCCTATGAATGATTCCTGAATCATACCTCAGTTCACGTCTGTAGTGTGGGGATAGACTCGACAGGGGACCCAAAAGTACGACTTGATACTGAAAGCGCTCACTCTTACCCCTTCCCCCTCCTCAGAGAGAGAGAGAGAGAGAGAGAGAGAGAGAGAGAGAGAGAGAGAGAGAGAGAGAGGAGAGTGAGTTCAAACACCGACACCCTAAACCTATCAAGCTTGTGCTCTTTCCACTTCCACTGCCCCTTCATATTCCATCTGGCTAAAAATATCCTCTCCACCCCATCCCCAAGTCTCTCTCTCTCTCTCTCTCTCTCTCTTGTAACCAACAATCTAAAATATTTGGAAATAACAAAACGGCTGAGGACAGAAAGGAGGAAGGTAAAGAAACATTGCACGATTTCTCGAACAACCCTAGTGAAAACTGTTCATGTTTGTATGAGATATGTCATAGTGTGAATGGGACTACCAAACCTTGACAATGATGAGAGCGTTAAGAAGCCAAGTGTACTTCTCTCTATTTGATTCAGTGGCGTCATTTCACTCGCTCTGCATCCAGTCAAATCGAGTTCCATCGATTAACTAACTCGGTGGCATTGATAGGACTGCAACAGCCTGGTACGTCTAGAGTGACATTGTACCATTGTTTGATTTTAAAAGGAACCCACACTTTATATATCTAATATATAAATGGCAAATTCTGTGTGTGTGTGTGTGTGTGTGTGTGTGTGTGTGTGTGTGTGTGTGTGTGTGTGTGTGTGTGTGTGTGTCTGTGTATGCTATAGACTCAAAAACGGCTCAACCGATTGTCATGAAATTTGGCAGGTACGTCCGTTGTGACCCGAGGATGGTTTTGGGCTAATCTCTAAAAAATAAACGTTAAAAACCGTTAAAAAGCTGTTATAACGGTTTCAAAGACATCCTTTTTCCTCTGCTTTTCTTCAAATAGCCGTTGTGACATTGCACAGGTACAGGACTACTTCTCTAAAATTAGAACCGTTATTTGGCAGTTAAAAAACGTTATTTCTAACAGTTAAAAACCGTTAAAAACACCAAACCCTATAAAAGAAACTGTTTAAAACCCGATCTTCTTGAAATTTGGCAGGTATGTCTGTTGTGACACGAGGATGGTTTTGGGCTAATCTCTAAAAAAAAATAAAACCGTTAAAAACCGTTAAAAAAAACTGTTATAACGGTTTCAAAGACATCCTTTTCCTCTGCTTTTCATCAAATGGCCGTTGTGACATTGCACAGGTACAGGGCTACTTCTCGAAAATTAGAACCGTTATTTGGCAGTTAAGAAACGTTATTTATAACAGTTAAAAACCGTTAAAAACACCAAACCCTATAAAAACTGTTTAAAACCCGATCTTCTGAGGTTGCCAGCCACGAGAGTCATCGGATCGCCACCAAACTTGACATAAGCCTACAAGAACATCCAGTGGGTAACATAGGATCATTAGATAGTCATTATGACCATTAAATTTGACCGTTAAAAACCGTTATTTTCAAAATTTAGGCTGTTCTTGATGAAATTCGGTATACATGTGCAGTTTTAAATGCCGAAAAATGATATACAACTTTTACGAACCGAAATTTAAAATTGACCGTTAAAAAACGTTATTTTATAAATTTAGAGTATTCTTGAAGAAATTCGATATACATGTGCAGTCGTGAATGCTAAACAATGATATACAATTTTCAAGATCCGAAACTTAACATTGATCGTTAAAAACCGTTATTTTCTGAATTTCTAAATTTTCACCGTTCTTGATAACATTTGTATGCACGTACAGTTTTAAGCGCTGAACAATGTTATGCAAATTTTACGAACCAAAACTTAACATTGACCGTTAAAAACCGTTATTTCTAAATTTACACCGCTATT
Organism: Conus canariensis; assembly: GCA_033310375.1. Classification (NCBI taxonomy): domain Eukaryota; kingdom Metazoa; phylum Mollusca; class Gastropoda; order Neogastropoda; family Conidae; genus Conus; species Conus canariensis. Next base: position 29,257,151 of record CM065743.1, read on the forward strand.
GACAAAATTCGGTTGCGTATGTCCAGTAACAGTAAGTAATTTTGGAACATGGATTGTTTAGCAGGTACGTCTGTTGTGAGCCGAGGATGGTTTGGGGCTAATCTCTAAAAAAATAAAACCGTTAAAAACCGTTAAAAAAACTGTTATAACGGTTTCAAAGACATCTTTTTCCTCTGCTTTTCATCAAATGGCCGTTGTGACATTGCACAGGTACAGGGCTACTTCTCGAAAATTAGAACCGTTATTTGGCAGTTATCAAACGTTATTTATAACAGTTAAAAACCGTTAAAAACACCAAACCCTATAAAAACTGTTTAAAACCCGATCTTCTGAGGTTGCCAGCCACGAGAGTCATCGGATCGCCACCAAACTTGACATAAGCCTACAGGAACATCCAGTGGGTAACATAGGGTCATTAGATAGTCATTATGACCATTACATTTGACGTTAAAAACCGTTATTTTCAAAATTTAGGCTGTTCTTGATGAAATTCGGTATACATGTGCAGTTTTAAATGCCGAAAAATGATATACAACTTTTACGAACCGAAATTTAAAATTGACCGTTAAAAAACGTTATTTTATAAATTTAGAGTATTCTTGAAGAAATTCGACATACATGTGCAGTTTTGAACGCTAAACAATGATATACAATTTTCAAGATCCGAAACTTAACATTGACCGTTAAAAACCGTTATTTTCTGAATTTCTAAATTTTCACCGTTCTTGAGAACATTCCGTATGCACGTACAGTTTTAAGCGCTGAACAATGTTATGCAAATTTTACGAACCAAAACTTAACATTGACCGTTAAAAACCGTTATTTTCTAAATTTACACCGCTACTGATAAAATTCGGTATGCGTATGTCCAGTAACGGTAAGTAATTTTGCAACATGGATGGGACAGGGTAGGGGGATGAAAAGGGAGGAATGAGAGGGGCCAGAAAATGATTGTACAGTGCAAAGCCTGATACACTATTTTTTCATTGGACACATACCCGTTGAAATAAACTACTTCTGCACAAAGTCTATTCCTACAAAATTAAGGGCAATTAGAAGAATGGGAATTGGAACAGTGAGTGCAGGTGGAAAATCGAGCGAGAAAAGCATCTCGACGTGCTAGGGAAGATCCAGAGGAAAGGGGCCAGAGGCTGGCGGAAAACAATAGAATGTATAAGACTGAGAGAGAGAGAGACAGAGAGAGAGAGAGAGAGAGAGAGAGAGGTGTGTGTGTGTGTTATTTGTATGGGGGGAGGGGTGGGAAGATGTGGGGGGGGGGGATTGATTGTAAATCAAAACAATTAATACATGTTTGCCGTCACGTGAGTATCGCAAAGAATGTTCATATCCCGGGCAACGCCGGGTGCCCCTGCTAGTATATATATATATATATATATATATATATATATATTCCAAGGATAAGTACCGAGCACCATTCCAGCAACTTACAGAGCAGCTTGGGGTTGCAATGACTGCAAGAAATATTCAATTATAAACAAAGCTTGCTCTTATGTCTTAGATTGAAGAAATAGGGGGAGATAAGCATTCATATCTGCAGTGGTAGATACTTCTGCCTAAACGTATGTGCTTCAGTGGGTGAATGGGGAAAAATAAAAAAATAAAATAAATTCTTCTCAAAATGAGCCTTCAGCAAGTTTATAGTCTCCAAGGGGGAGATAATCTCCAATGGGGAGGAAACTCACTAACATAATAATATAACTCCTGGTCAGATACCGAGATGTCGAAACCTGATTGTTTCTCCTCAGTGACCGCGGAAAGCAGTAATTTGACTCCTCTGCCTTTTCGGTTTTAAGAAGAATGCTGTCCCAAAAAAAGGCTGGTGTGCAATACCGTAGTACGTTTGTTGAGTTTTCAAATAACCAACCAAAGGTGCCACCTACGAAGCAAAAGAAAATCATAAAAGAGCAAAACAAGCTACATTTTCTTGTGAAAAGTAGAAAATATAAAAAGATAACCTCTTAAGACACAAGTGCTGAGGGCCAGTTCTTGGAATGAATCCGCAAAGTACTAAATTACAATAAACTAATAAATTCCAAGGATAAGTAACGAGCACCATATAATATATATATATATATATATATATATTGATTAAAACACACAATGCTGCTTGGCACCGCACCTCCCAAACACACACTTGAGGTAAAAATACAAAGGACAGATAAAAACACAGTGTTGTTCAGTTTCATTTTCTATCTTCACAAATTGTCGCTCAACGGGCTTCTTCATGGCACGACACTGAATGATTCAGTGCCATGCCATGAAGAAGCCCGTTGAGCGACAATTTGTGAAGATAGAACATGAAACTGAACAACACTGTGTTTTTATCTGTCCTTTATATATGTGTATGTATATATATATATATATATATATATATATATATATATAAAAAACAGTGCACTGTTCTTAACCTTTCAACGACAACCCTCACTAGCGAGCAAACCAGCCTTCTCTCCCTTGGCCCTAAATTCTGTCCGACGCCCCGTGGAATTGATAAACAACGCCTCAAGGCCGACGTGATAGAGGGATGCAGACGCATAAGGCTGACGGAATGGCACTTCCCCTCCGATGAAGAAGACGACCACCAAGAACAGAACCAAGACTCCCGCCCACGTTTCTACAAGAAGACGTACTTCACACCACCTAAAGGTAGAGACGAACACCTAGACACTTACTGTGACAGCATCATAGGTCTGGTGGACGGCCATAACAGCGATACTCGCATCAGAGATAACCTAACCCCTATAGAGAGGAAGGCCCTGGGGGAACTTAGAAGGCTGGTCACCAACAGGCAAATAAGAATCAATGTCGCTGACAAAGGCGGCGCTGTTGTAGTCCAGGACTTCGAACAATATGTACAAGAAGGGGTCAGACCGCTCAGCAACCCTGATCGTTATGAGATGGTAGACAACGACCCCATACCCCAAGTCACGACAGCCAGCAACCGATTGATCGACAGACTGAATGAGGGAAACTTCATTACAGAGAGTACTCACCGATGGGCACGTCTTGTGCCCTCGGATGTGAGACACCACATCTTCTACCATGCGCCGAAAGTCCACAAGAGCCTGCAAACCCCCCAGGCCGCCCGATCGTCTCCAGCATGGGTAGCCCCACAGAGACGCTTTCCAGACTCGTGGATGACTGGTTAAGGCCTCTGGTGGAACGTTTGCCCAGCTACGTGCACGACTCCATAGACATCCTCAGGCTGGTCTAGAAGTGGAACAGCAGGTTCGGGCCGTCCGGCGACAATGTGAGGCTGGTCACTGTGGACGTTGTCAACCTGTATGGGAGCATCCCGCACGATGACATGGAGACAGCCATACGGCACTTCCTCAGTGTGTGGCCTTGTGAGAACATCCCCCCCCCCCCTCCCAGCATACTAGTTGAGATCATGCGCCACGTCCTCGACAACAACTTCTTCCACTTTAACAACGGGATATACCGACAAAGAACAGGTACAGCCATGGGGACACCCATGGCCCCCAGCGTAGCCAACTTGTTCATGGGTGGCGGGAATCTACCATCCTGGAGAGCAGCCCTGTCCCCGTCGATAGCGAGCTGAGGCGATGGTTTATTGATGACATCCTCGTCCTGTGGATGGGGACTGAACTGGAGCTCCATGAATTCATTTGCCATCTAAACTCAATCCATCCTACAGTCAAATTCACCGTCAACAGCTCCACCTGCAGTATCCCTTACCTCGAGGTCCTCATCAGACTAGAAAACGGCTTCCTCACTACAGAACTTTATACCAAAGAAATAGACAGCCATAGTTACCTCCCCTTCCACTCCAGCCACCCTAGATATTGTGTCAGGAACATACCCACTGGACAGTTCTTGCGACTGCGGAGGTTGTGCGCTACAGAGGATGACTTTGAGAGGCATAGCCAGAACATGACAATGGACTTCCGGGCACCTGGATACCCTGAGACCGTCATCAGGAAGGCACGGCAGAAGGCCAAGGACACACCCCGTCAGGTCAGTCTCTGCTACAGTACAAGGACCAGCGCAAGGAACGGAGTAGCAGGGTCCCTATGGTTGTAACCCACAACCCTCGCAGCCCTCCCCTAAGGAAATGGCTGAGAGAGGCCATGGACCAGCTTCACAAGAGCACCAGAATGCAGAGGGCCATGCCAGAAGCGCCTGTTGTGGGGGAAAGGAAGGCGTGGTCACTCCACAACATCCTCATGCCATCCAGTCTGCCCCCATCTCCAGTCCAGAAGGAAGAAGCAGGTATCTTTGCATGCGGCAGATGCATCACCTGACGTGAGCACCTCGTGGAGGGCACCACGTTCTCAAGCGCTCGTACAGGGGAGACCTTCACAGTGCGCCAGAGACTGACGTGTGACACCAAAAACGTCATATACCTGCTATTCTATTCCAAATGCCAGTATAGCCAATATGTGGGAGAAACCAAAAACAGCATCAAGATGAGGTTCTACCTTCACCGCAGTCACATCATGAACAATGCAGGGTCCCACGTGACAAGACACTTCAATCAGTGTCCCACATGCGATGCCAGATCATTGAAATTGTCCAAGGAAAGAGCCATGACGCCAGAAAACGCAGGGAAGATTTTTGGACTGAGAAACTGGACACCATCCACCCCCACGGCCTGAACTCAGAATTGAACTTCTAACCAAAGTCGTGCTGGGCTGGGTAGCAGAGTAAGACCTTAATAATGGCGTTCAGCAGTAGTACCCATGTGTACCCCGGGACCCCTCGGTGGGGGTGGGGTGGTGTGTGTTGTGGGTGGGGGAGGGGGACGTGGGGGGGGGGGGGGAAGAGTGAGAGAGAGAGGGAGGGAGGGAGGGAGAGAGAGAGGTACAGAGAGAGGGGAGACGGAACTGGTGGCAGGGGTTCCAGTGGCGTTGACTTGGTTCGTGGTGGCAGGGGATAAGAGCGTTGGTTTGATTATGTGGATGGGGAAGATAATGAGACGGAGGTAAGAGAAGGGGAGACGGGGAGAGTACAGTTCATCCGCCGACCCCGCAGGAGAGATGAGAGGTTGGAGAGAGATGAGATGAGGAGGTACTAGAGAGAGGGAGACGGAATGGTGGGAGGGTTCCATGGCGGACCCCGGTCTCGTGCAGGGACTAGTACGTTGGTTTAGATGGTATTGGATGGGTGAATAGAGGTTAGGATAGAGCGGGGACTAACCCCCCCCCCCCAAAGAGAGAGGGTACAGTTCATTTCCCCCCGCTCGCCCCCCCCCCCCCCCCCCCCCCCAGCCTTGTTCCCTATGTTCAGGTCTTTCGTGCAGTTATCCGTTCTCGGTCAGGTAGAATGTGATTTTTTCTCATGCTTTGCAGTTTTGAGCCTTGGTTGAGTTATAGTCATGGAAAAGCTTGTGATTGGAATACAATTGTTCTGAGATGGAATAAAATTCCCCTTGAGGAAGGCCCTGGTGGTCGAAATATTGGGACAAATGTACAAACTCGTTGGTTTTTTCCGTTCACACACACACACACACACACACATATATATATATAATATATATATATCCCGAACAAGTAGATAGTTGGGGAAAACAAGTGCAGGCTAACAATTCTTCCGTCATTATCGTAATGACTTGGCAAGATTTGAACTGGAAATAAAATTAGGTGCTGGGGTTGGGGGGCTTGAAGGTGAAGAAACTGGGATCATAAAATTAAGAAAATATATTGTAACTGGGAAACCCTTCACTAGCTGCATGAGGGAACCATCGCAATCCATCCCGAAGACCGATCTATTGGCGTTGCCTGCTCCCAGGCCTTTCGTCTGCTGGATCGGACTCATCAGGGAGACACGGCTGACTGTGTCTGTGCTCTTGGCGCCAAATAGAGACACACCACAGTCCATAACTCTGTGGTGTTCTCAGCACCAAGGGTTCAAAAGAGAATCGAACAGCACCCCCAAAGCAGCCAGCGAAGGGTAGTAAAATGAAACAAAACGAAAGTGTAGAGAGGAAAAAGTTGCTGAAAAACCAAAAACATTATTCAAACAGTATAAAGTGTAGGGGACAATCTCTGAGCCTACAATGCTTGAGGATCCATTCAAGGATGCAAGGGACATCAAAAGATACGGAACATTTTGAGTGATCAGCTCTGCTGTTCAATAATAACCCAAGCATTGTCAGCGGCTAAGAATTGTGCAGAACAACCTTTACTTGGATCTCCTAAGAGATGCAATCTCCCACTGATTGACCAAACATATAATGCCGAACAATTAAATAGTGGGGAAAAACAAGTGCAGGCTTACAATTCTTCTGTCATTAGAGTAATGACTTGGCAAAGATTTGAACTGAAAAAAAGGTGCAGGGGGTGGGGGGTAGAAGGTGAAAAACCTGGGAACATAAAATCAAGAAAATATGTTATAACTAGGACACCCTTCACCCTTGAGGATCCATTCATAGACGCAAGTGAGAACTGTCCATGTTTGTATGAGATATGTCATGTATATGTATATATTATGCTGAACAATTCAGCAGTGGGGGGAAAGTGCGGGCTAACAATTCTCCATTCATTACATTATTGACTTGACACAGATTTCAGTGAAAGAAAAAGAAAGTGGAGGGGGCAAGGGGGGGGGGGGGGGGGGGAGTAAAAGCCAAAAAGAGAACATAAAATTAGGGAAATATATGTCGTAAGCAGCATTCATTTGGGGTTATGTTTACTTGTGGGAGCAAGAGTTACCCTATTTTTTTTGTTTTGTTTATTGTTTACTGTTCCCTGCCTCATTTCATATTTAGTTTCGTTTCAATTAAATCGAGGTTATTTGTATTTGTTTCTCTTCGTCTTTGTACAGGTCTGACTACATTCAAGTTTTAAAAGGTTGTACCAGTCTTGAATAAAAGTTGATTTTCATTTGTTCATTTCTCCAGTTCTTGTTGCTGTGTAGATGGTTCAGTACAGGGTATATAGGCAAGCTTGGAACATCCTTTTTTGGGGATGTTTTCCTGTTTGTCTGCTCTGTGCTGTCATGTCTGGTAGGCGATTTGGTGTCGGAAGCAGCATTTCTTTGGAGTTATGCTTTCTTGTGGGAGCAGGAGTTACCCTACATGTTTGTTGTTTACTGTTCCCTGCCTCATTTCATATTTACTTTCATTTCAGTTAATCGAGGTTATTTGTATTTGTTTCCGTTCGTCCTTATACTTGTCTGACTACATGCAAGTTTTCAAAGGCGTTTTGCAAGTTTTTAAAGGCTGTGCCAGTCTTGAATAAAAGTTAATTTATGTTTGTTTATTTCTCCAGTTCTTGTTGTTATGTAGATGTGTTCGGTACAGGGTATATGGGCAAGCTTGGAACATCCTTTTGGGGGGATTTTCCTTGTTTGTTCTATGTGCTCTGTGCTGTCATGTCTGCTCGGCGGTGTCGTAAGCAGTATTCCTTTGGAGTTATGCTTTCTTGTGATGAGCAAGAGTCACCCACCCTACTTGTTTGTTGTTTATATCATAAATGCAGTATATGGGAATCTATTGTAATGCTTCCTGAACACAGATCAATTCATATTGCCTGCTCCTAGGCTTTTTATCTGCTGGATCAGACTCATCAGGGAGACACAGCTGACCGTGTCTGTTTTCCCTTGGCATCAAATGGAGATACATCACAGTTCATAATTCTCTGTGTTCTCACCACCCCAAGGACTCAAAACAAAAGAACTCACAAGCATCCCAAAGCAGTCAGCAAAGGGTAGAAAAGTAAAACAAAAATAAAGTGTGGTAACGAAAATAAGTTGTTGAAAAACTAAAATCATTATATAAACAGTATCAAATTCGGGGGGGGGGGGGGAAATCTGTGAGCCTATGCTTGTGCATCCATTCAAGGACGCAGAGGAGGTCAAAAGATGTCCAACCGTCCGAGTAGTCAGCTCTGCTGTTTAATAATCAAAGCATTGTCAGCGGCTAAGAATTGTGCTGAATGGCCCTTACTTTGATCTCCTAAGAGATACGAACTCCACTGATTGACCGAACAATATTATGCTGAATAATTCAGTAGTGGGGAAAAACAAGTACCGGCTAACATTCGTCCTTTCATTACATTAATGACTTGGCAAAGATTTAAGCGAAAGCAAAAAAAAAAAAAAAAAATAGAGGCAGGGGGAGGGGGGTCAGTTCTTTGTTGTTCATTCAGAATTGAATGTTTGAACTCATCTCTACTTCTGGCTCTCAGAGCTACAGGTACTTTTAAGTGTATAAGCTTCAGGAATTTTCTTCCTGAGCCACTCTTGAGTCGTTTTAAGAGTCCCGAGAAAAATCAAATGTCTTTTGATGGCTAGTACCGGAGAGTGGCTCCTTCCATCACTCATAAGAGAGAGGGTGGAGGCATCGTTTCAATATAACACAATAGAGAAAATACTATAAGTCCTTCCATTACTAGTAAGACAGAGCATGAAGGCGCCATTTTAACAGAGCACTAACAGGGAAGACGCTATAACGTCCTTCCATCGCTAGTAAGAGAGAGGGTGGAGGCATCGTTTCAATATAACACAATAGAGAAAATACTATAAGTCCTTCCATTACTAGTAAGACAGAGCATGAAGGCGCCATTTTAACAGAGCACTAATAGGGAAGACGCTATAAGTCCTTCCATCACTAGTAAGACAGGGTGAGGCATGTTAAACACAATGAGAAAACTATAAGTCTTCCATACTAGTAAGACAGAGGATGAAGGCGCCATTTAACAGAGCACTAATAGGGAAGACGCTATAAGTCCTTCCATCACTAGTAAGACAGAGGATGAAGGCGCCATTTTAACAGAGCACTAATAG
>CM065743.1:29270919-29293419 GCA_033310375.1 Conus canariensis
TTGAGAAAGAATTAGTTCTGTTTGGAGTGAAACAAAATGTGGAAACTGACGAAGTTCTTAACTTTATTCTGCTGTTTGATAAGTTTTATGTTTACAAATGTAAACTACAAAATAACCACCCAGACCTTCATGTTTTCCTTACAATCTTAAGCTATAGATTCAAATTGGAAAAATACTTAGCCTTTCTGAACTTCGATTCAGATCAATTTGACAAAATCTGGTTTCCCTATTCCTCTATCATTTCCTAGCTTTATTGTGACTTTTTGTTGTTTTGTAACAACACGTATATATGTACACATGGTCCCAACTTGAGCATCCTAACCTAGATAATGCTACGTAGTTGAGAATGGTAGACGCTAGTATCTCCTAACATAACTAGCCGTCCGTTCTCTTGTTGTAATGACCCATCTTAATATTTTTATCTCTCTCTCTCTCAGCCTCTAGCCCCTGCCAAGCCCTAGGTATTTTCCTTGTTTTTGAGGTTATACGTGGTGTGTGTGTGTGTGTGTGTGTGTGTGTGTGTGTGGCGTGTGTGTGTAAGTTTATGCATATATATCCTGCTTACAATTCATGTATGTTTGTGTGTGTGTGTAACATTTTTTATTTATTTATTTATTTATTTATTTTATTTATTTATTTATTTTTTTTTTTGGGGGGGGGGGGGGGGGGGGCATGCGTGTTTGTTCTCTTATTTTGTCTGACTTCTTCTGTTTTTTGTACAATTATTATGCCACATATTTGTCTTTTTTTCGTGTGTGCATGTTTGTTTAAAAACTGGAAAAAAAAGATAAAAAAACAACCTCTTTGTTAATACTTTCCTAGCACGATTATATAATTCCAGTATATACATGTTGTCAATTGTATCGACTCATTCTCCCATTCATTCCTTCAATTACAAAGACCAACAAGACAAATGTCATAGGATATTTTGAATTGAACTCTTTATTAATAACAACTTATATATTTGTACTCTCATGAATTTGTTATTCATTTGTTTAAATAAAAACTTTTGCCAAATATATGTTGAGGGATGAATGTGTGAGAAAATGAAGGAATTGGTGAGTGGAGGGATGAGGGAGGTGACATTAAATATGTGAAAATTTGAAAAAAAAACCAAAAAACGAAAACAACAACAACAAAAAAAAACCCAGACTTACCTGGAAGTTGAAGTTTAATGCAGATTATTTCGAGGATGCTATTGGATAGAGGTATACACATGGAGGACGACACCGTGCGCGCGCCCCAGACTTCAGCAACGTATGATCCCCGAGAACATACTCGGACGGGAGGGTTCAATGGAAGTACCTCGAGTCGCTGATGGGTGGGCACATGTATACCTCTAGACAACAGCATCCTCGAAATAATCTCAATTAAACTTCAACTTCCGGGTAAGCCTCGTTTAATGTTCAATTATTCCTCGTCTGCTGATTAGCCAGACGTATACATGTGGAGATTTTAGCGTCGGGGATCACACGCTATTCCTTAACACATCAGGCTCAGAAAGGCAATCAGCCCATAATGTGAGTTACTTCCCTTTGTCAACAAATGTGCCAAATGCAGACTGGGAAAAACTGTTAGTCTTCGTAGAACCACCATTTTCATCTTCATTCTGTTTAATGATCCGGTGGTATATTCTTGAAAAAGCGTTCCTGTTTGACCATCCTCCTGCTTGAAGGATGCTGTCTATCGGTACACCTCTGCTTAATGCTGCAGAAGTACTAGCAGCCCGAGTGCTGTGGGCCGAGTACTTCGATATGTCTATTCCAGCCATAAGCAGCACATCTTTCATCCAACGAGAAATGGTGTCTCTTTTCACAGGTGCAAAAGGCTTTATGCAATTGATAAAAAGTGCTTTCCCAGTTCGTAAGTGGGCAGTCTTTTTTTTTTTCAAATACTGTCGAAGGTGGTGAGCCAGACACAATCTCTTGTTTTCAAAACAAGGTATGACTAAAGGCTTCAAGTGAGTCCCTGGTTTGGTTTGTTTTAAAAGAGAGCTTTATACAAGTATACATTTAGACTCATGGCTTTTTACATCATCACAAGTAAGGCTATGGAGAGTCTGTCCTCCCTGACCAGAGAGTAAAACAGGTAATATAAGTGTTCTGAGTGTGAGTTTCAGAAAGCTGAGCTTTTCTGCATCTGGCCACTGTGCTAACATATCAATGACTGTGTCTACATCCTATGTGTCACAGTACTTTGGGAGTGACGGTCTATTGTTGAACACACCTTTGCCATTTTTCAGACTACAAGATGTTGACCTATTGTTTCTGCGTTATCAGGATAAAGGCATACTTAAACAGCACTCCTAGCTAGGTTAACTGAATTATAACTAGCACCTGCAACATACAGTTCTGCCAAAAATAATTGCCACATGCACATGAGTACAAGTTGTGATTTTATTTCTGCTTACACATTTCTGCCATTTTTGAATATAGGTGTTGCAGGACTTATGTATGCTGGATCTCCAAGAATCCATGATTAAAACAACCGAGTTTTCTGATAAAACAGAACCTAAGAAAGTTTTGCCGAGATCTTGCAGACAAACAGGTTTAGCCGACGTTTCTAAATGAGAGGATGAACTGCTCTGAGGTCGCTGGTAGGTGACGAAGACGGCGTCTGCACCTGAGTACTACTGGAGTGCAGCAGAAAAGCTGTTGAAGAACAGCGAACCACGAATGTGTCGGCCAGTTGGGTACCACAATTATCCCCTCTGTATGGTCTCTCCGGATCTTCTGCAGCACCCGTCCTATGATGCTGAAAGGTGGAAATGTATACCACTGAGATGGCTGAGATGGAAAAAACATCAATTGCTTCAGCTTCTGGATGCGGCCTGTCTAAAATGTATCGCCGCATTTGAAAGTTCAACCTGGCAGCAGAAGTCAATATCTTGAGAAGCCCTGAGCTGTTGGAAAGCAGACTGCAAAGCCTGCTCATCAAGTTTCCACCCTGCATCAGCCTTCTGACGCCTGGACTCCTTGTCAGCTGTGCTGTTCTGCTTCCTGGAATGTGCGCTGCACTGATCCAGATATTCTTAGAAATGCACCACGACCAAATTGTAAATGTGATGTCATTATAGGCATGTGAATGGCTTGTACCCAAGCGATTGATACAGCTGACAGCTGTTGTATTGTCTATCACTATCCGGACATGTTTGTTTTCCAGATTTCCCTGAAATGACTGCAAGGCAAGTAAAACAGCTTTCAATTCCAAATAACTAATGTGAAAGACTCTTTCATGGGGCAACCAGTATCCACCGAAGCTGTACCTTCATACTCACACCCCCAACCTGTGCCGCTAGCATTGGTGGTGACAACTATATCTGGTTCAGTACTGCAATGTCATTTCTCTGTATCAGACACATTGACAATCCGCCATTTCAGTTCCTCCTTACTCTCTTCAGACAACTACATGAGTTGGTCAAAGTCACCTCTGTTCCTCTTCAAAGCTATTTTTTTGTCTTTCTCAACCTGTCTTTAATAGAGAGGTCCATACTTGACAGCAGCAAAGCCAGCAACGATTTTTTCTATAACTTGAACAACCTCATGGATTGTGTGACTTTGCTCAACAAGAAGCTTTTGACAACTAGACAGTATGCTGACAGCCCTTTCAGCGCTAAGAGTGACTTTCATGGAGACAGAATCTGTGATGACTCCAAGGTATTGAATCCTTGTTGTGGGCTGAACAACCGACTTCTTTGGGTTTATGATAAACCCTAACTTTTGAAACAAATCAGTGGTGTGTGTAACATTCCTCATGCAGTTGCTCTTTGTGAGTCCAGTCAACAGAGAATCATCCAACAACCCCGTAGATACATGACCTTTCATTCTACAGGAGGCATAGACAGGTTTCAACAGCTTTGTGAAGAAGCGGGGACCTGATGATAGGCCATTGGGTAAAGCATTGAATTCATAGAGTTGATCTTTCAATTTCAATCTGAGTACTTTCCTTTGCTGTTCATGGATTGCTACACTATAGGAGGCATCCTTCAGATCAATTGAGGCCATAAAGCATCCTTTAGTTATCAAGCCCAGGTCTGTGTTCAGAGTATCCGTTTTAAAATGATGACAACTGACTTCTAAATTGAGTCTTTTTTCAGATTTAAAAGCATGCGATAAGATTCACCTTTCTTTTCGCTGGTAAAAACTGAAGAAATAACTTCACTAGGGCAATGCTCACAAGGGGAAATTACTTTCTTGGCTATCAACTTTTGAACTTTTAAATCAATGATCTTGCACTCTTCCTGATTTGTGACATTTGTTTGTGTGCAAGATAACTTGGATAACCGGTGTAAAGGACAGTCAAATTCAACCTTAACCCCTGCTATCATGCTTAAAACCTCCGGGTCTGAAGTGATTTCTGACCATGCGTCTTCAAACTGTCGTAATCTCTCAGCAGTAAACTCATGTTTCTGAGGTTATAAAGATGGAGCCAAGCTGGTTTCTTCTATTGTGTGATTCTAATGTTCCCGTTTCTGCTGGAACTAGTGCTGCCTTTTGTTTGGTCTGTTCGTTTGGCAAAATGACCACGTGCGCGACACGACTCAGAGTGATAAGAACCACCTGCTTGTCCACGATAGTAGCGGGCGTTTCCACGGTATCTGCGCTCATGGCCTACACTGGACCTGATGTAGTCGGTCTCACGCACATCTTTGAGTGTCGCGGCCAAACTGTCCGTCCCCAAACAACTGGTCTGTGGTCCCAACACTGCCACTGTCACCAGTAGGGGCTGACCTGTTGGACTGGTTTATAAACCAGCTGTGTAGTCCTGACTGTCCCAACACTGCCACTGTCACCAGTAGGGGATGACCTGTTGGACTGGTTTATAAACCAGCTGTGTAGTCCTACTGTCTTCCCGTCACCTGGCGGAACGTGAAGCCCGTGCACTGTTGCTGTGCCCACTGACGTCACGGCGTGAAGTCCCTCCACTGCCCGAATGTTGACCGGTACATCTCTGCTGATGACGTCAGAGGACACCAGGATCACTCTGGGAACGCATGGACTCCTCAGCCAATCCGCTCTGCCGCTGGGAGCTGACTGACGTCACGGCATTGTCATTGGCAGGGGACTCCACTCTGCAATCGGCTGCCTCATGTTGGCCCTGATCTGCCTTGTCTAATAACTGAGAGGTTATCATCTACACGTCGTCTGCTCCTAGTGCCACCACTTCGTTGCGATCAGTGCATAACTCTGCGGGCTAGGAGCTATGGTGCCTATCACCAATTTCCCACTTTTCACATTCTCCCTCTTGCCTCCTATACTGGCTTATGAGATAATAGTATCCTGTATGTGTTTTGAATCGTTAGACTCTCGAACACCTTTTTGTTCTATTTAATGTCGAAAATCACGAACAGTCAAAACAGTCATTGCATCTCTCCATCGAGAAAATTGTATAACTACAGGTCGTGGTTTTTACTTGCTTGCCGTATTCAATTTGTTGAGCTCTCACAATGTCGGCAGGTAACCAGATCCTGTTGTCTTTCTCTATACTATTCAATTCGTCCAATACAGTTAAGACACATTTGTCTTTCTGGTTACTGTGGGGGATTACAAACATGCCAAGATTTTCTCTTCTGGAATATTCTCAATTTCACACTTAAGATGTGGATTTCCTGTTTCATCCCCTTTATATTGAAATCAAATTTCTTTTTGATTTCTTTACTAGTAAAAGAATGTCATTTTCTTTTAATTTTATTTCTTTGTGTCTGAATGAACTAACAGAAGGAATCAGACAGAGAAAGGAGGAGAGATCAAAGCATAACAGAGAGAGAGAGAGAGAGAGAGAGAGAGAGAGAGAGAGAGAGAGAGAGAGAACGAACGAACGAACGAACGAACGAACGAAAGAACAAAATTTAATGATAGGCCAATCTGCCTATGCCATCAGGGGGTATGAAAGTTGGAAATGGGAGGGGAAATAATGATGATAATACTAAAATAAAACGGAAAAATCAAAAGCATATCTTCAAATGAATCAAACATCGTACAAGAAGTGGTTTCTAGTATTAAAGGCTGTAGATAAAGCAAGAGGTTTACATATTCTGACATCTGATAGTAATAAAGTCAGTTTGAATGCATTTGGATGACTATGGTATTTGGCTGGGATAAAGGTTTTCCGTAAAGAACTGTATTCATTACACACTAGTATAAAATGCAATTCAGATTCTTCAATACCAGGACAAAATGGACAATAATTATTTATTCTTGTGATTGAAAATCTAGACTCATGAATTCTTAGTTGTGAAACTCCAAGTCTAATTCTTGTCAAGTATTTTCTAAGAGATGGATTTTTTTTTAAATTCTAGATAAATATTCTGGAACATCATAGAGTTGTCGAAACAAATAGTGGAACTGAAATCTTTCTTTTGAGTTAATAGCAGCGTCTACGTCTTCTAAATAACAGTCAACATGTCTTTGTTTAAAGGCATGCACGAAACATTTAACATTCTCCACCCTTTGATTTTCCCACACAAATCCAAAACCATATTTATATAATGTCAAACATATTACTTAACCAGTTCTTTTTGCCCTTATATTGCAGGCTACATAACATTTTTTTTTAAATTTTCTTGGGATACGGCTATCTTCCATACGGGTCAATTTCAGCCAATATTTTACACATTTTATGAAAGTCTGAATATATAACGGGTATCTGCCAGTTTCGAAATATATAAGTTCACTTGGTGTGTGAACACTTACATTCAGAAGACGTTTAATAGCCAAAAGGTGTACTCTTTCAATTACAGCATGGTTTGCAGTTAAACCCCAAACTTCAGCGCCATATGTTAAATTGGCTGGATCTGGCTATCAAAAACTTTGAAGACAAGTTTTGGATTGTTTTCACCTAGAGACCACAAAAATTTCAAAATACTGAAAACACATTTTTTTAGCTTTGAGCGCCTTGTCCTCCAAAGAATACGAAAAAGTTAAACCGGTACAAAGAATGACACCTAAGTATTTATACTCATTCACACCTTGCAATTGTATACCATTGTGAAACCATTTTTCTCTTGAGGCAACATGCCCTCCTTTACGAAATATTATAATTTTAGATTTTTTCTCATTCACGATCAGTCTTAATTTATTGGCAGTGTTAGTCAATATATCTAGTTGTTTTTGAAGACCAATTACAGTATGGGAAAGGAGAACAACGTCATCAGCAGAGAGCATAATAAGAATGTGAAGAATATCGGGGGATAAGCTTATTTCATGTTTTCCAGATAATGCAACGTCATTTGCGAGTTCATTTCTGAATAGCGAAAATAAAACAGGACTACAGTTGTCACCTTGTTTCAAACCACGAGGACATGTAAAGGCTTCAGTAAAATCACTGTTTGCCCGAACTCTAGCTTTAACGACTTGGTATATACTTTTAATTGCATGATGCGTTTTACCTTGCACACCATTTTCATTCAGTATTAAGCACAATTTATTTCTATTCACTAGATCAAAGGCTTTTTTAAAGTCGATAAATGCTACATAGAGTTTTTTGCCAGAAGATAACTGTTTCTGTACAAGTGATACTAAAGTAAATATGTGGTCGACTGTGCTATAACTCTTCCTGAATCCTGCCTGTGACTCATTGATTACATTATTTTCTTCCACCCACTCTGTAAGACGTTTGTTCAGAATAGAGGGGTATAATTTGCCACTGATATTTAACAATGAAATGCCTCGGTATTGTCCGGAAAATTAACATTACCTTTTTATGCAGAGGATGTATAATTGCTTCTGACCACATGAGTGGAAATGTCCCGGAATCAAACAGTCTATTGAAAAATTTGGTCAAAAAAGAAACGACTAATGGAGGAGCATACTTGTAAAATTCACCACTAAATCCATCGGTTCCAGCAGCTTTACCATTCCGAAGTGATCGTATTGCATTTTTAACCTCTAATTCTGTTATTTCCCAGTCTAGGGTGGAAGTATCTAAATTACAGCAGAAACTAGCGTCACTATTATTATTGTTGGTCATCTGATTAGCCAAAGGTACAAAATAATCGCTGAATCCAGAATATAGTTCGTTTTCCTGTTCAAAGTCGTTATAAACTTTATGAAAGTGATTGTACCATTCTTCAATTGTGATGGAGTTTTCTAGTGCTTTCGTACCTACCTTTGACTTAATAGTCCCCAGAATTTCATGGGATCATTTTTATTTGTCTCAAGAGCAGCCAGTATGCGTAATTTATCTTCTTTTTGTACTCCCAGTTCTTACAGAACAGGATTAATTTAGAATGGGAACGAAGAAATGCTCTGTGTGTGTGTGTGTGTGTGTGTGTGTGTGTGTGTGTGTGTGTGTGTGTGTGTGTGTGTATGGTCAAAATGTGTTCCACTCGCTCCAGACAAAACTACTAAACCGATCTTTCTGACAATTTGTAGGTATGTTCATTATGGGCCACGGATGATGCCCGATGTTTTAGTTTACCGTTATAGCTGTTACTAACGGCTGTGACGGCCTGTAACGGTTTTTCTTCTTTATGGCATATCTCAGAAAGTACTTGGCCGATCTTTGTAAAAATGAGCAGGTACATTCATTATGGGTCACGGATGATGCCCGATGTTTTTGTTTAGCCGTTATAGCCGTTACTAACTACTTATTTTGCCGTTATTTTTTCACATATTGGTGGATTTTAATAAAATTTAGTATACAGAAAGGTTGTCACACACAAATGGCACTTTCATATAGTGTTTCAAAATTTGACCGTTAAAAACCGTTATTCTTGACATATTGTCCGATCTGTATGAAATTTGGTAGGTACATAGGCTTTAGCCCAGTGAGGACTAAAATACCAGTTTCAAAAGTGCACATCGGTTAAATAACCGAAAAAAAAACGTTATTTTGCCGTTATTTATCTCAGAAAGTACTTGGCCGATTTATAAGCGATTTGGAAAACTGGGAGTACGTTTATATGCTTTGCATCTTGTTGTTTTCTGACAAGCAAGTGTTTATATTCTCTTCGATCATAAGTGTGAGTAAGCCTCAGTTCCTCGACTTGTACTGCGTTCCTGCAATATGTAACATTTTTCAAGGAAGACCGTGAGCTTCAAGACTGGTCAGACGTGTTCAGTGTGTTGTGTCCCAAAATGAATTAGTTTGCCAGTTTTGAATGTTCGATCCTGGGGGGGAGGGGGGGGGACTGTTGGATGACAGCGACGCAGCATGTGTGCAGCACATGCAAGGTGTTCGTTTGTTCGTGAGAGAAAGAAAGGGAGAAGTTGTGCACTGGCGCGTGAAATAAGACTTGTTTGGCCTCTGAGGTGGTCCGTGACTACGCTCTTCGCATCAGTTTTTTTCTGACTGCATTGAGGCTCAATGTAAAATCAAACAATGCAGGCAGCTGTGACAATGATTCTCTCCAACACACCAGCATCTGTGTCCATGTCGGCGTCGTGTATCAATCTCTGGATGTAAACATTGCACACGTGAACCGTCTTTTCCTCATGTGGTCAGTGACAGTCCATTTTCAAGTGATCTCAAGATCAAAATCAAAACAAAAACTCAGGTTTGTAATAATAATCCACGCAAAAGGTTTACTTCTGATGTTCTTCCTGAAGTCTTCTACAGTTGTCATTTGTTGGCTTCTCTTGTTCTGCGGTGACATTGAGCGGAATCCTGGACGTGTTTTCTGAGTATATTTTCAGTGCTGGTGGTACACCTGTTCATATCGGGAAAACTTCCGATCAGAATCATGGACCTGACAGAGACTTGAACCAAAAACTGTTTTCTATGGCTGGCTATTCACAACGTGAGAACATTGACATCATGGAAAAGTTCAAGTGTTGGTATGGACTTCTACAGAAGGAAAATGATCAGCTAAAAGCCAGAGTTTGATCTGCTCGTCAGCAAATGTCAAAATCTTGAACAACAGTGTGAACATCTCTTCCAGTGGAAAGATTTGTTTACAGATGTCTCCCACCAAATGGACAAACAAGTAGACAAAATCGAGTCATTTTCTCGTCGGAACAACTTGAGATTTTTCAACGTTTTTGAAGGCCAGAGAGACCAGTTCCAAGTGCACCCGAATGATAGTACAGCTGTGGAACCGATTTTTTTCCTTCCAAGCAGTGGACAATCGATGACGTGGAGCGGGCACATCGGGTTGGTCGAAGATGTAACAACAGTAATTACCCTCGCCCGATTGTCGCTCGTATTTTCCACTGGCAGGATAAGCTGACCATTCTGAGGGAACAAGTGCAGGAAAGAAATGGCAGAAACACTGGGTATACGTGTCGCTTCAGACTTGACCAGCCATCAGAACCAGATTATCAAAGAGGAGAGAAATACTGGCAGACATGCCTTCTTCTGGAAAGGAGGCTTATTCTACAAGACCAAACAACATGAGAATCATAAAAGGGACGCTCTAAGACACTCTGGCAATGTAACCAATGCCACCCCTGCTCGGTATCACTACAGCAAGACAAGTCACCCAAAGCAGCAACGTCAAATGGATGAACCAGTCAACCAGCATGACATGGCTCAAGAAGACGTGGCTCAACATCATGCCTACCGAGATGTCCGACACCCACAACAGAAGTCGAGCTCACGTAACTCCACTGATGACTTCCCTTGGACTGTCGATATGACTTCATCCCCACCACTTTCACGCCGTCAAGCAGAAGACATGAACGTTGGCAGGCAGGTCTACGTGTGGAAGGGGCACCTCTACCACAAGCGCAGGAGCATGCAACACCATGGCCCCAGAAAAGACCCACGAAGACGCTCTTACAGTTTGGCTCGGACTGTTGTCCCTGATGACTCCGCTGAACCAGTCAGTCCACGTGGCTTGGCACCAGCTACAACCCGCGTGGACTCCACTCACCTGCAGTCCCGACAGAGGCCAATGACGTCCTCTGCTGGGGACCTTCCATGGACAACAGCCAGTTTCACGCAGGCTGCTGCTGCTGATAGTTCTATTGAACGATTTAACCAACATGACCCAGTGCCAACGCCTATCTAGATGGACTCGACCCACCCACAGTCCCAGTGGAGGCCAGTGTCATCCTCTGAAGAGGGCCTCCCATGGACTGCAGACATGACTGCATTCCCGCCACTCCCCGATCGTTCAACACAGGATTACACCGCCACATCGGAGACACCATGCAGAACACGTGGCGAGCACCGTGAGGAACGGGAATGCCACCAGAAGCCTGTGGATACAGGCCATGGAGCCCCAGTGGATGTTCCAGGGACAGCGCCTTCCCATCCTCCACAGCCGCAGCGAACTCCACGCCCCTCAGCCCGAGTGACGGTCAATCAATGGGGCGTCAGACTCACGTCCACACCGAACACGGAAGACGAGAACCATGTGCCCAGACTCAATTCTGGGAAGGCCAGGGACCGTCTACCCGTGGAATCCCGGCTTCATCATGAACATGACACGCAGGCATCTTGTCTTATGGCTGGTGAAGTTGCACCAACTTCTGATGCAAACCAGTTGGGCCCAATGGTCGGCCGGGAATGTGCTGTGCATCGTGCATTCTATAGCAGCACTGACCACTCTTGTGATGCCCCTCTCCCTCCTTCCAGCCAGCAAGCATTCCCTGATGGACCTGATGCAGATCTGGCTTCCCCCACACCTTGTTCGCCACGCCCATCCTCAACCACTCCACCCGCCAGTGAAGCCAAGGCAGACGACAGCACCACCATGGTGAAACGCCTGGTGGACCCATGGACTGGCGCAGATGAATTAGAGAGTCAGTCTTTTGGGAGGTCTGACGGTAGACGTGACGAGATTAACTGTTTAAGTGTAACCCATCTTCCTGTAGTGTCAGAACAACAGAACTGTTCTATGATATCAGAAACACCGAAAGCACATGGCAGACAAACACGCAGCAAAACAAAGATGGCAATCGGACGTACAATGACAAACATAACACACGATAAAACCACTCTCAGACAAAAGCAGGTCACAGATTGTTTTCCACGCATCGAAACAGGATCATCACAGGCGGATAGAAGCCAGTCTGTAGACACCCAGGGATGCGGCCCTGCCCTTGTCACTATATCTGGGGTTGTACCAGGCCCTGCAAATTATGCTAATGCAGAGAACTGTTGCATTTCTTTTCTTTGTTTCCCCCACTCTTTAATTGTTCAGCATTATACTGTCTGGTCAATCAGTGGGCGATTGCATCTCTTAGGAGATCCAAGTAAAGGTTGTTCTGCACAACTCTTAGCCGCTGACAATGCTTGGGTTGTTGAACAGCAGAGCTGACCACTCAGACTGTTCCATATCTTTTGATCTCCCTTGCATCGTTAACTGGATTCTCAAGCATAGGCTCAAAGATTTCCCCTACATTTTATACTGTTTGCATAATGTTTTCAGTTTTTCAGCAACTTGTTTCCTGTCCACACTTTCGTTTTGTTTTATTTACTACCTTTCGCTGGCTGCTTTTGGGGGTGCTGTTGGATTCCTTTTTGAACCCTTGGTGGTGAGAACACCACAGAATTACGGACTGTGGTGTGTCTCTATTTGACGCCAAGAGCACAGATACAATCAGCCGTGTTTCCCTGATGAGTCCGATCCAGCGGACGAAAGGCCTAGGAGCAGGCAATACATATAGATCTGCCTTCAAGAGGGATTGCGATGGTTCCCTCAGGCTGGTAGGGAAGGGTTTTCATATTTATAATATATATTTTCTTCATCTTCAATTTTTTTTAAAAATTCACTTTCAAATCTTTGCCAAGTCATTATTATAAGGATGGAAGAATTGTTAACCGGCACTTTTTTCCCCCACTACTTAATTGTTCAGCATTTCTTTTCTTTCATACAATATAGAGGGTTTGAGCTCTGTATACCAATCTGAATTACGGTTGTTATTATGTAAATATGACATCGTATTTTTGTCAGAAACCTTTGCGACCAATTTCCCTTCATATCTAATTCCTTCTTTTGAAATTTTTGTGTCACCTGGATTGAAATTATCTGATGCTGCGACATCCCGTCTATCTGGTGGTGTTGTTCTTATGGTAAAAAAAGACAATTTCTAGATTTGTTGAACGCATTCCATTAGAATGTGATAATTGTATTGCTGTGAAACTATCTAAGCAGTTTAGTGGCTTACCTATCGACACTATACTGTTGGGCATGTATGTTCCCCCAGCATCAAGCCCGTATTATTTAGATACAGAAATAAGAAATGGAATATATTTGCTTGAGCACTGTCTTCTCGATATTTTTTAACAGTATGGAGAATTACCTTCTCATTATTATGGGAGATTATAATGCCAGGACAGGTAAATCAAACGCTAGGGAAATTACTCTCCCTGACACTAATGTTTGGAACGATGATGACAATAATACTGAAGAAGATGAAGCATATCTTAGAAATTCCAAAGATGAAATGATGAATGAATTTGGATGTTACTTACTGAAATTATGTGGAGAATTCTCATTAATAATTCTAAATGGTGTTACCTCAGTTGATAAGCACGGAGACTATACATATATAGCACATAATGGGGCAAGTATCATAGGTTTTTTTTTTTTAAATTTCAAGGTGCCTTTTTGATCATGAGAGTGCTCAACATTGCTGAATCTAAACATTTACCTATTGAATTAAGATTAAATTTACCAAAAATATAAAACACATTCAAAATAGATCTGTAAAACGTGTCATTCAAAGGTTCATTTGGAATAAGGATCGTTTAGATGAATATGAACAGGCCTTCAAGTCACAGGAGATACTAGATATTTTGAACGAAACTGTAATTCTGATGACTACTGATGTCAACCTGGCACTGAATAAATTTTATCAATGTTTGATTCTTGCAGGCCAACATATAACATATTGTTATAGGTGAAAAGAATAACAATTCCTGGTTCGATAGTAAATGTCGAAATGCAAGATCAGACTTTTTTTTTTTTTTTTTTTTGCTGTCACAACCTCTGCGCCACCTCAGAGGCAGTGCACCCACGCCGCTCATTCAGACACCCCGTCCACAGCCACAGCCTGTCGGCCCCGCCGCAGCCCCAGCACCGGCAATCCACAGGGAGCAGTCAATGTCAAGTCGTTAAGAGGCATCCCACCGGAGGAGACACTGCACTGCTGCCGAGTCACTTCGGTGGTGTTCAGTGGCGCCTGTTCTGATCTAACATACGCAGGACACCACCTACTAAGCCCCCTACTGACGACAATAATTGCTTAGTCGCGGAACCGGCGTGAGTGAGCTCTCCCTCCGGAGGGCGCCACCACGTCCGTCCAGCGACAGCCCCCATGGACTCGCCGATACCGGTGACCCCGACGGAACCAAACCAAGGCCACAGACGTGGAGAGGACATCGAAATTGAGGTCACCATGAGAGCAGGGCATGAAGGGCCACAGAATTTGGGACTTTTTTTTTTAATGCTGATCAATGAGAATGAGGATGATTAAGATGATGCTACGGATTTCCGTTTCGGTCTGAGACTACATGACATGGCTGTACTCTACGCTTCCTTTCATAATATATCCCGGCGTCAACCAGGCCCGAGAGATACAGGCACCTGCAGTGTTGGTTAGGAAATTTGAGCAACACTCTCAGAAACGCATCCATTAAGTGGATGAAACTCGACTGTGTGGTCCCATTCTTCCCAACTGAGTCCGCAGCAAACTCAACTCTGGGTAGGAGCCAGTCGGGGCAGAAAAACCCACATGACTTCTGATGGGATTCGAACCCACAACCTCCCAGCCGGGAGTCCGCGACGCTGCAAGATCAGACTTATTTGCAATCCAGAGAGAGAGAGAGAGAGAGAGAGAGAGAGAGAGAGAGAGAAAGAGAGAGAGAGAGAGAGAGAGAGAGAGAGAGAGAGAGAGAGAGAGAGAGTTTCTCCTAATGCATTTTTCCAGGTACACAAACACTTTACGCTGGGAAAGTGGTGCCGTCGTTTTCTTCTTGACACACGACACATTTCTTCATCTATCAGTGGCAAAAAAAAGACATCAGAATGAGTCCCTGTGATGAACTACAAGAATTTGTGTGTGAAGACCCTTCTCCCTCAGATCATTACCATAATCCTGAACCTGTCACTCTGCCTGTCCCGATCAACACGACTGTGTCTGATGTACATCTGGAAATCTGTCCCATGCAGCACCTGACTCACCAACTACTGGCCTGTGATGTGAAAAGTCAGTGCGGGGAACTGGAGAACACTGAGACATGGTACAGGGCAACTTGCTGTATGTCCCAGGGACTGATACCACCGTACGTTTATTGTGATATATCAAGAGAGTTTGTGCCGTACAGTCTGGTGTGTGATTTTCGACGGGATTGCTCGGATGGACGTGACGAAAACTTCTGCGAACATCCCATGTGTGAGAAGGAAATGATAGACTGTGAAAACAGACAGGTGCGTGTTATGTTTTCAAGGACTCTGATTGTCTTCTTACCATTTCTTTCTACTAATTCTGGTTGGTCTGTGTCTGTTACGGATGGTGTGCGGTGCGCGTTTTGCTGTCTGACTCTCACCTGAAGAAGTGTGGATGCGTGCACGTCCTTTTCCCTACACATATCCACACCACATGAACATAGATAGCCAGGCAACAAGTTACGTTTTTTCCTTTCTTTTTACTGCGTGATCAATCAAATCAAAACTAGTACATAATACATGATAGACAAACGTAGACCATCACTAAACTCTCGCTACAATCATCAAGGGCGCGCAATAACACTTAGTATTATACTAACACATCAAACATTTTTATCAAGCACAAGCAAAGCAAACACCACGCACGCACGCAAGCACCGCACATACACATAGACACACATGCACGTATGCACGCACGCGTGCATGCATGCACGCACGCACGCACGCACGCACGCACGCACACACACACACACACACACACACACACACACACACACACACACACACACACACACACACCGAAGGCTCTGTGTTGGGTTTTGGCTGCCAATGTTGGTTAACATTTTACTCTGTGATCTTCCAAAACACATAAGCAAAAATGTCACAGCTGTGCAGTATGCTGACGATCTATGCATATGGATGAATACATCAAATGTTACAATGCAAAAATGCGCTGACTTCCTCAGTACAAAGTAAGTGCAGTACTATAGCTTCTAATAGTTCGTTGTAGATCTTGTGGTAGGTGTTCGGCTCGCAGACGACAAAATACACCGGGCGGTATTGAAACGAAGAGGATCCGTTTATTTACACACGTTGAAGAATATAGGAACAAAACAAACCACTGACCTTCAGGTTCAATATGTCGTACAGGAACTCAATCGTACATGCGGCAGCGAATATTCTACTAATGGCGGCTTCTCGTCGACTAGACTCAAACTCAATGAAGACTCGAACACTTCTAGACTAGAACTCTTCAACAAATCTCTCTCTCTCTCTCTCTCTCTCTCTCTCTCTCTCTCTCTCTCTCTCGTCTGAGTGTGTCTCTCTCAGTCGCACAGCTCTGCTTCTTTTGTAGGATATTGAAAGAATATTCTCAAGCCTACTCGATTATTCTTTTCTAGAATATTCTGCATATCAGTAAGCTTAACCAATGAAATCGCGACGACCGTATGCAAATGTAATTCGGTCAGCTTCTACAACATTCTCGAACCTTCGGCAAAGCACTAGCAACTTACGGAAACCTGGTGAACATTCTAACATAATCTTGAATATTCCAATCGCATTATCAATCGATCCAAAAACAATACTGAACAATCAGGCATACCTTCACTTTCCAAACGTTTTAAACAATTCAAATATAGCACTAGACTGACCGAAAATGCAAAGCTCTAAAAGCGATAAATAAAAGGAGGCTTGCAGCGCGTCATTATTGCTATGACGTCTTTCACAAAAGTCCCCCCCCCCCCCCCCCCCCCCCCGTTGTCTCCCTTTTAAATTGTAACAATCAATAAGGACAAATACACCTAAAAGAACACTTCATTACTAAAAAATTTTTAAAAAGCCGATAAACCAAGAGAGTTTTTAAGAAACTGGAGACCAATTTTATTGTTAAATGTTTCGTATAAGATAGGTGCCACCTGTATAATGAATAGATTTAAGACTGTTTTACATAAATTAATTAATGAACACCAGACGGGTTTTGTTCCAGGACGATACATTGGAGAAAATATAAGAACCTTGTATGACATGATGTTTTATCTGGAACAAAATTCTCTTCCTGGTTTACTGGTATCAATTGACTATGAGAAGGCGTTTGATTCGATAAATTGGACATATATGAATAAGATACTTAAAGCTTTTGGGTTTGGGGAAAGTATATGCTGCTGGGTTTCGACATTTTATAAAAACATAAGATCCTATGTAGTTGTGAATGGGAAAGTATCTAAGAGTTTTGAAATAGAAAGAGGTTGTCGTCAGGGTGATCCCATTTCGCCATATCTATTTGTTTTGTGTGCAGAAATTTTAGCATGTAAAATCAGGGAAGACGAGAGAATAAAAGGCATTGAAATACTCAATACGAAATCAGCCAATTTGCAGATGATACAGTGTTCACATTAGAAGGGGATAGGGTTTCGTATGAAAATCTGTTTAAAACTCTTAAAGAGTTTGAAGAAATTTCAGGACTAAAACTCAATTATGAAAAACTGTAAATGTATGGTTAGGAAAACTAAAAACCTCAAAATGTGAGTATCTTTCCGAAAAGAAAATGAAATGGAATCCACCAAAATATAGGATACTAGGTATCTGGTTCACAGGAGAGTTATCAAAAATGACAGAAATCAACACAGCAGATAAATTTACTGAAGTCAAACAATTGCTTAAAATTTGGTCAAAACGTATATGTACACCCCTAGGCAAGATTGCAGTACTGAAATCCATGATTCTTTCAAAGCTCATATACCTATGGATTCTGTTGCCTAATCCTCCAGAAGATGTAATAAATCAGCTTCAGAAAACATGTTTTGAATTTATATGGAATAAAAAACTGAAAAGATCAAAAGGAAATACGCAGTACTTCCTGTTGAAAATGGAGGTATAGGCGTTCCACATTTAAGCAAATATATACAAGCTTTAAAACTGACCTGGTTAAAAAGAATATACACGACAAATTCAAAATGGAAAACAATATTAAGTGCTACGTTCCCAGAAATAGATTCATTTGACGTCTACGGACCTAGAAAATTCCTCAGCAAAAAAAAAAAAAAAAAAAAAAAAAAATTTTTGGAAAGACGTTTTCACTTCGTATGTTGATTTTGCGGATCAAGTATTTTTAAACAATTCGAATGAGGTGTTAGCAAAGCCTTTATTCTGTAATGATAAGTTTAGAGTTTGTAATGACGTGATTAACTTTAAAACTGGATAGCAAAACAGTTATTCCTAGTTAAAGATGTTGTCAATCAAGATGGAAGTTTTCTCGATTATAAAACTTTTTTCTGAAAAATATGATGTCACTGTAAATTATCTCGAATTCATGGGCTGTATATCATCAATAAAAAGGTATTTAAGAAGTACAAATATTAAAGTAACGAACAATACCTGTAATCTAAGAACGAAAGCACTACAAATAATATCAAGCGTTAAAAAGGGATCGAAACCTTTTTACAGTACTCTCATCGAAAAAATAACAATATTTGATATAAGCTCCTTTGCAAAATGGGAAGATAAATTAAAATTTTTGGTAGATTGGGAAATAACAATGAAATAAGTGAAGCAAATTAAAGAAATTAAATTAAAATGGTTCCAAATAAGAAACTTTTGAAGCAAATTAAAGAAATTAAATTAAAATGGTTCCAAATAAGAATTAGTCACAATATTTGGTTACAAATTGTATCTGAAAGAAGATGGGAATTCTTACCACTGATCTGTGTACATTTTGTGAATCCGAAACCGATTTAGTTCAACACTACTTGTGGCAGTGCCAGTTTGCGAAACATTTCTGGGGGGAACTAGAAAAAACATTTAAAAAAAGATGTGAACATTGCAGCAGAATAGAGTTTAATGTGGAGCTGGTTCTATTCGGAAATGATGAGCATACAAAAACTGATGAAGTTTTTTTAACACATTATCCTATGGGCTAAACATAATATATATATATATATATATATATATATATATATATATATATATATATATATATATATATAGATGCAGAATAAATAAAATAAAACCTACTGTCAATCATTTCTTGAGAGAACTTAATAATATATACAGGATTGAAAAATATATGTATTATTCAGAAATGAAATACACGGAATTTGATAGAAAATGGTACCCTTATGAAAAACTAATTGTTAGGTCTATTGGAATGAGTTAGACGAGGAGGGAAAAAGAAAAAGAACGAGCAAAAAGTAGTCGGGGGTAATAAGTAGCTAATGAAATTTATGAAAATATGTGTATACATGTGAGAACATTCTGACTAACCACTTTACCCTATTTGGACAGGCATACTGGACGTATTCATTCCTCGGGTGCCTCATGAATGAGAAAGAGTTAAGGTTGTACGTTTGTGACCTTTTTTTCCTTTTCTTTTATTCTTCGTTGATTATTGAATGGACTATTGGATTTTTTTTTCTTTTCATGTGTTTATACTTTTTATCCCTTTTACCCCCATCCCCTCCCTTGATTTAATGTACCCATTTGTATGATGTTTATTGTATGTTATGTCGATTATCCCTTTTGTTATTAATGTTGGAAAATCATTAAAAAAAAAAAAAAGAAAAAAAACAACTTTACCACACTGAATTAGACATTCTTGGTAGATACGCGTTTGAGAACGATCTAATGTTTTCTTGTGATAAATTGTATACGGTGTTATACAAAATGGCGCTGATACAGACGATTTTACCTCTTTTAAAATGGATGCAGTGACACTAGACTACAAACCTTCAGTTTAATTTTTGGAGTATATTTAACATCAAAATTAATGTGGAACTTCCATATTCAGTACCTCCTGCACAAAGCTAGAAAAACACGAAACGTTTTCAAAGTTATCAGTAAACAAAGCTGGTGTCAGATTATAAACACATTAAAACATTTAGCCACATCACTGATCCGATCAAATTTATGCTACGTACAAGAGGCTTTATTCGGTGCCCCACCTGTTACAAAAGCTGCAAAGCATAGATTGCAAAGCCTATAAATTATGCCTTCGTCTTCCGTTCCATGCTTATAAGGAAATTAATATTTTACCATTAGACGAACACAGAAAGCTAACACTTGCCTAACATGTAATCAAGTGTTCGACGCTCATAGGTGTGAACGAAAATGATATTGCTATAAACCTGAATCTCATTATGCAAAAAGATATCAGACTATTTTGTCATAATCTACCACTGGTTCTTATTCATAAAATCTTTTGAAAAAGTACAGTCAATTCTAAGACATTAGCAAAGGTGGCCTTGATTTTTCTTCCAGCTTGGGAAAGAAAGGGGGCACATTTTGATCTTGATTCACACTGATGTGAGCAAACCTGACCAGCCAAAGATGTTGTCGTATTCTGTATGGATGCATATACATGAGAAATGTCCTTAGCATCTTAAAGTTCACACAAATGGTTCATTATTGTGAAACAGTCAATCGGGTTCTGCTTTTGTTATACCATACAATGACTGTCGTCAACTGCCAACAGACAATGGCAACACAAACAATGCACTAAAATAAAGTCTGTTCAAAGCCCAAGGCTTTACCTATATCGTGTTGCACTGCATTTTTTTGTGTTTTTTACCGATTGATTACTACTGTTGTTTTCTTGCACATGTCACTACATATCCATGTTCTTTGTAGCAAGGATGTCACATTAAACCTTGATGCCAAACACTTTATTCACTCGATATGCATTTTCCCCTATATTATTGATCGTATAATGTTTCCATGTTGGTCGTACTTTCTTATGGAGCATAAAAAAACCGAAATCACTCACTCACACACACACACACACACACACACACACACACACACACACACACACACACACACACACACACACACACACACACACACACACATGTACACACACACACACACACACACACACACACACACACACACGTACACACACACATAATATGTACACACACATACACACACATGTACACACACGCGCGCTCACACACACACACACACACACACACACACACACACACACACACACACACACACACACACACACACACATACACACTACATCTCAAAGTAGAGTAACCTGAAGTGGGAAGAACGACGATGCAGCCAACCAAACGCACAGAAACGAAGCGCCCATTCTGGGCAATATTATCGGTGACAGTGTAGCCATGTAGCGTACGTCCTGTGAGCTCTATATCTATGTGCAAAGGTACAATTGTTTGTGTGTAGATGTCTATTCTTGAACATGTGTATCTGCAGGTGTGTGTGTGTGTGTGTGTGTGTGTGTGTGTGTGTGTGTGGTATTCAAGTGCATTTTATGCTAGACTTGATACAATAGACAGCATTATTGCTTTTAATATGTAAAATACTAAGATCAGAAGCGATTTTCTCGCGTCTTACGACGATCAGACGCAATATATTTTGATGAACAAAGAGGAGATGGAAGGTATAAATCATGGGAAGGATGGAATCGAATAGGCATATTAATAATTATGATATGTGTATTAATAGTTTTGATAGCAACCATAATTGTAACCATATAGTAATGATAGTGGTGCTATAGGAGGCTATAGGGATGATCAAAGAGTGAAAGCTAGTATTGAAGCAAAGGAGAGGGAGAGGGTCGGGAAAAAAAGAAAAAAACAAAGAGAGAGAGAGAGAGAGAGAGAGAGAGAGAGAGAGAGAGAGAGAGGAAGGAAATGTGTACGTGTGTGTGTGTGTGTGTGTGTGTGTGTGTGTGTGTGTGTGTGGGCGGGGGGGGGGGGGGGGGGGATTTAAAAAAAAAATTGTCCGCAAATCACACCGAAGAACACCCGGAGACAAATCAACATATGTAACAAATGTTTTAGTTTGTCTGGATTTCTCATTAATTATAGTATAAAACAAAACAAAACAAACAAACAAACAAACAAACAAACAAACAAAAAAACCACTAAGGCGATTCAATAATGCAGTCTGCATAGAAAATATTTCACTATAAAGAACAATGCCCGAGCAAACTTGTCAGTGCTGTTACCAACCAAAATAATCCATGCTTTTTTCTTATAAGAAGTTATAGGAGTTTATCTCAATCAAAGGGAAAAAAAAGGGATAACTGTACTACATGTGCAAAAAATTAGATCGAAATATCTCGCAGAAATACTTTTGATCTGTTTTCAAACGCGAAACTGAGAATAGCAAACGAAACGCCTTCAGAAAAGTAATCTTGAAATAAAGCAGATGACATTCGCTTATTAAACACATTATCTGGGAATGCCTGTTGCATGATTTATAATAAACAAAGCGTTATGAATCTATATTGAATTAATTTGACAAATGGCCTTTATTCTGTGTGTCATCATGAGTCTTCATTTTTTTTCCTCAAAGAATGATTCCCACATTGAAGGGTTTATTTGAAAATGCTGGCCAGGATTGGTCCAAGACGGGCCCATATGGCTGCAGGGTCATGTACACATGTGGGCAGGCAGAACAAACCACAAAAC
>CM065743.1:29303419-29305919 GCA_033310375.1 Conus canariensis
TGTGTTTTCGAGTAAATTCACTTTGATCCATGAGGGGAAGAAAAAAAAGCAGAAAAAGAAAAAAAAAAACACAAAAAAACAGGGAAGAATTTTTAAACGAATTTGTGGCAGCTCCATCTGCTAAGAATGATTCTGTTTTCCCTTATCTTCACTGTCTGCTTTTCCCTGATGAGTGTTTTTTTTTTTTAATTTTATTTTAACAAATATAAACAATTATTGATAAAGATCCGTCAAAAGAAAAATTGGTAAACGAATCACAAAACAAAACACGACGCGTTTCGACCCCTTAGGTCTTCTTCAGGCAAGGTACACAACACTCAGGACAACGAAAATGAACGACCAGTCATCTATTTTCATCCAATTCGGCGCAGGATGGGCGTTCGATGGGTCAACGTGATTGCCCGTTCATTTTCGTTGTCCTAAGTGTGTGTGCCTTGCCTGAAGAAGACCTGAGGTCGAAGCGCGTCGTGGTTTGTCTTGTGATTCGTTTGTACAACGTTTTATGGGCGGAGTTTTATCAATAATTATGTCAAATTTGTTTAGATTTCTGCCTGCAGTCGCCTCACTTTGCAGCTAGATTTTAGTTTGTTGTTGTTGTTGTTGACATTTTTTCATGTCGTCTCCTGTCAATGCCGTTATGTTTTTCTTCTCCTTGCTGTAGTCAAGAATTCTCCTCTTGAAGTCACTGGGGGAAAAAAATTACATAGATGAATTGTACTGGCCATGGCGTGCCATCTGGTGGGGTGGGTGGGTGGGTGAGTGGGGGTAGGGTTGGCGGTTGGGTATCAAGGGGAAGAAAGGCCGCATCCAGGGAAACACCACCCACAATACACTGCCTGCAAAGGCAGGAATTGTGCATGTCACACGTTAACTAAGACAGGATGGGGTAGCTGTGCTTGCTCGAGGTGCGTGAATATGCTGTGCAAATTGGAAGATCACCATAACAGTTTTAACTGTTTCCGGACATAAAATGTAAACATCTCTTGTGAAACAACAACAACAAAAGAAATAAACAAATAAATAAAACAAAATAAAACAAAACAAATAAACAACATAGTTGCAAAGTGAGGCGACTGCAGGCGGAAATCTAAACACACTTTATATGTTGGTGATAGCGCACCGCCAACAACAAAAAAAAAAGACATAGACAAACGAGTCACAAGAGAAAAGACGACGCGTTTCGTCCCCTTAGGTCTTCTTCCAGCAAGACACAAAACACTCAGGACAAAGAACATGAACGAGCAATCATGTATGTTCATCCACTTCGACGCAACATAGACGTTGAATGAAAAAAAAAAAAAACCCGTGCTGTACATGCTTCCTATTTCAGCATGATTCCAATGATCATTATCAACTCATTGCTGTATTCATCATTACCTTTCGGTTTGACACAGGAGGAAGGTATGAAGGGCGGTTCACAGGATCTGCGACAGAGCACACAATCCATTCAACAAAACAGGCAGTACGCTTAATTAACCTGATCGAGTAACTGATCCCATACATGGTCAACAGACAGCTCAACGGACCTACAATCAAGGAAACGGATCAACAAAGTGTGAACTTTCACGCTGAAAATGGATATTCAACGCAAACAACTTACATGAATACCAAAACTCATAAAGAAGAGAGTAAACTAACGCCAAAGAAGTAATTGTACACACACACACACACACACACACACAACACACACACACACACACACACACACACCACAACACACACACACACACACACACAAAGATAACTATTAAATATTTCGCGTAGAAATCTGTTAAGAGACAAAGAATGAAATTCAAACGGGCTTCTTCATTTTCAGTCCAGACATGGTCGGCAGCTGGAGGAAGGCAGCAGTCCTATACATTTCCCCTCAGGTCGTCGCTGGCCTGGTCCTTCATCCAGAAGGTGTGGGCATACTGCCTGTCTCGGACTTTCCCTGAGGAGCTTGTGAACTGTAGTCGTGTGGGCATACTGCCTGTCGTGGACTTTCGCTGAGCAGGTCGTCAACTGAAGCAGTGTGGGCATACTGCCTGTCGTGGACTTTCGCTGAGGAGGTCGTGAACTGTAGCAGTGTGGATATCACGCCTGTCTGGACTTTCGCTGAGGAGGTCGTGAACTGTAGCAGTGTGGACACACTGCCTGTCGTGGACTTTCGCTGAGGAGGTCGTGAACTGTAGCAGAGTGGGCATACTGCATGTCGTGGACTTTCGCTGATAAGGTCGTGAACTGTAGCAGTGTGGACATACTGCCTATCGTTGACTTTCGCTGATAAGGTCGTGAACTGTAGTAGTGTGGACATACTGCCTATCGTTGACTTTCGCTGATAAGGTCGTGAACTGTAGCAGTCTGGACATACTGCCTGTGGTGGACTATCACTGAGGAGGTCGTGAACTGTAGCAGTGTGGACATACTGCCTATCGTTGACTTTCGCTGATAAGGTCTGTGAACTGTAGCAGTCTGGACATACTGCCTGTGGTGGACTATCACTGAGGAGGTCGTGAAC